>CM053029.1:528966037-529139439 GCA_028564925.1 Lithobates sylvaticus
GAAATTTAACAGGGGTTAAGACAGAGGTGTCCACTTTTACCTTTGATTTTTAACTTGGCAGTGGAAGCCTGGCACATCTACTTAGAAAACTGTTTTCTGGTATACTGGTAGGAACCAAATCAGCGAACATCTTAATTTATATTTTATTTGGATGACTTGTGTAGCGGTACCCCCGTAGGGGCTGATAAGTGTTGTGGCCCACCTGTCACCCTGCCCAGCACGGCATTCACTTCCAGACACTCCAAGACAATGAACAGTTTGTCAGATATTTTTTTGTGTTTTATTGAGGGAATTTAACTTGGATGGGGTATAGAAATTATGGGATGCTCAGTGAATTTTAGAACAATCAATTGGGACAACTTATATATACTTCTGTAGGTTTGCTCCATTTTTCCTCCTGCACATCACTTCACTTCCTCTCTTACGTTCCAGGCACAGCTACATGCTGATTAGGCCTGACACTGACTCAGCCAGGCCTTAGCAATAGCCTTTTTCAGGCAGGGACCACGGGCCCCTATAGAGTAGCAAATAGAAAGTTTGTGGTGCTAGCTGTCCTATCTCTGGTTACTAAGCCCAATAACCCGTCTTCAAGCCCGGCCAGCCCCTCTGGCTGCCGCTGCCCTTCTGCACTGCCATTGACAACACAGTCAACTCCACTGGATCTGCACCCATCCCAGACTGCATGCTCCTAGTCCTCTCAGGCATGCCTCCCCAGTCCCCCTGACTGTGTTTGTCACTCACCAGCCCTCCTGGTAGTGACCAGTTGTTCCTCTCCTTGAAGACTTGCCTGCCAATTATAGCTCCTGCTGTCCTCTTTGATCCTCCTGTGCCTCCTGTCCGAGATCTCTTCATAGTTTCTTGAAGGACCTCGCCTGCACCCGAGCCCTGGGCCAAAGGTCACCCCCCCCCCCCAAGACCAGGGAGCTCCCTCAAAGGCCCTGCAGCCTAGCATTCCATCTTCAGTCTCTAAACAACTCCAACAACTCTCCCCCAGCTGGGCTGACCCTGGGAATTTAAGGAGCCCTCTGGGGGATTGGTCAGGGCTCCTTAGAACACCCCAGGCTGCTCCACCTCTCCTCTTCTCCTCTCTTTCTGGTACCTTCCAGAAGGTTCAAGAAAGAAGAGTGAGGTCTTAGTGATGCTGCCTGTGAGTCACCAGCTGCTATCCTAAGCCACTCCCAGCCCAGATCAAAACAAACAGGCCTGGCTGCCACTAAGGCCTGTGCAAATTTACCTTACCTATCACCCAAGAAATCCTATTCTAGCACTTACCTACCTAGAGGGTGCTACACTTGCTTTTGCACATCTCTGATCTAAGGTTGTATCTACCTTAGATCATATAGCTAATTGAAAGGGTTGAACCCTTTGCAAATTACAAAAATTTAGAAAAGTCAGACTATCTATAAAATAAGAGCAGCGGATAAAATCCTCCTGGTAGGGAATGTACAGAGATTTTTATATTTGGAACTATACCTTGTTAATAAGTGGAATAGGATATACAGTTTACACTGTACACTCTTAACGTCCCCCCTGCTATACAGTAGATGATATCCTTAAACCAGACCTAGTAATAAATAAAAAACATTACATTGAATAATGAAACTAAACTATGGCTTGAGCTGACCAGTTGGACTAAAAAAATAACACTGCCCCCCACCATGAATGGATGAAAACCACATAATGTAGGCAGTGACCAGGGAAGAGAATGGATGTTCTTGTATCAGTTGATTTTCTGTTATTGACTTAGTGATGCACCTCTTTTCCTTATTATACTGTAGATCCCTGGAGGCACGAGGGAGGACTATTACCTGACATACTCAAGAAGAAACCAGTAACAGATAAGTGATACTACAGTGCAGCAACTGGACCAAAAGACCTTTGAGGTCTCTCTTGGTGTCCTGGGTGGGGGTGAGGCAGAATTGCTTAGTTCCCCCACCTTACATATTCTTTTTGGGGTATAACTCGGGACACCTTTACTGTGCCTGCACCCAACACTTCTCGACTTATGCTGTGGAGTTCTCACACTTTTTAGCAGGAGTACTACTGTATACTGCATGGGAATTAATGGCTTTCAACACTAAAAAGTATTGGAGCTTATAAAGCACATATTCACTAAAGAGGGCTCACTTCAACTGAAAGATATGTATGGCACTTCATACTTTTCATAAATATGTATTGGTTTTTAAAATACCCTGCCAGCTTTCTGATTTTGATATTACAATTGAGTAACAGTCATTTGTAAATGCTGCCGCAAACATTTGTCATTCCCATCACTTGTGGGTAGGGACACCAGCTAAATTGGTCCTTGCAAACAGGTCTTCTGGCAAACTATCAGTTGACCGGTCATGCAGACAGTGGGCTAAACTACTTCCACTATTCCCCATATAATCAGGAAATATTGTGCAGCCAGTGTTCAGATAGTTTTGATTTGGCCATAACTGTGTGTATCCACATTTTTATACCCTCAAGAATGGAATGCCAAGGTTTTCTATATTAATATAAGGGAATTGCTTAAGGTCTGGAAACATGCTGACATTGTGTTCACCCATCCCACAACAGCTTTACTGTTTTATTTCTCCTAGCAATTAATTATTACACTAAATGATCCATTTTAATAATGGTCTTGAGACACTATTAAAATGCTCAATTTACAGTCTCCTTTAACTAAATTTTATTTTATTGATGTACTTGTGAATTAAAATCAGTGAAAGAAAAGGCTGTAAAGGGTAAACTTTACTTTTTAATGTGATTTTTTGCTGTGTATTCCATCTGCTTTGGGATTTGAATAGTATATGAATGTCTGCACTAAAACTAGTCTGCACTTAAGATTGCAGGCAATGGCTGACTTAATGCTTTCTAAATGCGTTATATATGTTTAGTATAAATTGTTACTGTCATGCCTCTGGTGTTTTTATAAGTTGATGCAATGTGTAATGAATCCATGTAGACTTGAGAGATCTCTACAATGAAAGAGACTGCTTTATTTCTGGAAACTAGACATACAAGAAATATAATAAAGAATCATAAGTACCTGTTATATAGACTTATGCCACCCAGTCTTACATTTTCAGCCTCTTTACTGTATGTCTCAACCCAAACTGATATAATGGATAGCATGTTGTATTTATATAAATTTTTAATCTCTTGGGTTTTAAAGTCTGCTAAAGTCAAAACAAAAAGCTAATGCATATTCTCTCAGCTATTCCCAGAAAAATAGTATACAGTATACTAGCACAAGCTATAAATCTGACTTAGACCACAAATTTATATTTGAACTTAAATATTTATGTACAAAGCAGTAGCACCATTCCATACTATTTACAGTATATGCACTCTTCATTGGTCTATATGCAAACGTCATGTACTGCAAAGACATATACATTTTATACAATTGAATCATGACAAAACAACTCCAGATTTCTGTGTTTCTGAAAATATGAAATTATAAGGCAGAGCGGTGGTACAATACATTTTTAAACTAGTGCATATTATGTTTAGTGTTCCTCTACGCCTTTATAGTCTTTTATTACATCCATTGTGCCCAACTGGAAATATTTACATTTTACATGTTATTACTTTGTGCCTACAACCACATAAATTTAGCTTTTGAATATTTATATGATTTCCAAGTAAAATCAAAACAAAAACAAAGAAACTAGGAAATAAAAAACAAAAACAAAAACAACAAAATAACCAAAAACAAAAAAAAACAATAAAAAATCAAAAACAACAAAAAAAACAAAAAACAACCCAAAAACACAAAAAAAAACAATAACACAAAAAAAAAAAAACCAAACGCCAAAAAAAACAAAAACTACCAAAAAAAAAACAACAACAAACAAATAAGAAAAAAAACAAAAACAAACAAAAAAACACAAAAAAACAACAAACAACAAGAACAATAAAAAAACAAAAAAACAAAAAAAACAAACAAACAAAAACAAAAAACAACAAAACAAACAAGAAAATAAAAAAAAACAAAAAAAAAAAAATACAAAAAAAAACAAAAAAACAACGAAAACACAAAAAACAAACAAAAAACAAAAAAAACACAACAACAACAAAAAAAACAAAAAACAAACAAAAAAAAAACAAAAAAAAAAAAAAACAAAAAAAAACAAAAAAAAACCAACAAAAAAAAAAAAATACAAAAACAAAAAACAAATCAAAAAAAAAAAAACAACAACAAAAAGACACAAAACAACAAAAACAAAAAACAACAACAAAAAAAAACAAAATACAAAACAAAAAAAATCAACCAAAGCTTAAAGATTTCCTATTGGGTAATAGAGATTTTGTCAAAGCCTGTAACACTAGGGTGCAGGATGGGCAATAAATACCATTTAAAGCACAATTTTGTAAACATTCTAAAAACCGAGCTACATGGAAAAATACATTTTTATTCTCTTGCTTGTGTTTCTCTTTAATTACAGCTACAACACCACCCCATTTTTTTTCTGGCAGCACACTAGAGACAAGGACCAATGCACTGTGTAAAAGCAGTGGTTTATTATTAGTGGTCCAATACACCCCGTACAGTCAAAGCAATTGCAGATAGACCACTAATTTCACACAGTTATCTTTAGCATGCTGCCATATAAAGGTATTTTGGGGTGGTTTGGTGCTGCAATTCAAGAAAAAAACAAGAAAGAAAGAAAGGAATTACAAAACAAGTATCATTCATGGTACCTTAATGCTCTATAATAAGTTCAGCCACAAACAATAGGGCTTTAAACCTTGTTTTATTTACAGTGGATATAAAAAGTCTACACAAGTAAAAATAAAAGAATAAAATAATGGGGTTGCATAAGTGTGCACACACTCTTATACCAGGGGATGTAGCTGTGTTAAGAATTAACCACTTGCCGACCAGCCACTGCAGTTGTACTGCGGCAGAATGGCACGGCTGGGGTGAAACAAAGTTATGTAACGTCGATCCGCCCTGTGGCCACTAGGGGCGCCCCCTGCTCGCCCACAGAGCCGATGCAAGTGCCCGGCAGTCGCGATCACCGCCGGCTCCCGCGATCGCTCTGGACACACCGAGAACCGGGATCTGTGTGTATAAACAATCTGTCATCTCCCCTACACAGTCCCCTCCCCCTTCAGTTAGAACACACACTAGGGAAAACCCCTTAATAGCCCCCTAGTGTTAACCCCTTCCCTGCCAGTGACATTTTTACAGTAATCAATACATATTTATAGCACTGATCGCTGTATAAATGCCAATGGTCCAAAAAATGTGTCAAAATTGTCAGACGTGTCCGCCATAATGTCGCAATCCCGATAAAAATTTCAGATCGTCACCATTACTAGTAAAAACAATTAATAATAAAAATGCCATAAAACTATTCCCTATTTTGTAGACACTATTACTACTAACTTTTGCGCAAACCAATCAATATACGCTTATTACGATTTTTTTTTTTTACCAAAAATATGTAGAAGAATACATATCGGCCTAAACTGAGGAAAAAAATATAGTAATATAGTATAGTAAAACATATTGCTTTTTTTTTTCAAAATTGTCACTCTTTTTTTGTTTATAGCGCAAAAAATAAAAACTGCAGAGGTGATCAAATACCACCAAAAGAAAGCTATATTTGTGGGAAAAAAAGGACGTCAATTTTGTTTGGGTGCAGCGTCGCACGACGCAATTGCGCAATTGTCAGTTAAAGTGATCCAGTGCCGAATCGCAAAAATTGCTCTGGTCTGGAAGGGGGCAAAATCTTCTGGGGCTGAAGCGGTTAAGGCAATCACATTCATGTTAAATAGGAGACAGTACACACCTGCCATCATTTAAAGTGCCTCTGATTATTAGACATGTGCACACTGAAATATTTTGTTTCGGAATTTAGGTTTCGTCGAAAAAATGTATTTATTTAGTTACTCCCGAAATTCCTTTTTATTTATTTGGTTTAGTTAAAAAATGCATTTGAACTAAAATCCGAATTAAGGTTGAATCTGCCAATTGAAGGCTTATGGTGTCTGTCGAATGTTCTAAAGATTTGACGAAGCAGCAAAACTGTAGGACGCCGCGATCGTACAATTCTGGTCTGAGTCTCTGCCCACAAGCTATAGTAGAATTCTAATGTTGTTTGGCTAGTAATACTTATAATTATTAATTATTATTACTAGTCAAACAACATTAGAATTCTTCTATAGCCTATGGGTGGATAATTTGACTGTAAATGTCTGTTCGCGGCGATTGTATTTTTTTTTTAGATGCTTCGACGAATCTTCATGTCTCTATAATGTTGAATCGTTTCTCTCTGTCGAATAATCTTGGACTAATAGAGTTAGGTTAGGCACCCTGGACTGCAGGTTCGATAGACACAGATTGCTATTGTCACCGCCATGTTGAATCTTCTATCTATCTATATCGAATTGTTTTCGCAGCGATACAAAAATGTGATGGATACGAAAATAAAGCATTTTTTTTATTTCGGATTTCAGATTCTGCGTGTTCGTTATCGTTTTGTTAAAACGAACATGAAAATCCCTGAAATTCGTACGAAAATGCATTCGAATGATAATGAATGCACATGTCTACTGATTAACCCCAAATAAAGTTCAGCTGTTCTAGTAGGTTTTTCCTGACATTTTCTTGCACATACTACAGCAAAAGCCATGGTCAACAGAGAGCTTCCAAAGTATCAGAGGGATCTCATTGTTAAAAGGTATCAGTCAGGAGAAGGGTACAAAAGAATATCCAAGGCATTAGATACACCATAAAATACAGTGAAGACAGTCATCATCAAGTGGAGAAATAATATCAGAGCAGTGACATTACCAAGAACTGGACGTCCCTCCAAATTGATGAAAATACGAGAAGAAAATTGGTCAGGGAGGCTGCCAAGAGGCCTACAGCAACATTGAAGGAGCTTCAGGAATATCTGGCAAGTACTGGCTGTGTGGTACATGCGACAACAATCTCCTGTAGTCTTCATATGTCTGGGCTATGGGGTAGAGTGGCAAGACGGAAGCCTTTTCTTACCAAGAAAAACATCGAAGCCTGTCTAAATTTTGCAAAAACACATCTGAAGTTTCCCAAAAGTGCATGGGAAAATGTGTTCTGGTCTGATGAAACCAAGGATGAACTTTTTGGCCACTATTCCAAAAGATATGTTTGGTGGAAAAACAACACTGCACTGGTGCAAAAGAACATCAAACCCACAGTGAAGCATAATGGTGGCAGCATCATGCTTTGGGGCTGTTTTTCTTCAGCTGGAACAGGGGCCTTAGTCAAGGTAGAGGGAATTATGAACAGTTCCAAATACCAGTCAATATTGGCATAAAACCTTCAGGCTTCTGCTAGAAAGCTAAACATGAGGAGGAACTTTATCTTTCAGCATAACTACCCAAAGCATACATCCAAAGGAATGGCTTCACCATTAGAAGAATAAAGTTTTGGAATGGCCCAGCAAGAGCCCAGACCTGAATCCGATTGAAAATCTGTGGGGATATCTGAAGAGGGCTGTGCACAGGAGATGCCCTCGCAATCTGACAGATTTAGAGTGTTTTTGCAAAGAAGAGTGGGCAAATATTGCCAAGTCAAGATGTGCCATGCTGATAGACTCATACCCAAAAAGACTGAGTGTTGTAATAAAATCAAAATGTGCTTCAACAAAGTATTAGTTTAACCTCCCTGGCGGTATGATTATTTCCGATTTTTGGTGTTGAAAGCGGTACAATTATTTTGCATGGAAATTTGACGTTTTATATTGTAGGCCTGTAATTCTTAGGAATAACTCACTTAAATCTGTCCAAACCGGTCTAGTAGACATCCCGGGTATGATAAAGTTTGAAACACAAAATCATAAATTATAATATAATAAATAACTATAAATATACCAAATAATAATATGATAATAATAAAAATTATTCAATAATGTAATCAAATCAAAAACACTGACATTTGCTCAGTTGCAGAATTGTCGCTGTCATTACTTTTCAGTGTTTGATGATGGATCTCCCCACAAATCACTATTGCTCAATTCTGCGAGTGATTCTAATTTATTAGCGCTGTTTTCTAGCTGGTCTAAAACCACTATTGATGTAAAAGGACGCTTTTGGTTGCTATGCACAATCTCCAGTTTCCAGGCAGAAAGAACAGTTTTTATAATATAAAACTGCATGCAGAGCACTGGACAGACCATTAGTGACAAAAGGGATGTGAAATAATTTAATACAGAAATGTAATCTGTAATATTACAGTGTACTGAATGTATAGTGCGTGTTTCACTTCTTGAATTTGGCGCCGTTCTCCGTCCCCATGCGTCGCAACGCTCGCAGGGAACGGAGCTTGGCTCTGTGATGAATCGAGCAGAGGAGGAGCCTCTCACACTGCAGGGAGACATCACAGGATCCTGGGGACAAGATAAGTAAGCTCTTCCTGGATCCTGCGATGCGATCCCGAGTCTGGTTCGGGGTTACCGATTTTGGTTCTGAAAATCCACCCCAAGCCACACTCGGGAATACCGCCAGGGAGGTTAAGGGTGAGCACACTTATGCAACCATGTTATTTTATTTTTTTATTTTTACTTCCCTCCACCTAAAAGATTTCAGTCTTTCTGCTTGGAAAATAGGTAGCTGCCAAAGGGCATGGGTATGCATAAATGTACTTCTAAGGAGAACTCTATACCAGTGCTGATGGTGTTGTATAACCAGAAAATTAAACAGATATTCTGTGCCACTTGTATCTAGAGGTGCTGTTTTAAGGAGGGACATGGAGTACATAGATTAGCTCTAGGAGCAGGATACTCTGGGGGTTATTTACGAAAGGCAAATCCACTTTGCACTGCAAGTGCACTTGGTAGTGCAGTCGCTCTAAATCTAAGGGGTAGATCTGAAATGAGGGGAAGCTCTGCTGGTTTTATCATCCAATCATGTGCAAGCTAAAATGCTGTTTTTTATTTTCCTTGTATGTCCCCCTCAGATCTACAACGACTTCACTTTCAAGTGCACTTGCAGTGCAAAGTGGATTTGTCTTTAGTAAATAACCCCCTATATGCAAACATCATACAGAGCAGCGAGCGGTCTTGTAACAATAGATTTTCATCAGTTTTTCCTCTAGGTTGTGGAGATCAATTATGCAGCAAAGAGATTTGTTAATGAAAAAACTTGATTTCTAACAAATTGGAGTTGATTTACTTTGTATACTTTGCAAGGGAATTTTCCCTTAGGTTAGTGAATGTGGCTGAAATTCACTTGGCAAAAAATACCCAATCACATGTGGATGATGAAAGTCAGCAGAGCTTCATTCACTAAGCTTTGCCCTTGCAAAGTGAATAGTCTTTATGCATTCAGTAACCCAACCCCATTTGCATCCAATATCATAAATGCTTCCAAAAGCATACATTATATTCAGAATAAGCTGGTACATCAATACTGGATGTGTACAAACAAGGCTGTAGCTGCTGGAACACGTTACATGTTCCACCTTTAAATACGGGTGGAAAATGTAACATGTTCCAAAAGGTGAACTTATCCTGTAGCCTCCCTGGCAGTATGATTATGTCAGATTTTTGCGTTTCAAAGCGGTACAATTATTTTGCATAGAAATTTGGCATTTTATATTGTAGGCCTGTAATTCTTAGCAATAACACACTTAAATCTCTCTAAACAAGAGTCTAGTAGACATCCCGGGTATGATGAAGTTTGAAACACAAAATCATAAATTATAATATAATAAATAACTATAAATAATTACAAAAAATAATAATATAATAATACAATTTATTTCCCCACGATTCACTATTGCTCAATTCTGCAAATGTTCTAATTTACTATCGCTGTTTTCTAGCTGGTCTAAAACCACTTTTGACGTAAGGGGACAATTTTTAGTTACTATGGACAATCTTAAGTTTCCAGGCAGAAAGAACAGTATAACTAGTATAAAACTGCATGCAGGACATTGGACAAAGCATTAGGGACAAAAGGAATGTGAAATGATTTCATACAGTAAGGTAATCTGTAAGATTACAGTGTACTGTATGTGTTATGAATTTTCTATTTTTTGTATTTGTCGCAGGGCTCCGCCCCTATGCGTCGCGACGCTAGCAGGGAACGGAGCCCAGCACACAGAGCCCGCAGACACAGTGGGGGGAACATTGCAGGATCCTGAGGACAAGGTAAGTACACTGCACCAGGATACTGCAATGCAATCCCGAGTGTGGCTAGGGGTTATTGCTAATGGTACTGAAATTTAACCCAGAGCCACACTCTGGAAAACCGCCAGGGAGGTTAATATGATCATTAGGAGAAAACAGTGATGTACTGTATTTAGCCCATGACTGCAGTTGGGAAGAGAGAAAAACCCTTACTAGATTTTGTAGACAGATGTGCAACAATATGTTTGGTAAATAACTTGTTTAGAAAAGAGGACTGAATGTCGCAACTAAGACTGAAAAATAAATATGGAAGTCTAGCTGATAATCCAATGTAGCGATACCCCCATAGGGGACGCTGGATAATGTGGCCCACCTTTCACCCTGCCCCAGCCCGGTATTCACTTTCCAGTCACTCTTGAGACAATGAACAGTTCATATGTTTGTTTTGAATTATATTGAGGGATTTTGACCTTGGATAGGGTAAGGAAGATGATGGGATGCCCAGAATCAATAAATTAATCCATAAGATGATCGGTTGGAAGCACTATTTACTCTTCTAGAGTTCCAGTCTCCTCCAGCACAAAGCTTATTTGTAGACTGCTCCTCTCTCTCCTGTACAATACTTGGTTCCTGGTACAGCTAGCACATTGTATGCCCAACTCTGACTCTCTCAGGCATTAGCAACTGCCATTTACAGGCAGGGACCACAGGTCTATTTAGTGTAGCAACAAAAATAGGAAAGTCTTTGGTGCTGGCTGACCTATGGTGAACTACTGCTCCCAGTCAGTCCTCTTCAGGCCCTGTCAGCCCTCCTGGCAGCAGCTGCCTAACTTTACTGTCCATGACATCACAGTCTCTCATGTTGTCTCTACATAAATCTCAGACTGCACACTCCCAGTCCACTCTGGCATCATAGAATCCTCTAGAAGCAGAAGGGAGGTAACCGAAAAATTATGCTATCTGCGAGTCACCCGCCCACACTGAGTCACTCCCAGCCCACACAGATCAAAACAAACAGGCCTAGCTTAAAGCTAGGCCTGATTAAATTTACCTGTACTACAAAAATTCTACTTCTAGCACCTATCTAAAGTAGAGGGTGCTACACCAACATAAGGTAGCACTGAATAGCATGTAAGACTACACAATACAGTTGAGTGACCATTGCAAGCAGAGACAATCGATTAGAAGTGACATTATTGTGAGCAAAGAATTTGTAAATATTTTTGGAACTAATATGCTAAAAACTGAAACACTGTTGCAGCTGTCAATCACTGCCTTCCTCTTGATCAACTGTGGTTTTGGGATTGTGTATAGGGAGGATTTCTTTTTTTTATATTGGTTGAACTAGATGGACAACTCTCCTTTTTTAACCTGACTACCTAGGTAGTTGCAAAGCAAAAAAAAAACACGTTTACAGTTACAATTAGATATTTATTAACCATCATTAATATAGATATACAATACATTACTTTGTGGCACCAACAGTCTTGTGTAATTCTTTGGCTGGCATGGCTTTGGGCAGCAAAGAATAAATAACAAATAACTCCTGAGTGTCTCTAACTTATTGTCTATTGCCTCTTGCCTATTACTAATTGTTAAGCAAATTCTTACATTTAACCTTCCCCCTACCCAAACACCTAACCTAGCTCCTAACATGAACCCTGAACCCTTATATTACTCCAAATACATAACCTTAACCAGAGGCGTAATGAGAACCTTTAGGTCCACAGTGGAAGAAACCATGAAGGGCCCCCTGACCGCCGAGGCCCTTTCTATTGGTACAGAGGCCCTTCCCTCATTGCCTGGGGCCCTTACCTCTGACCCCAGGGCTCTTTACTTCCGTCATAGGGCTCTTTATAAGCCCTGGTTAACACTGCTGAACTTATCATGCAACACATAACGTTGCATGACAAGTCAAAACACATTCATTTTAATGCTTGCCATCTCAATCAAAGTGACTCAAGTCGCAGCAACAATAAAAGGTTCCTGCATTACTTTTCTGCGAACTGCGGTGTGATTTTAGTGTCAGACTGCAATATTGTTTTGCAAAAGTCGCAAGCAGGTTTCAAGGAAGTCACATAGTTACATAGTTAGTCAGGTTGAAAAAAGTCCATCCAGTTTAACCCAACAGAATTAATAAAATACAATCCCATATACCGTACACAATCCTATACCCACAGTTGATCCAGAGAAAGGCGAAAAACCCCAGCAAAGCATGGTCCAATTTGCTGTAGCAGGTGAAAAAAATCCTTCCTGATCCCACCAGAGGAGCAGTCTACTGCGCTTGCCAGAACCACCTCTGGAGGGAGTCTATTCCACTTTTTCACAGCTCTTACTGTGAAGAAACCTTTCCGTATTTGGAGATGAAATCTTTTTTCCTCTAGACGTAAAGAGTGCCCCCATGTTCACTATATGGACCCCTTATATATTTGTACATGTTGATCACATCCCCCCTTAATCTCCTCTTCTCAAGAGGGAAAAGATTCAATTCCTCTAATCTTTCCTCATAGCTGAGTTCCTCCATGCCTCTTATCAGTTTGGTTGCCCTTCACTGCACTTTCTCCAGTTCCCCGATATCCTTTTTGAGAACTGGTGCCCAAAACTGAACTGCATATTCCAGATGAAGTCTTACTAATGATTTGTACAGGGGCAAAATTATATCTCTCTCTCTGGAGTCCATACCTCTCTTAATGCAAGAAAGCAGCTTGGAATTGCATGCTATTATTGAGCTTATGATCTACTAAAACCCCCAAATTCTTCTCCACTATGGATCCCGCCAGTTGTACTCCCCCTAGTATGCATGCATATTCCTAGCCCCCAAGTGCATAACTTTACATTTATCAACATTAAACTTAATTTGCCACTTAGTTGCCCAATTAGACAGAGCATTGAGGTTGGCTTGTAAGTTGGAGACATCCTTTAAGGGCATTATTCCACTGCATAGCTTAGTGTCATCTGCAAAGACAGAAATTGTATTTTTAATCCCAGACCCAGGGTCCCAACACTGAACCTTGGGGTACACTACTGATTACCTTAGACCATAGAGTAAGAGCCATAGACCAATACGCTCCGAATCCTGTCTTTTAGCCAGTTTTCTATCCATTTACAAATTGATCTTTCCAAGCCTGTAGACTTTACCTTACACATGAGCATGAGTTTGGGGTCACAGCAGTGTGAATGGACACTGGGGCAAGGCTGCACTGACAAGGCTACAATGGACACTGGGGCAAGGCTGCACCGACGAGGCTGCAATGGACACTGGGGCAAGGCTGCACTGACAAGGCTGCAATGGACACTGGGGCAAGGCTGCACTGACAAGGCTGCAATGGACACTGGGGCAAGGCTGCACTGACAAGGCTGCAATGGACACTGGAGCAAGGCTGCACTGACAAGGCTGCACTGACAAGACTGCAATGGACACTGGGGCAAGGCTGCACTGACAAGACTGCAATGACAAGGCTGCAATGGACACTGGGGGCAAGGCTGCACTGACAAGGCTGCACTGACAAGGCTGCAATGACACTGATAAGTCTGCATTGATGGGCATTTAAATGTAAGTTTTTTTTCCTTAAACTTTCCTCCTAAAAGTTTTTTTCCTTTAAAATTCCCCCCTAAACTTGTGGTGCGTGTTATACACCAGTGCGTGTTATACGCCGATAAATAAGGTAAGTATTTCACCATGCAAGCCCCACTGAGAGGGATTAATATAAAAGAAGATAAATCTGTTGTGCAGTCTTAGCTAATTTACTCCAGTTTACGACCATATCAACCATTTACATCCATTAATTTGTCTTTATATCTTCTATGAATATTTCTTCAAAACTCACAATGCACTTGCAAATTGTTTTTATATCCTCACAAAATGTAAATGATCTAGCTCTGGCAGCTGCAATATGGGCACATTTCTACTTGTATTGTGTAAGTTTTTTCTCAAATAAATCCTTTTCACATCATTAGTATACTAACTTAGAATACAAGGGGCCCTATTGATTCCTAGAAAAACATGAAACCTAATTACAGATCTAAGAATTATATTAACATAATTAAAATGCATGTTATCTAATTTCCCCAGTTCTCAAATTTGCTCTACTATGAGCAATGATATCTGTTGCATTAAATTGTTGCTGTTGTTGTGTACTTTATTGATGAGCAGTTGGTTCTTTATAATGCTCCAACCAGCTGGAGGAAACAATACTTTCACGGTCTCAATTTACAAAAGCTCTGAAGCCAAATTTAGCCTTTAAGAGAAGCTCTGCAATAAAAGATAACACTCACATTCGTGTCGGAAATGTTGGGCTCCGAGGAACTTTCTCTCCACATTTTTTAAAAATGACACAAACTGGCACAGGTACAGCCTAAAGGATCCAAGAGCATTATTCACTGCACATCTAGATGAGCTCTGCTCCAACAACATTGTAGTCTATTGTTTTAAAATAAGAAGTTGAGATCCCATACTAGAACAAATGAACACTTCTGCCTGCATCTGTTGTGGTAGAAAATGCAATTTGCCCAGTATGTAAAATTTCTTAAGTTCACTTTTTCACAAAATATGAAAAGGTGGACTAGCACCCTACACCTTCACCACCCCTCGGTCCCCACTATACTTACCTGCGTTGGTGGTTAGCTGTCTCTGCTGCAGTCAGTGCAGTGGTGTGAGGATTTGAAAGCCCCGCTCTCCTTCCCCTTCTTTTCTTAAGGCTTCTGGGGGAGAAGAGCAATTCTTAATGGTCACATGACCACTTTACAGGAAAAGGTTAAACTTTTGTAACATGTTACATGTTACACCCATATTCAGGACTGGCCCCCACACCTCCCTGATCCCCATGCTGACAGGTAGCGGGGATCCCACCCCCCGCTAGCTGTCACAATTTTAAAAAAGTGGCCAGGCGGGGCTCCGCCTGCCTGGCCACGTCAATCATTCAGTGTCCTGTGAATGGAAAACAACAAGGTCTGGCAGCTTTTGCAGCTGTCGGCTTGTAGTTTTCAATGGACTATGACGGCGCTGTGGAGCGCTGTAGTAGTTCATTCTTTCTTCCTGTCAGTGAGTATCTGCTTGCCCGTACAGGATGTATGGGCCTACCAGTGTTGCTAACCTACCAGATTAAAATTCACTGACACAACACTCAAAATTTACCGGCACACCCACATTTTTACGGGAATTTCCAAAAGTAAAAAAATTTGTTTTAAGTGCAAATTTCAGTATTTAGGCTACAAACAAGTAACACGTTCAATTAGCAATGTGATTTAAGGTAGATATTATAGCAGAGTTTCACCCATTTAAAGAGGAAGTAAACCCTGATGGGTTTACTTCCTCTTTATTTCCCTGCAAAGGTAAAGCATAATGGACTATTATGCATCGCATAGTAGTCCATTATGTGTCACTTACCTGACACAGGAGCCAGCGAAGTCACCGTTGTCTCCTTGTGTACGGAGCCTCCATCTTCTTGGTGGGTCTCGCTGCTCCGACGCTGTTATTCGATGGAGCCGCAATGACGTCACTCCCACGCGTGCGCACGGGAGCCGCCACTCGTGGCATATCACTGTTAACATCGGCGTGCTTAGTGCAATCGCAAATATTTCCTAAACCATGTAGGTTAAGTAGATATTTCTTGGACCTACAGGTAAGCCTTAATCCTGCAATGCTTTACAGGCTCCAAAAAATAATAAATGCACATTTTTTTAGCTGCAAAAAAATGTGCATGTATTTATTTTTTCTAAAAGGTGAACTCATCTTTTAACCAATTAGTATTGCTCTGATCCTTCCCAGAAACCCTAAAGAAAGGCGGGGAAGAATACTGTGGCTTTCAAACCCCTGGAATGCTGCACCAGTTGCATGGGCAGTGACAGCCCATCACCAACAGAGATAAGTAAAGAAGGGACCAGGGGAATGGAAAGGTGTAGGGAGTTCATCTTTGCATTTTTTGTGACAAGGTGAACTTACACTTTAAAGCTGAACTCTGGGCAAACAGCTAAATCTCTCTGTTAGGCTACTTTCACACTGGGACGGGCGCCAGTGGTAAAGCGGTGCTATTTTTAGCGCCACTTTACCGTCGTTTTAGTTGCGCTATTTGGCCGCTAGCAGGGCAGTTTTAACTCCCCACTAGCGGCCGAAAAAGGGTTAAAACCGCCCACAAAGCGGCGCATGTAGTTGCGGCACACTGGTTCGTGGTTCGGCAGCGCTGCCCCATTGTTGTCAATGGCCAGGGGAGCTGTAGGAGCGGTGCATACACCGCTCCTACAGCGCTGCAAAGATGTTGCTTGCATGACTATTTAGACCGTCCTGCAAGCGCACCACTCCAGTGTGAAAGCACTCAGGCTTTCACACTGGAGAGACTGGTGAGGCTCTTTACAGGCACTATGCAGGAGCTATTTTAAAGAGCCTCAGTGTGAAATTAGCCTTATGCCGCGTACACACGTGCGGACTTTTGCCGGCGGACCTAGTCCAGCGGACAATCCCGCGGGACTTTCCAGCTGGGTCCGCTGGACTTTCCGAGCGTGTGGACTTGCCCACACACGCACGGACTTCTCCAGCGGATAATCCGCCGGCCAAAAGTCCGCGGGACTTTTGAAAATGAACGGACTTGCCCACACACGGAGCAGTCCGTTCATTTCGAACGTAACTTCAGGTTACGTAGCTAGCGTAGGCAGTAAATGCCGCCGCGCTAGCTCCGCAAGCTGGCATGGATTTAAAGGGAATCCCCACGCCGAAAAAACGGCGTGGGGGTTCCCCCCAAATCCATGTCAGACCCTCATCCGAGCACGCAGCCTGGCAGGCCAGGAAAGGGGTGGGGACGAACGAGCGCCCCCCCCCCCCTCCTGAGCCGTACCAGGCCGCGTGCCCTCAACATGGGGGGTGCCCTGGGGAAAGGGGGGCCGTGCGGCCCCCCCACCCCAAAGCACCTTGTCCCCATGTTGATGAGGACAAGGGCCTCTTCCCGACAACCCTGGCCGTTGGTTGTCGGGGTCTGCGGGAGGGGGCTTATCGGAATCTGGGAGCCCCCTTTAATAAGGGGACCCCCAGATACCGGCCCCCCACCCTATGTGAATGAGTATGGGGTACGATGTACCCCTACCCATTCACCTAAGGTGTAAAATGTAAAGTAAAAAAAAAACACCCACACTTTTGAAAAAATAGTTTATTGCACTGCTCCGGGGGTCTTCTTCCGTCTTGGGGGTCTTCTCGCCGGACTCCCCCGCCATTTACCAAGCTCTTTTACCGAGCGGGGGAAGTCCGGCTACCTTCTTCGTCATCGCCGCCGTCGTCTGGGGGTCTCGATCCGCCTTCGGGGGTCTTCCGGGGGTCTCTTCTGTTCTTGCGGCGGTCGTCGTCTTCCGCGCCGCCGGCGCCTTCTCCTTGTCCTTGTTCTTGTTCTTCTTCTTCTTCCGATGTTGACCCGACGCTCTCTCTGCCCGGAATGCCTGTGCCGCTCTGCGCTCGGACTTATATAGGGACATGGGGGACAGGGTCACATGTTCATGTCACATGGTGACCCCGCCCCCTTGCGATGTCACAGTCCCAGCATCCTCCGGGACTGTGACAACACAAGGGGGCGGGGTCACCATGTGACATGTGCATGTGACCCTGTCCCCCATGTCCCTATATAAGTCCGAGCGCAGAGCGGCACAGGCATTCCGGGCAGAGAGAGCGTCGGGTCAACATCGGAAGAAGAACAAGAACAAGAACAAGAACAAGAAGGACAAGAAGAAGGACAAGGCGCCGGCGGCGCGGAAGACGACGACCGCCGCAAGAACAGAAGAGACCCCCGGAAGACCCCCGAAGGCGGATCGAGACCCCCAGACGACGGCGGCGACGACGAAGAAGGTAGCCGGACTCCCCCCGCTCGTGAAAGAGCTAGGTAAAAGAGCAGAAGAGAGCGGAGGAGTCCGGCGAGAAGACCCCCAAGACGGAAGAAGACCCCCGGAGCAGTGCAATAAACTATTTTTTCAAAAGTGTGTGTGTTTTTGTACTTTACATTTTACACCTTAGGTGAATGGGTAGGGGTACATCGTACCCCATACTCATTCACCTAGGGTGGGGGGCCGGTATCTGGGGGCCCCCTTATTAAAGGGGGCTCCCAGATTCCGATAAGCCCCCGCCCGCAGACCCCGACAACCAACGGCCAGGGTTGTCGGGAAGAGGCCCTTGTCCTCATCAACATGGGGACAAGGTGCTTTGGGGTGGGGGGGCCGCACGGCCCCCCTTTCCCCAGGGCACCCCCCATGTTGAGGGCACGCGGCCTGGTACGGCTCAGGAGGGGGGGGGCGCTCGTTCGTCCCCACCCCTTTCCTGGCCTGCCAGGCTGCGTGCTCGGATGAGGGTCTGACATGGATTTGGGGGGAACCGCCACGCCGTTTTTTCGGCGTGGGGATTCCCTTTAAATCCATGCCAGGTCACGGAGCTAGCGCGGCGGCAGTAACTGCCTACGCTAGCTACGTAACCTGAAGTCACGTGCTAAATGAACGGACTTGCCGATGAGCGGCAAGTCCGTTCATTTCAAAAGTCCCGCGGACTTGCCCACTAACGGCGGGATTGTCCGCTGGACTGCCAAGTCCAGCGGATAATTTTAAAACCAAACTTAAAACTTTGGTCCGCCGGACTTTGGCGCCAAAAAGTCCGCCGGCGCCCACACACGAGGGGATTATCCGCTGGACTTCAGTCCAGAGGATAATCCCGCGGGATTGTCCCTTCGTGTGTACGCGGCATTACTCTACTCTCTCCTCAACTGGATGTTCATAGTTAGCCCTTGCAGTAAAACTGATTGACTACTTGTGCTACTTCTGTCTCCGAGTCTGAGCTGTGTTAGAGCACAGGGGATTGGAAGAAGGCAATACCAATTCAAATTCAAGTACACTGCTTGCATTCAATGATTTTTTATTCAGTTTAGACCTGCTTTAATTTCCGTAGTTTATATCTGTTTGTACATTTTATATCAGCTTTAACATTTTGTGTACCCTGTTGATCTAGCACACTTTATGGACAGCACATTTAGGGCTTGTTTACACATGCAGTGCCCTCTGAAAATCAATCTGTGTTTGGATCCCTCTTCATAGGGCATTTGGCCAGCGGTGTGGAGGTACTTTATTGCCTCATCATCTTCTGTTTTAACCCCTTAAACCCTGAACCAGTGCGCCACAACTACATGCATTAAGTGAGGTTGAGGGACTTCCTCGTTAAGTATGGCCCATTGAACATGACAACTGGGATAGTTTTTGGCAGGTTGCGATGCAAAACATCACAGCCATGGCATTTACACACACCCTCTGCCTCCTTTGCAGCTTAAGTGGTAGCAGTTGAGGAGACATTAAAAATGCAACTCAACCGGACATTTTTACCACTCTCCAAGTGTGAACAAGGCCTTACACACAGCAAGGTTTTGATAGTGTCAATAACCTCTCATTCCCCTCCCTAGTCTGCTGGTGGCATTGCACTTCTATGGCTGTGCATCTGAGATTTCAGTAGCCATCAATCCTCATCTAACAGCATTTGTCTTCAATTACACAGCTTAAAGGCTTTATATCCATGCACCATTTCTTTCTTTTATAGTCCTGTACCCCTACATGTTATGAGTTGTAATACATTTTTTTATATACAGTATCTCACCCAAAAGTGAGTACACCCCTCACATTTTTGTAAATATTTTATTATATCTTTTCATGTGACAACACTGAAGAAATTACACTTTGCAACAATGTAAAGTAGTGAGTGTACAACTTGTATAGCAGTGTAAATTTGCTGTCCCGTCAAAATAACTCAACACACAGCCATTAATGTCTAAACCCATGGCAACAAAAGGGAGTACACCCTTAAGTGAAAATGTCCAAATTGGGCCCAATTAGCCATTTTCCCTCCCCGGTGTCATGTGACTTGTTAGTGTTACAAGGTCTCAGGTGAGAATGGGGAGCAGGTGTTTTAAATTTGGTTTTATCACTCTCATACTCTCATACTGGTCACTGGAAGTTAAACATGGCACCTCATGGCAAAGAACTAAGGATCTGAAAAAAATAATTTTTGCTCTACATTAATATGGCCTAGGCTATAAGAAGATTGCCAAGACCCTGAAACTAAGCTGAAGCAAGGTGGCCAAGACCATACAGAGGTTTAACAGAACAGGTTCCACTCAGAACAGGCCTCGCCATGGTCGACCAAAGAAGTTGAGTGCACGTGCTCAGCGTCATATCCAGAGGTTGTCTTTGGGAAATAGATGTATGAGTGCTGCCAGCATTGCTGCAGAGGTTGAAGGGGTGGGGGGTCAGCCTGTCAGTGCTCAGACCATATGCCGCACACTGCATCAAATTGGTCTGTATGGCTGTTGTCCCAGAAGGAAGCCCCTTCTAAAGATGATGCACAAGAAAGTCTGCAAACAGTATGCTGAAGACAAGCAGACTAAGGACATGGATTACTGGAACCATGTCCTGTGTTCTGATGAGACCAAGATAATGTATTTAGTTCAGAGGGTGTCAAGCGTGTGTGACAGCATCCAGGTGAGCAGTACAAAGGCAAGTGTTTCTTGCCTACAGTCAAGCATGGTGGTGGGAGTGTCATGGTCTGGGGCTGCATGAGTGCTGCTGGCACTAAGGGGCTACAGTTCATTGAGGGAACCATGAATGCCAACATGTACTGTGACATACTGAAGGAGAGTATGATCCCCTCCCTTCAGAGACTGGGCAGCAGGGCATTATTTCAACATGATAATGACCCCAAAAATACCTCCAAGACGACCACTGCCTTACTAAATAAGCTGAGGGTAAAGGTGATAGACTGGCCAAGCATGTCTCCAGACCTAAACCCTATTGAGCATCTGTGGGGCATCCTCAAATGGAAGGTGGAGGAGCACAAGGTCTCTAACATCCACCAGCTCCGTGATGTCATCATGGAGGAGTGGAAGAGGACTCTAGTGGCAACCTTATAGGTCTGGTGAACTCCATGTCCAAGAGGGTTAAGGCAGTGCCAGAAAATAATGGTGGCCACACAAAATATTGTCACTTTGGGCCCAATTTGGACATTTTCACTTAGGGGTGTACTCACTTTTGTTGCCAGTGGTTTAGACATTAATGGCTGTGTGTTGAGTTATTTTGAGGGGACAGCAAATTTACACTGTTATACAAGCTGTACACTCACTACTTTACATTGTAGCAAAGTGTAATTTATTATATGTTGTCACATGAAAAGATATAGTCAATTATTTACAAAAATGTGAGGGGTGTAACTTTTGTGAGATACTGTAGTAAAATATTTACAAAAATGTGAGGGGTGTACTCACTTTTGGTCAAAGCCAAAGTCTTATCCAAGTCGCACACCCATCTAAAGTTGCATCAAATTTGCACTCCAAAGTCAGGGCAACTTTGAGGTCATACAAATGTGATTGGAGCCTCAAACAGACTTTTATTGCAGAGGAAGAGAGGGGCATTTCAGACTAGTTCTGCTACTGTAATCTGATCTCTGAATGCACCAGGCCTTTATTGTGTGCCTACTGGATGACACCTATACAACTCCTGTACGAGGAAGGGAGATAATGAAAATGAAGATTGCGATACAATGTCTGTCTGACAGAATTTCTACTTCTACTACTTTATTTAGGCTCCACCTAGTCACTTATACTGTGGGGTTGATTTACTAAAGCTAGAGAGGGCCAAATCTGGTGCAGCTCTGCATAGAAACCAATCAGCTGCCAAGTTCCTTTTATCAAAGTTTAATTGAACAAGCTGAAGTAAGAAGCTGATTGGCTACCATGTACAGTTGCACCAGATTTTGCTCTCTCTAGTTGTAGTAAATCAACCGCTATGTCTCAGCATTCTGCCTATTTCCCTGCCCTGCCCTGCTCTTTGCTTTGTTCTGTTGTCCCCTGTTAAATTGCCTAGACTGCTCCCAATCCAATCCTACCCAACTCTGTTTAACCTTCTTCCTGTACCCTCTATTCAATTGCCTTCTTACTTTATATATGGTTGTACACATTATTCATAGTTTACATAGTTACATAGTTGGTAAGGTTGACAAAAGACACCCGTCCATCCAGTTCAACCTGTGGTGTGCGTGAGGGTGTATGTGTTTATGTCAAGAGTCAACATTGTATATCCCTGTATGTTGTGATCGTTAATGTGCCCATCTAATAGTTTTTTTAAACTATCAACGCACCCTGTTGGCATCATTTGTAATAAAAACATCTTTGCCATTCTGAAGCTTCCCTCCAACAACTTTGCATATTTTATATATACTGTGACTCTGTACTTGCCAAATATGCTGCAGAAATCTCCCTCCACTGAGTCTGGCTGCAATCATTTTAACTTTGGGCAGTTGAAGCTGTTGCCTGTTCACTTCCTGGATTTACACAGACACACAGAGGCACACCTCCAGCTCTGCAGCTCTCATTGGCCCTCTTATGACTCACCCCCCCTCAAATCCTGGAAAACTCTCAGAGTGAGAGAGAGAAAGCTGTGCATGATGTCATAAGCCTAGGCTTTTTTTCAGACAAGAAACAGAAAGTGGGCTGTATAAGGTATTTACCGGCAGAAAAAAAAATGTTTTACTATCCAAAGTTAAAACAACAAGGGCAGAAGATGTAATAGATGGAAAGATGAAAAAATGACTGATGTTATGCTTTAACGCTCTGACAGTAAAGAACCCTCTACGCAGTTTAAGGTTAAACCACTTCTCTTCCAATGTCAGTGAATGCCCGCGTGTCTCTTTTTAAATTGCCTTTCACTGAAAATATTTTTCCATATGCTAGGGTCACCAGTATGGTATTTGTACTTTGCTATCATATCCCCTCTCAAGCATCTCCTCTCCAGAGAGAATAAGTTTAATTCTTGTAGTCTTTCCCCATAACTGAGATCCCCCAGTCCCTTTATTAGCTTTGTTGCCTTTCTCTTAACTCTCTCCAGTTCCAGCACATCCTTCTTGAGGACTGGTGCCCAGAACTGGACGGCATATTCAAGATGCGGCCAGACCAGAGTCTTGTAGAGTGCTAGAATTATTGTTTTATCTCTGGAGTGAATCCCCTTTTTAATGCATGCCAATATTCTGTTGGCTTTGCTTGTAGCACCTTGGTATTGCATGCCATTGCTGAGGCTGTCATCTACCAGAACCCCCAAGTCTTTTTCCAACTTAGATTCCCCCAGTGGTTCTCCCCCTAGCGAGTAACTTGCATTCATATTTTTAGCACCCAAATGCATTACTTCACATTTTTCAACATTAAACCTCATTTGCCATGTATGTGTAGATGTGCCGGGGTGGGTGGCGCTGCCTATCACCCGGAGCTTGACCTCCAGTGATAAATTGCAATTAGTGCACGTGCTAATGAAACCACTATGTGGTGTATACTGAAATTAAATATTGTGATCCTTCAGGTATGGTATGGATTTTAAGGGGAACCCCACGGGAATTTTTTTTTTTTTAAAGTGGCGTTGTGTCCCCCCAAAATCCATACCAGGCCCTTTAGGTCTGGTATGGATTTTAAGGGAAACCTCGCACCAAAATTAAAAAAAATATGGCATGGGTGTCCCCCCAAAATACATACCAGACCCTTATCAGAGCATGCAACTTGGCAGGCCGCAGGAAAAGGGAGGGATAAGAGAGCGCCCTCCCCTGAACCGTACCAGGCCACATGCCCTCAACATGGGGAGGGTGCTTTAATTAAATTATGGTGCGGGGTTCCTCTTAATATCCATACCAGACCAGACCCGAAGGGCCATACCAGTTCAGTCCATAGCAGTGCATACCCGAAGGGCCTGATTTTTTACAGCCACAAGGTATTTTAAATTACACTTTTTCCCTTAGAAATTACATTTAGCTGTGGTACTGTTAAAAACATGGGAAAGATGCGCTACTTTACAGGCAAAATAAGGGGACCCCCAGGCACGATATTTAAAGCAATATTTCACTTTTATGGTTTCACTTTAAGCATTATTAAAATCACTGCTCCTGAAAAAACTGCAGTTTTAAAAACTTTTTTTGCATTGATACATGTCCCCTTGAGCAGTATCCAGGTCCCTGTACACTTTGTATGGCAATAACTTGCATATAAGCCTTTAAAATTAATACTTGATTTTTCACACTCGTGTCCCATAGACTTTAATGGTGTTCGTTTGTTCGCACAAATTTATTGTCTGTTCGCATGTTCTGGTGCGAACTGACCCAGTCGGGGGGGGGGGATGTTCAGCTTACCCCTCATGGCTATGTATTTTAGTAAGTATGCCTTGGGAATATGGGGCAACTCTATTGATATTGACTTACTATTATGTGTTTGTAGTCATTTATTTCAGCTGCATTTAGAAGCTCAATGGGCCAAGTGATGTTTTATTTGTAAAAAATGCAGTTTGGTGTGTGTGTAGATCCTTTATAGTTACCAACCTGCACCATGCAGTGAGATGAAAATATTAGGGCTAATAACCTAAATTGCTTGATATATACAACACATGAGATACTTAAAAGTGTTACCACCTATTAACCCTTATCTATAGTAAACTTTAGCTTATAAAATGAGGATTCTTAGTTACCATATATTACAATACATGTTCAAGCTGGCCAACTATGTCAAAATGATCCATCTCTGGCCAGTCCCTACTCTATCTTACCAACACTTATTTGCTAAAATATAAAAGTGAATAAGTGTGGCGCTGGAAAATTTGTATCTGATCGGTAGCTGTAAATGAGAATCAAATCCCTATTACACTGCCATCATCCAGATTTTAGTGATTAACCACCATATGTGAAAAATGGTGAAAAAGTGTAAATATAAACAGTCCACATCAGAACTATTTATAAAAATAAAATAATAATAAAACGTCTATGTTACTCATATACATGAATTTGTTAAATAACATAGCACAAGAATGAAACAGTGATACAATAATGTGTAAAAACACTAAGATATCGTGATACTCAGAAGACACATATCATGCAATGTGTTACAATTGGTATTAAACACCACAACCATAACCTCAGTTAAATGAGCATAGTGTAATCATAACCCGATCCACCTGTGTGATTGGAGGAAATATCCTTCATAGAAGATAATAAACTCAATTGTAACATATACCAATAATAAAAATTAAAATCAAGTAAGTGCTATTGTGACACGTGTTGAAATTAGCTTGATGTATGAATTCAAGCATCCAAGATGGTAAAACTCATATATGATGGTGTACTGATATTCCCATGATGCTATATAATGTTCATCAACGTAACATCCTCATATACTTTGGACGGCGTCTAGAACTCTATGGTGCAGGAATGAGATCTGGTACGCTTACCGTCAAGGATGGACCCACTGACCTTTGGTGAGGGGTCAAACAAAGCTTGAGTGTGCCGGTAGATGATGATTGCAGGATGGTGAATCAGGATCAGGAAACTGGGAAGACGAGACTGGGCCGGCACCACAGTCTATATATTCGGGGTAAACAACCGTGTTCCTGTGCAGCCCTCCAAAGTGTGGTCCCTATACTGTGATCGGTGATTTGGTGAGTATAGACTGTGGTGCCGGCCCAGTCTCGTCTTCCCAGTTTCCTGATCCTGATTCACCATCCTGCAATCATCATCTACCGGCACACTCAAGCTTTGTTTGACCCCTCACCAAAGGTCAGTGGGTCCATCCTTGACGGTAAGCGTACCAGATCTCATTCCTGCACCATAGAGTTCTAGACGCCGTCCAAAGTATATGAGGATGTTACGTTGATGAACATTATATAGCATCATGGGAATATCAGTACACCATCATATATGAGTTTTACCATCTTGGATGCTTGGATTCATACATCAAGCTAATTTCAACACGTGTCACAATAGCACTTACTTGATTTTAATTTTTATTATTGGTATATGTTACAATTGAGTTTATTATCTTCTATGAAGGATATTTCCTCCAATCACACAGGTGGATCGGGTTATGATTACACTATGCTCATTTAACTGAGGTTATGGTTGTGGTGTTTAATACCAATTGTAACACATTGCATGATATGTGTCTTCTGAGTATCACGATATCTTAGTGTTTTTACACATTATTGTATCACTGTTTCATTCTTGTGCTATGTTATTTAACAAATTCATGTATATGAGTAACATAGACGTTTTATTATTATTTTATTTTTATAAATAGTTCTGATGTGGACTGTTTATATTTACACTTTTTCACCATTTTTCACATATGGTGGTTAATCACTAAAATCTGGATGATGGCAGTGTAATAGGGATTTGATTCTCATTTACAGCTACCGATCAGATACAAATTTTCCAGCGCCACACTTATTCACTTTTATATTCTCTTCACAATCTGTCATATTGTTGTGTCGGCAGCTTTTCACAGGGGAAGCGCAGCTGCATCCTTATATATATTTCTTATTTGCTAAAATGGCTACTAAAAAAAATATTAGAAAATATAAACATATAGTGCCAATACAGCTGGAGGTGAAAACCGCTTTAGACCAAAATCAAGCCATGCACATCCACAATTGGGAAAAACACAAAATGTAATTGTATGGACAGCACCAGCAAAAACTATATATGCAAGTAACCAGGTGGATCCCAAAAAGGATAATAGGTGGCAATGCCTCTTTGGTATCTCATGTGTTGTATATATCAAGCTTTTTACGATCTGAGCCCTCTTATTTTCATCTCACTGCATGGTGCACGTTGGTAACTATAAAGGGCAGGGTACCTGAAGTAGCTATATTACTGGTTATATGTTTATACCATTTGTGCTGTAACCCCTTTGTAATATATATTCATTAGGTTGGTGGTTTTGTTGAGATCCAACTGGTTACTTGCATAAATATCATATGCTGATGCTGTCCACCCTCTTACATTTTTTGGTATATATATTATATTCAGACCATGACATGCTGTTGATGAGGAGGAGTGGTCACAGTCAAGAACAAAAATTTATTCATCTCCATATATTTCATCATAAAGATACAGAAATGGCAAAAAAAAAGTGTTTAACCACTTCTGGACCTCCGCACGCCGATATACGTCCTAACTATGAAGCGGAATATCGTTGTTATGGCAGTATCTAGCTGCCATAACCCCGGTATCCACTTCTTTGGCTCGTGGTCCGGTTTCAGATAATAGTGATCTCTGCGGCAGATTTACTGCAAGATCACTTTTATTGGTGGTGGGAGAGGGCCCCCCATTCCCGCCACGCTCCGGTGCCCTTATTTCCCCAAAAAAGTGAGCTTGTAAGACCGCTGCGCAAATACGGTGTGACAGAAAGTATTGAAACGACCACCATTTTATTTTATAGGGTGTTAGAAAAAAAAATGGATAATGTTTGGGGGTTCTAAGTCATTTTCTGGCGAAAAAAATGTTTTTTACTTGTAAACAACAAATCTCAAAAAGGTGCTCGGTCCTTAAGTGGTTAATAAAACTGAAATACAATAAATGTATTCCCGCATCAGACATCAGCTCTGCTGACCACACAAGGCCGCCATAGGAAAACATGGCTAGCACTGCACAAATTCTGCCAGGGTAATAGTTAAAAGATTTCCTTGCAGGTAGGGCTACTGTATGTTAATCAATATCAGAAATTAAAAATACAATCAAAGGCTTTAAATAATTTTCAGAAGTCTTAGTGCCTTAACCACTTTCCGACCGGCGCACGACGATGTACGTCCCTTTTTTGAGGAGGGATATTTTGGTAACGGCAGCAGCTGCTGCCACAACCGAGATATCCATCTCTTCAGGCGCCGGTCGGCATTCCAATAATGGTGGTCATCGCGGCGGATTCAGCGCGAGATCACCGTTATCGGTGGCGGGAGAGGTGCCCCCCCCCCTCCCGCCGCTCTCCCGCGCCTTCCGCCGCTTACCGGAGCCGTTGGCAGCGGCGGAAGCGATCGGGTCCTCCTCCGTGCTGGGTATAGCGACGAGTGAGGCTAAGATGGCCGCCACCCGTCTCTATACCATAGCAGGGCGGGAGCGACGTCGAAACGTCACTTCCGCCCATACCTCTTAAAGGAACATTTTCCAAATGTCATTTTTTTTAAATGACATTTTTTTTTTTTTTTTTTTGCTTTTAAGTCCAAATATGAGATCTGCTGACTTTTTGACCCCAGATCTCATATTTAAGAGGACCTGTCATGCTTTTTTCTATTGCAAGGGATGTTTACATTCCTTGTAATAGGAATAAAAGTGAGCCAATTAAATTTTTTTTTAAAAACAGTGTAAAAATAAATAAAATCAAGAAAAATAAATAAGAAAAACAAAAAAATTTTTTTTAAAGCGCCCCGTCCCGACGAGCTCGTGCCCAGAAGCGAACGCATACGTGAGTAGCGCCCGCATATGAAAACGGTGGTCAAACCACACATGTGAGGTATCGCATAATAATGCGAGCCGTAGACCTCCTCTGTAACGCAAAATATGCAACCTGTAGAATTTTTTAAACGTCGCCTATGGAGATTTTTGAGGGTAAAAGTTTGATGCCATTCCACGAGCGGGCACAATTTTGAAGCGTGACATGTTAGGTATCAATTTACTCGGCGTAACATTATCTTTCACAATATATAAAAAAATTGGACTAACTTTACTGTTGTCTTATTTTTTTTTATTCAAAAAAGTGAATTTTTTCCAAAAAAAGTGCAAGACCGCTGCGCAAATACGGTGTGAAAAAAAGTATTGCAACGACCGCCATTTTATTCTCTAGGGTGTTAGAAAAAAAACAATATATAATGTTTGGGGGTTCTAAGTTTTTTTCTAGCAAAAAAAACTGTTTTAAACATGTAAACACCTAAAATCCAAAACGAGGCTGGTCTTAAAGTGGTTAAATAGTCAAAAAAAGAGAGTGTATCAGCAAAACCTGTGTATTGTGGCATTGCAGAGGTGGTGTTGTAGAACGTACAGGTAATCTATAAATTCTTGAAATTCAATTGGAATTCATGTAGAAAGAGTGAACAAGTACAAAGATTGGGAGAAATCCTCCTCAAAAATTTGTGAGTGCAATTGCGAACCATGGTATTGAACACTGTGTGACAGAGTGTGTGTCTGTGTCAGAATGCAAACTGAAAATTGAAGGGCTTTTAAAAAAGATATCATACCTACCTTTCAAGTATGTTATTAACCTGATGTACAGCATTCTGTGTAAAAGACTGTGCTGGGAACTTTGGTACAAAATCTACCTTACGTTTGGATATAATAAAGTGGATAATATAACAAACAAGATTTGCAAGAAGGCTACTGCACCACCGTGCACAGGTATTAATCTTTGTTACATATAGTACGAGCCATGGCTGGATATCAGGACTTGAACAGCAACATTTCTTCAGTGATTTAAAATTTTAGAGCTTACTTTCTCTTTCCTACTTTCAGTCCTATCTGGCACATTAAAACATTTTTACTGAGTTGGTTCACATTCCACAGTAAACACATACTGTGTGTATATGCTACATAAACTACATTAGGTAAAATTGTTCAGGCACAATACAGCCACAAACTTAAAGTGGAGCTCCACCCAAAAGGGGAAGCTCCACTTGTCTGCTCCCCCCCCTCCGCTGCCACATTTGACACTGCCAGTTCCACTCAGAAGAGATGGCGGTGGCAGCACCCGATAGCTAATTGAAAAATTGGCGAGTGAGTGAGTGAGGACACCGCTGGCTGCCTGGACAGGAAAGTGTCCTAATATTAAATGTCAGAAGCTACAGTATTTGCAGCTGATGACTTTTAATTTTTTTTTCTGATGGAGCCTGGAGCTCCTCTTTAGGCCCTGTACACACTTGTAGTTTTTTTCGTTCAAACCAGTGGGCAAGAGGAGCCACTGTACTAACTATCTGACATTAGTACAGCGATCTCCCCTGCTGTTCTATTGTGTTCTGACAGGAGGACAGCCCCCCCCCCACCAGAACACTCCGGTCAGTGCACTCAGCCATTGGCTGAGAGCGTTGACCCGGAGCAGGTCAGCAGATCTTTTTCGGTCATGCCTAATGGCCGGCTTCTCTTGGAACTACTCCGGTACACACAGGCCGAATATCAGCCGGTTTCTATTGGACTGGCTAATGCGGCCTGACATTCGGCCCGTATGTACTAGGCTTTATCTTTCATATGAATAAAAATCCATAAACATCATTGTTCAAGGTGACTGTGAATGAATGTTATTAGATACGAAGAAGGGAGGGGGTCACATGTAGATGTTCCTGCTTATAGAAATTGGCTGAAAATATTAAATCTGACAAGCAAAGTAAAAACCTCTTTGATCAGTTTATAATTAGCTTTTAACCACCTGATTACTGGGCACTTAAACCCCCCTCATGACCAGACCAATTTTCAGCTTTTGGCGCTGACGCACTTGGAATGACAATTGCACGGTCATACAACACTGTACCCAAATGAAATTTTTACCATTTTTTTCCCATAAATAGAGCTTTCTTTTGGTGGTATTTAATCACAGCTGGGGTTTTTATTTTTTGCTAAACAAATAAAAAAAGATGGAAAATTAAAAAAATAAATAAATCATGTTTAATAGTTTGTTATAAAATTTAGCAAACGGGTAATTTTTCTGCTTCATTGATATGCGCTGATGAGGCGGCACTGGTGGGCACTGATAGGCTGCACTGGTGGGCACTGATAAGCTGCACTGGTGGGCACTGATAGGCTGCATTGGTGGGGACAGATAAGTCGGTACTGATGGGCACAGCAAAGATGGCACTGATGGGCACGGATGGGTGGCATGGGTGGGTGGCACCGATGGGCACTGATGGATGGCACTGATGGGCACTGATAGATGGCACTGATAGGTGGCACTGATAGATGGCACTGATGGGCACTGGTAGGGGACACTGATGAGCACTGGTAGGGGACACTGATGAGCACTGGTAGGTGACACTGATGTGCAGCACTGGCACTGTGGGCACTGACAGATGGCACTGTGGGCACTGACATATGGCACTGTGGGCACTGACAGATGGCACTGTGGGCACTGACAGATGGCACTGTGGGCAGTGACAGGTGGAGCTAGTGGGCACTTTTATTAGCCAAAGGTAGGCACCATGGACCCTGGGCATATTGCAGTGAGAGGAACTGATGTCCCTCTCACTGCCGCCGGTGATCAGCTTTTTTTTTTCTCCTTGCGCTGTCAGCGCGAGGAGGAAAAAAAGCTGAGTACCGGCTCGGTTATTATCACATGATCAGCTGTCATTGGCTGACAGCTGATCACGTGGTAAGGGGTCGGGACCAACCCCTTACTCGGATCTGTGATCCAGCGAGTCTCATAGACTCGCGGATCACAGAGCGCGCCGTGCGCGCCCTTCAGGGGGCGCGCAGGCAGCTTGTTGCCGGCTTGTTGGACGTGCATTCTGGAAAACCAGCATCTGATCGACTCCTGACCAGTGCTCTCAGCCAATGGCAGAGAGCACTAATCGGAGTGTTCCGTCTGACAGTTTTTTTTTCATTCAACCCCGATTAATGTGTGCCAGGCTTATGGAGCACATTGGCAGGACAGATCACAGAAAGTGATATTGAAAAAAATTCTCCAACACACTTAGGGGTCAATTCACTAAGAGATAAATACCACATGTTTTTTGCGATATTTAGCAGGCACACAGCAATATTGTGACACTAGGCAAACATTCAAGGGTGCTTTCATTCACAAAACAATTTCCCTCTGATAAAATGTTACAATTTAGTTACATTCCTGAGCTCAGAGGAGAACATTTTCACACTGATACATTGTATACTTTTCACTTCATGGCCAGTGCAGAGTTCCTCTAATTGTTATTGTATACATTTCTCAAATACCGCCAGCAAAGACCAGGTGATAAATAACGAATGTGTGTGTTTTAGTGAATTGACTTAAATGATTTATCTATGTTTTTTGCAGTATTTATCTCACTATTTTAACAAATCTGCGATATTTACCTCACATTAAATATTTTACTTTGTTGAATTTACTTATTTATTATCTCATGCAATATTTCCAAAAAAATAGTCACATGACCTCCATATACCATGTGGTAACCTTTAGGGAATTGACCCCTTACTGACTAACAATAGCATATTCCACACTGGCTAAGTGGTTACCACTTCCGCTTAGCAGCACTAGGAATGTTGGTTCAAATCACACTACTACCCTGTTTCCCCGAAAATAAGACCTAGCATGATTGTCGGTGATGGCTGCAATATAAGCCCTACCCCCCAAATAAACCCTACCCTTTTCCCCCAAAAATAAGCCCTACCCTGAAAATAAGCCCTACAAGAACTTTAACTAGGGCTTATTTGGGGGGTAGGGCTTATATTGCAGCCATCACCGACAATCACGCTAGGTCTTATTTTCGGGTAAACAGGGTACCGACATGGAGTTTGCATGTTCTCCCTGCGTGGGTTTCCTCTGAGTCCTCTGGTTTCCTTCCACACTCCAAAGACATGTTGGTAGGTTAAATGGCTTGTGTCTATATATATATATATATGAGTGTGAGTTAGGGACCTTAGATTGTAAGCTCCTTAAGGGGCAGGGGCTGATGTGAATGTATAATAAATCCGTAAAGCACTGTGTAAATTGACAGTGCTATATACTGTAAATACCTGTAATAAATCAAAACAGTTTTTAGGTGCCAAATCACATAATACTGAAGTACCATGCAGTTTGGTGCAGTGTGTTTTTAAAAGTAGTACAAGTATTACCTTTTCCACGGTTCAGTGTGTTTTGCAGCCCATTCAAATGCACGTATAAACTCGTAATTTTTTTGTTGCATAGGTTTGAAAATATATGGGACTCTACACTGCCATGCCAAGTGCACTCTGAAAAGTCTAGCTTAAAAGAGTTCCCAACTCGGGACATATACCACAAATTGAGAGCAGGCATGCCTTTGATGTAGTCTTATCCACCTTAAAGGTGCAGGGACAGGCCAGAAGCCCAGACTCACCTAATGGCAGCTAAAGACCTCCAGTGTGTATCTACACCAAATCCAAGAAGAAAAAATGGTACCCACTCTGATTAATGTAAAAATAGCTTTAAAAGTAAGGTGCACATGAACAGGGCATATCACAGAACAATACAATATACACATTTTCCTAGCACACCTAGCAAAAATCGAAACTTTTTCACCAAAAAAAAAAAGGAATAATACCCTGAATTCTGAATTTGGGTAACTGATTTTTCCCCTGAGAAATGTCTGTCAGGGAATGACCGGAAATAAAGTGTGTGCATACATAGGGTATGTTCCTTACCCAATTCAAGAGTGACAGGTCCGATGGGACAATGGTCATTTTAGGTCTATAACATTTAGCTAAATTCACACTACTGCAGGTGTGGGACAGTGTAAATCTCACACTTTCCGACACCTGCAGCAAAAACGTGCCTCTGTTAGCAGTTGCACCCTTTCTCTTTCTGGGAACGGCATAGCACTAAGCAGTTTCCCTGCAGCTGCAATTTTTGAAAAGGTGCATGGACCTTTTTCCTGGCATTTTTTGTGGGTACAGCAGCCAGTTCAAATGAATATGCTGATATGCCCCGTAAACACAACCGCAGGAAAACCACAATAGTGTGAACCCAGCCTTAGTGAAAGAGAATTCCTGTTGGTGATCTATAACATGTGTTACATGTAGCCCAGAACTTAATTTATGACTTTCAGTTATTTTCAGTAGCTACTCAACTCTACTGAAGGTGTCAGAACTGGTCAGCTTCTGACATGACCTTTTAAACATTGATTCTTGAAGGAATTGCAGAAATTAGTTTTATCTCATATGTTGTCATTATATGAGATTTGACACCTGTTTGTCAAAACTGTGCAGACATTGAAACCATAGTGTTCTCAGGAGAAATACTTGCACAAAAGTTGATTGATATATTGATCTGAGCTCACAGCAGATTGACGTATTGATGTGAGGTCAAACTTCTTTTGGGAAAACATTCACAGCCAAGCTGCCATGTCCCAATGCCAGATACCTCAGTTTCCTATATCACAACAATCATTTTAGGAAACTGTCCCAGAGCCATTGATACAAGAAACCATTTTTAAATATACTGTATTACTAAATTTATTTTTACTTGCTTTCATCTCAACAATGCAGTGGCAGGTCAGCACTATACTGTACATAGAGTACTGTACATGAAGCAGAAACATAATAAAAAATGCCTTTGAGGAAACTATTCTTTACTAGGGATGAGCCGAACACCCCCCTGTTCGGTTCGCAGCTGAACATGCGAACAGGCAAAAACATGCAAACACCAATAAAGTCTATGGGACACGAACATGAAAAATCAAAAGGCTTATATGCAAGTTATTGTCATAAAAAGTGTTTGGGGACCCGGGTCCTGCCCCAGGGGACATGTATCAATGCAAAAAAAAGTATAAAAAAAGGACGTTTTACTAATGACACACCAGAAACCAGCCCCTCATGCCTCTGGTCGGCGCACAAGGCCTTCATCAGAGGTCACTTGATTCAAATAGCCTCCCAGATTAACAAAGCCCATAGAGCAGACCTAGAAAATCTGGAACAGGAATTTACAGCCCTAAATAAAAAACACAAGGCTAACCCAAATACAGTTCCTATTTCTAAGCTGGATGCAGCTCATATGGCTCTGAACTTAGCCCTAACTACCAGGGCTGAGAAATGGCTGCGCTGGAATAGTTCCCGGTTTTATTGTCATGGTGATAATAGGCACTTTGCTCGCAGGCAGACTCTCACTGAAATTTAGATCCCTGGCACTCCCCAAAATTTAAATCCAAGGTGGCACTCTGTCACAGAACCCCAACATATCATGGGGGAATTCCATAACTTCTACAAATTTCTATACAGGGGACATAACAGCCCATCTCAAACTGCGGTATATCGTTTCCTAGACACCATCCAGATCCCCATATTGGAGGAGAATCACTGTCTGAAACTTGATGCCCCTATCTCCACAGAGGAAGTTTGCGCAGTCATAAAAAATTTGAAACCACATTCGGCGCCTGGCCCTGAAGGCTTCTCTGTACCCTACTACAAATCATTTTCCACCACACTGGCTCCCTACATGGCTCGCTTCTTTAATGCTCTTAGACAGGGTGGCCCATTAGACACATCAATCAACACAGTCTATATTACAGTCCTACCCAAACCAGACAAAGATACCAGCTCAGTCGGTAATTATAGGCCAATATCTCTCATTAATAATGACTTAAAGATTCTGACTAAGATCCTTGCAGACCGCCTGGCATCCTTCATACGATTATACATTAACAAAGATCAAGTGGGTTTTATTCCGGGGAGACAGGGGCCTGATCAGACCCGACGTGCAATTGACATCATATCCCTCATCATTTCTAATTGGGACAAGAGTGCACCCAGGCAGGGTTATTTGCTCTCCCTGGACCTTCAAAAAGCATTTGATTCCGTTCATTGGCCGTATATCTTCTCCACTCTAAAACGATGGGGCTTTGGGGAATCATTCCTCAACGTCATACATGCCCTCGGCACAGGTGTGCATTATTTGCAGATGACATTTTACTGTTTGTCTCTTCCCTTCCCAATATATGTAATCTCCTAGATGAATTTAGGGCAGCCTCGGGCCTTAGGGTCAACTACAGCAAATCCCAAGCACTTAACATCAACATCCCAGATTCTCTTCTAAACAGGCTTAGGGAGAGCTTTTGATTCACCTGGAATGACTCTGCTATTACCTATCTGGGGATAAAACTGACCCCCAAGATTGAACTCCTCCACCAAGCAAACTACCCACCACTTTACAAAAAACTGGTGGAAGACCTCTCCCGATGGTCCCGGATCTCCTTATCCTGGTTAGGCAGAATCAATACGATTAAGATGACCTTACTCCCCCGCATATTGTACTACTTTAGAGCCCTTCCGATCCCAGTTGAAAAAACTCGCCTTAAAATTTTTCAGGCCTAAATTATCAAATTCATATGGGGCAAGGGGGGCCACAGATTTTCAAAAGCTGTCTTATTTAGATCCAGAGTGGAAGGGGGACTAGGCCTTCCCAACCTGCTCTGGTACTTCCAAGCAGCACAACTGGCACAGCAATCAGCTGTGTATTCACAATGGGAACATCCCGACTGGATACACATTAAGAGGCCGGCGGTTCCCCTTTACACAATGGACTATCTCCTCTGGAGCCCTAAGAAACTGAGACCCTCGATCCTATCCCCAACTCTGTCACACTCTTTCGCTCTTTGGGACAACTTGAAAAGCAACAACCAAGTGACCTCTCCCACACAACCGTTAAAACACCTATTTCAAAATCCGGAGTTTCACCCATGCCTTGACATAAAAGCCTTCAAGTGGTGGCTTTACAAAGGGCTATACAGAATAGGACACTTCCTTAGACCCCCAGGCCCACTCTCTAAAGCATTCTGCGTCAGTAACTTAGATATGCCTAAGTCCGAATTCTTCAGATTCACCCAGATCTCAGACTTTTTACACAAACGGTGCTGAACTCTTCTGACCGCTCCTCAAATAACTGCATATGAACAATGGTGTGGTCAGGCTGATGAGCAGAGGGGTGGGGATCTCGGTGATATACAAGGCACTATCATCCGTACAGTCCAAGACACCCTACATGCTGGCCTGGGAGGAAGACTTGTCCCAACATTGGAAACTGGAAACTTGGCACAGGAATTTCTCCCAATCTTACAAAGGTATTCTTAATGCATGTCTCATAGAAGCCAGCTTAAAAGTTTTAACTAGATGGTACCTGGTTCCCTCGAAGCTGGCAATCATTTTTCCAACAACATCCTCCCTCTGTTTTCAGGGATGCAACCTAAAGGGTGATATGCTCCATATGTGGTGGACTTGCCCCAGAATAAGCCATTTTTGGCATAAAATCTTCTCATGGTTCTGCAAAATAACCACAATTTCTATCCATCCGTCTCCCCTCGTAGCACTCCTTAACTTCCCGGTAAAAGAAGCCTCCAAGATTACACAGCACCTCATCTCTTTCATAAGTCTAGGGGCCAAGCTTACTCTGGCTAAAGCCTGGAAAAAAACGCTCTGTCTCAATCCTACTAGCTAGAAGAAAGATATCCTAGATTATGAACCAAGAGAGGATGGCTAGTGTAATCCTGGACCTTTCCAACAAATTCATCCAAACTTGGGAACCCTGGGCGTCATTTGTAGGATTTACCCTCTATCATTAACCTCAAGAGCATTTAATACTAGCTCTTACCCCCCCCCCCCCCCGTCGACTACCTTACTTATCTATTTCCTTGTTCATCTCTCTCTCTCTCTCCTTCTTTCTTTCTCTTTCTCCTACCTCTTCATTTGAGTTACAGGGCCTAGGCATCTTCCCCAAAAAAGGCCTAGCCAAAACCAAGGTGAGATGTATCACAAGACTTGGTCTGTACATATCCCTCTAAACTTAGAATCTCCCTGGTAACCTATTCAACAGTTATAAGTTGCACCTCTTTTTACACCAGGAATTAATAATCAATAATTATCCTACTTTGCATCAAGCCTAACATTTTCTGAATATTCAGAGACCACTTGACATGTTTAGTCATTTTACGTTTTAGGCCTAGTTAGGGTACATACAGGTGTGTACATTTCTTAGTAATCTTCGGGCGGGGGGGATGGGGTGTGGGAAACCCAGCCACAGCATGTTCCCTTTCGGGGTGGCAACGCTTCCCCCCCCACTACCTCCTTGTCCCTCCTCAAAACATGTTTTTTTATGTAATAGACGCCGAGATTCTACTCGCTATCTTGAAAAAATTACCATTTTGCACTACAGCTTGTGTAAATATACTGGTTTAATCCGTCTTTGACTATTTGTTACCCAAGTAACTTCGCTAGCCATATTTGGGTCGTTGGCCCCCTATTATTTCTATGTATCTCTGTTCACTGTTGTTTTTTTATTTTATTGAAAATAAAATACATTGAAACGAAAAACTGAAGTTTTTTCGAGAGCAGTGATTTTAATAATGCATAAAGTGAAACAATAAAAGTGTAATATTCCTTTAAATTTAGTACCTGGGGGTGTCTATAGTATGCCTGTAAAGTGGTGCATGTTTCCCGTGTTTAGAACAGTCTGAGATCAAAATAACATTTCTAAATAAAAGTACTCGCGGCTATAATGAATTGTCGGTCCCGGCAATACACATAAAAGTTCATTGATAAAAACGGCATGGGATTCCCCCACAGGGAAACCCCGAACCAAAATTAAAAAAAAAAATTCCATACCAGGCCCTTCAGGTCTGGTAAGGATATTAAGGTGAACCCCCGTGCCAAAAGGATCTACACTAGAGACTAGGTGGCAGACATGTTCTAGGACACACAGTAAAGATTCTACTGGTGACTGATAGTTATGTAGATGTAAAAGGGAACCAGTTGCTAATGGGTGCTTTGTTGTGAGGCCTCAGCTATGCCAATCATCCCCAGCAACCTTCAAGGAAGCTGCTACTAAGAGACTAGAGAGAAACTTGTACGTTTGCAGTTGTTGCTGATCATTTTGGAGTATCCAGTGACCCTAAACCCTGCTCCTGTTATAGTTCTTCTGCAATAAACCCCCCAAAAATCCTCTATACTGAGATATAGTTGTCGTGTGATGGTGTGACAGGTGGCCTCTGTACTATATAGGGAGAACATGTCTGTTTTGCTTTAGATGTTCTGTAATATAAGTAAAGTATAGATAACAAGGGCTGCAGTCTTATATATGGCATCAATAGAAGTACAATCTGCAATTTTGAATATGTCAGTATGGAAAACACCAGATATATATTTAGCAACAGATTTTTATTTTTATTTTCAAATTGGAATTTGAAATTACATTACCCTTAAGTTTTTTTTTTTTTTTAGATTCTTACCAGCATCACAAACATACTCTGAAGTGTGCATTGGAAACAATGATGTCCAATTCCTGCCCACCTCTCTGAGTAGTCATGTATGCAATAGTTGATACGGATGGTCTTACTCAGTGTTCCTGTCTTTTATTGGTAATGTTTACTACTCATAGTACACAGTAATGGTACAGTACCACAGTAATTAAACAGATGAATAGCACTAAACTAAAGCAGGAAGTAACAAAAAGCAGTGACATCAGGCTAGTAACATTTTTTAGTAAATAGCTAAATACATTGGAACTAAGCTTCAAAAATTGCATATTTTTTGAGGGATATAACAAAACCTTTAGTAAAAAAAGACCCTGATTTAGGAGGATTAACATGTCGCAAATCACCACTTATTATGGACGTTAATTACTGATGTGCATGCAAGGCCACAAACACCCCCAATGTGCACTGCCAGTTATTATTAATCCTGTTGAGAAAATGTTCAGTTCAAAGCAGATGAAGCTATAAGTTACTTAGGCTTGGGGGCTGAATCTTTAGGGAAATGGGCTAGAGATGATATGCCAAGGTTGGCCTGACAAGAGAGAAACACCTGTCAAGACCAGATTTGAATGCTTTGTAATTTCTTGCTGAATAAGTGATGATGCAGACATAGACACAATTTAGTTAATTTATAGTGAAAATATTACAAGAAAATGATGCACACAAAAAATAAATGAATTACCTCTAAAATGTTCTCCAATATGATGGAAGCATGGCATAAAAGAGTTCCATAAAATATAGTAGCACTTTATTTCTTAATACAGCTAAAAATTCATTTAAAGTAGAATGATATAGGTGGCTGTATTGTTAGCGGTGTGATTCTGGTGGTGTTAATGAAATGTCAGCCTTAGTCTATCATTATTACTACAAAGCAGACTGTCAGTATAGTGAAGTATGCAGTATAACATTTTTCTGCATTTATCTTCTCAGCCTTGGGAATATGGTATACCTGATAATCCCTGAAGAACATTAAATTTAATCTCAGCAAGTGTGAATAAAAACCATACGTCATGCTAAGAACTGCTTTAGAGAGAAGATGTATAATAAAACCTGGATGCTGTCACCGTTCCTCCACTATCAGAAATAAATGATGCATTATTTAGAGACATGTTTTACAGCAACGTTTAAATGCATTGAACATAAGAACACAATATTAAATATTGAATCTTTATTTATTATCCAATAACACGTACATTTCCTTCACCTACTGATTCTTCTCTGTTTGGGGAAACTAGCATTTATTGTCTCCCTATTACAAATTACACTTTTGGACCCATATTCCCATAAATACATGCTACCATATATTACAATGGGCCAGTCAGCTATGTACAACAGTGCCCAAGCAGACAAAATATGGTCAATTTACTAAAGGCAAATGGGCTGTTCAATTTGCAAAGGGAATTTTTATTTTGCAGGGATATTTCCCCTTAGCTTTATGAGTAATGCCGAGTACACACGATCGGAAATTTGGCCAGCAAAAAAACGATGAGAGCTTTTGGTCGGAAAATGCGACCGTGTGTATGCTCCATTGGAATGTTGCTGGCCGAATTCCAGCCAGCAAAAGATTGAGAGCATGTTCTCAATTTTTCGGTCAGAAAAAGTTCCGATTGGAAATTCCGATCCTCAGTAGCAATTCTGATGCGCAAAATTCCTACGCATGCTTGGAAACAATTTGACGCATGCTCGGAAGCATTGAACTTAATTTTCTCGGCTCGCCGTAGTGTTGTACGTCACTGCGTTCTTGACGGTCGAAAGTTCAGCAAACTTTTGTGTGATCGTGTGTATGCAAGCCAAGCTTGAGCGGAATTCCGTCGGAAAAAACATCCAAGATTTTTCTGACGGAAAATCCGCTCATGTGTACGCGGCATTAGATGTAAGTTCTGCTGACTTTCATCATCCAATCACGTCTACGCAATTTTTATTTTATTTTCTTTGTGCATGATTGGGTATAATTTGCAAGGTGAATTTTCACCACATTTTATAAACTAAAGTCTGGTACACACTTTAAGTTTTTATTTTTTTTCAACACAGTGAGCAGAACGAAAAAAAAAATGAGGCACGCGCTGTACTAACTATGTGATATTAATACAACAGTCTCCCTGCTGAGCTATTGTGTTCTGACAGGGGGACCTCCCCCTTGCCAGAACACACCAGTCAGCACTGGCAGCAATTGGCTGCCAGCGCTGGTCGGCTGCTGTTTTTCCAGCATGTCCAATCGACAGGAACCATATGCTCAGCCAGCTTCTGTCAGACAGGCTGTATACATGGGCCAAATGTTGCCTGGTTTCTGTTGAACCGAAAAATGCCAGCTGATATTTGGCCCATGTGTACCAGGCTTAAGGGAAAATTCCCTTAAGTGGAAACACAAAGCTATATATGTTACTTCTGGTTTCATTGCTTCATTTACAAGCTATTGCTAGCTTGTATAAGCATTAGATCAGACCAATCTTGGTCTGATCTGATGCTGTTAAGGTCAGAGGAGACATCTGGGTTCCAATAGACCCCAGATGTCTTAGTAAAGAGGACCTGTCACTGCTGACAGGTCCTTTTTACTAAGCCTAGTTTTATCATGAAAATATATTCAAAGTGAATAACAGAAAACATTAACATACCCATAAACTTCCATTTTTTCAGGTGGTATGCACACGGAATTTTGTTTTATTTCATAGTAACTTGCAGCAGGACCATGAAAATTCCGGTCAACTGAGTGCTTGTCCCTATTAAGCCTAATACAAACATAGCAAGTTTTTTTCCAATTTTTAATATTATTATTAGGGTCTGCATCAACATTCCCAATGTGTGTGATTAAATGGAGTCTTCAAAGCAGATAAACCTTGTATGTAGAATAATACTATATAATGCAATATGTTGTGTAGTCATAAGAGTATGCTGCCAGCCTTCCATCTTGATATGACGATGTTGCTTGTATTTGTCACAGTAAAACTCAATTTACAGTGCTGTGAGTGCTGTGAAATTGCAACACACCATAACCCTGTTTATGAAATAGTGCTGGCATTCAATGTTGATTCATTATTTAACAATAACGAGTTTCCACCCAGCCAAGTGGTGAGATTCTTCATGTTTGTTTTCTTTTTAACATATACTATCATATAAAATATCTAAGTAAAATAAGATGATTTATTATAGAAAGGCAAACAGTGAGCATAGAAAATAGGTATTCAGAAATAACAAGAGAAGTAGAAAAGTACATGAAATAATATACAACGATAATGTATGCATTTTTCGTTTTGCTGAATGATCATTCCTAATCAACTGGATGCAATAGAAACACAATTTAAAAAAAATACAGCTATACTATTCTCTTTCAGCTATTGTAATAGCTCGAAAAAAAATTGCTTTTAAGTATGTCATTATTGTGCATAGGCAAGAGACTGGAGAATGCACATGGTAGCTCCATTGACTGCCTGGGAAAAACTACAAGTGGCCAGTTAGTAGACTGGCTATTCTGTTTGAAGAGGATGCAGCAGTAACCATTCTTCTCTACCGGAAATCGACAACTAGAGGCACATTCAAGCACCACTTACACGCAGGTTTTCTGGACACATATTTAATAACTTGCTGTTGGCCAATAAAAGGTATCACAACTATAATGGGAAACAAAGCCATACTATGTGGAAAGCAGGACCTCTGTAATTATAAAAAGCATCCCCACTCCCCAACATTTAAATAAAATGGCTTGCCTTGTATTCTACTTTATATTGCATTCTTACTATGCTGTTCATCACCTGGCTTATTTTTTTTTATTTTTTAACCACAGATTTTTATTTTGTTGTATATGAAAGCAAACGAACATACAATGTACAAAAATACATAAGTATGATTAAATGTTGAATGTTATAGCCAGAGAAATAAAACACAGTTCAACAAATTTTAGAAGACACAAGTGACTTGTATATGAGATCAATGCCACCCCATAAGGGCTCACACTGTGGTCAGGTCTTGGTCCCATATACCAGGAAAGAAGAAAGTATAATGAAACATATTAGGTCAGTTCAATTAGGAAATACCTAGTCCCCGAAAAGGGGAAAGGCACTTAAATATGCGCTACATTTAAAGAAACTCAAGTACACATAAATGTAAATGTAAAAATAGAAAAGATAAATTAAATTGAGAGTTAAGGCTTTTGGGTTAGATAACCATATTTGCCAATATCTGTAAAAGATGGATGCTCTCAAAGCCTTAAAGTGTTACTAAACCCAGGAATATGAAAATAAATCTTCTTTTTACATTAAACTATTGCCACTCTATACCTTTTTTGGCTGATCTGTATACCACGGTCACGTGATAAACTGCAGGGTCTGCATGAGTGCTGAGTGTTCAGGTAGGAGGAGATTTTCACTACAGCCTGTGTTCTCATGGTGTTGTGGGAGGCGGATCATCCATCATTTAAGATATGACACCCCACCCACTGTGTTCTTTTTAAGTTACTGGGCATGGAGGAGGATGGAGGGACTTGGCTGTCATTTAGGATCTGTATACCCACCCGCATGTGTGATGTCTATATCATGTGACCTGAAAAGCTCAGCTCAACAAGGAAATATTCTCTCCAGCAATAGAGACTAAACTGAGCATGTACAGGGGAACCACTCTGACTGTGTATTATCTGGCCTTACCTGGAGAGACCACGCAGGAGGTGGAGCATCCGTGCATATAAGATCAAAGAGCCTTTTTACACAATACAGAGGATGAACGCCTTATGTTCCACAATGAGTATAACAAGCATGCTATTCTGCACATACAGACAGATTTTACGGTTGTGGGTTTAGCAACACTTTAAAGGCTAGTTATTGCTCCTAGTGACATTGTGCGTTCAACCACGCTGTTACAGTAGGCAGATCAGGGACTGTCAGGATTTCCATTCACTAGTAATTGTGATTCTAGCAGCGAATAGCACATGAGCTACAGCTACACAGTCGTCTGGGGAATACATATCTAGTCCTAGGTTAACTATTGCCATTGCAGTGGTGAGAGGAGTGGTGTTACCCGTTATATCAGAAATCAAGTCACAGATAGACTTCCAAAAGTTTTGTTTGTTCACAGCGCCATGGAATGTGATAGAGGTTTCTGACCCGTGTACAAGTAGTGGGAAATATCTTAGATAATCTATAAGGGGTCATGTACCATTTAGGGAGAATTTTGTGAGGTGTCCCAATGATTAATACATGACATAGCCTTATAATTTATCTGTATAGGTTTCCTCCACTGAGTGGGAGTGATGAATTGGAATAGTTCACTTTCCCATTTTAGCATGACAGTAGATTTGGCAATCATAGGCCAAAATTCATTAATGACTAGAAAAAGGACATGACTTTCACACTCCGCTGTCATATAGAAAATATTAAACAGACCGAAAATTACTATTTTCTTGTTGCACTTTTTAGATGAATGGAAGTGTTGGATTTGAGACAATAAAAATCTATTTTGTATTAGAGAGCTTTCTGGTAGACTATCTACAAAATAATAATCTCAAACAATCCCATCTTTCACGGAAAAATGTGGAATGACCCATTCATAAGCTCTTAACAGGATATTAACAGTTAATGAACCTTCCGTAGGTGTACTCGTACACAAAAGTACTCACCACACCTCTAGCGTAGCCCTCATAGTGGGGGTAACTCAGTTTTTGAAAAGTGGGTGACAATAGAGAAACTATAGCTATGGCTGAGAGGTCATGGCCAGCAATAACAGCTTGTTGGATAGACACCCATGATTTGTCCCTAGTAGGGATGAGCCGAACACCCCTCGGTTCGGTTCACACCAGAACCTGCGAACGGACCAAAAATTTGCGCGAACTTTAGAACCCCATTAAATTCTATGGGACTCGAATGTTCGAAATCAAAAGTGCTCATTTTAAAGGCTAATATGCAAGTTATCGACCTAAAAAGGGTTTGGGGACCCGGGTCCTGCCCCAGGGGACATGAATCAATGCAAAAAAAGTTTTAAAAATGGACGTTTTTTCAAGAGCAGTGATTTTAATAATGCTTAAAGTGAAACAATAAACGTGTAATATTCCTTTAAATTTCATACCTAGGGGGTGTGTATAGTATGCCTGTAAATGTGCGCATGTTTCCCGTGCTTAGAACGGTCCCTGCACAAAGTGTAATTTCTGCAGGGAAAAAAGTCATTTAAAAGCACTCGCGGCTATAATGAATTGTCGGCTCCCCGTAATACAGAAAACAGTCATTGAAAGTCATTGATAAAAAAAAATAAAAAAATGCGTGGGGGTCCCCCCAAATTCAATTACCAGGCCCTTCAGGTCTGGTATGGATATTAAGGGGAACCCCTTGTCAAATAAAAAAAAAATGACGTGGAGTTCCCCCCAAATATCCATACCAGACCCTTTATCCGAGCACGCAACTTGGCAGGCGGGCGGGGGGCTTATCGGAATATGGAAGCCCCCTTTAACAAGGGGACCCCTAGATCCCGCCCCCCCTGTTTGAAATGGTAACGTGTACATTGTACCCCTACCATTTCACAAAGAAAGTGTAAAAATTGTAAAAAAAAAACACACAGACACCGTTGGGATAAGTCTTTTATTAAAAATAAAAAAATAAAAAATAAAAAAAAGATTCCAGCAGTGGTAATCCACTCTTGGTATCCTGCGATGGGTGATCTCTTCTCCGGGGTCGAGCGATGGATGATCTCTCCTCTCCGCCCCCCTCTGGCCCCATCCTCCTCAGCTAAGAGACTTGTCAGGCTGCCGGGATTCCCGCTGTGTCTCCGGTGGAGACAGGATGCGCTGCACTGGACATCATCGTTGGACCCTGGACCTGGAGAGGAGAGATCATCCATCACTGCACCCCGGAGAAGAGATCACCCATCGCAGGATACCAAGAGTGGATCCCAACGGTGTCTGTGTGTTTTTTTACAATTTTTTACACTTTCTTTGTGAAATGGTAGGGGTACAATGTACCCGTTACCATTTCAAACATGGGGGGTCGGGATATGGGGGTCCCCTTGTTAAAGGAGGCTTCCAGATTCTGATAAGCCCCCCACCCGCAGACCCCCACAGCCACCGGGCAAGGGTTGTGGGGATGAGGCCCTTGTCCCCATCAACATGGGGACAAGGTGCTTTGGGGGGGCTACCCCCAAAGCACCCTCCCAATGTTGAGGGCATGTGGCCAGGTAGGGTTCAGGAGGGGGGGCGCTCTCTCGTTCCCCCCTCTTTTCCTGAGGCCTGCCAGCTTGCGTGCTCGGATAAAGGATCTGGTATGGATATTTGGGGGGAAGCCCACGTCAGACCTGAACACCCTGGTAATTGAATTTGGGGGGGATTTTTTTTCCAGCAGAAATGACACTTTCTGCAGGGACAGTTCTAAGCACGGGAAAAATGCATACAGGCATACTATACACACCCCCTAGGTATGAAATTTAAAGGAATGTTACACTTTTATTGTTTCACATTAAGCATTATTAAAATCACTGCTCCCTAAAAAACTGCTGTTTTTAAAACATATTTTTGCATTGATACATGTCCCCTGGGGCAGGACCCAGGTCCCCAAACACTTTTTATGACAATAACTTGCATATAAGCCTTTAAAATTAGCACTTTAAATTTCTCCCATAGACTTTTACAGGGTGTTCCACGGCTTTTCGAATTTGCCGCGAACACCCCAAATTGTTTGCTGTTCGGCGAACGGGCGAACAGGCAATGTTCGAGTCGAACATGAGTTCGACTCGAACTCAAAGCTCATCCCTAGTCCCTAGTAGGTGTAAACCAAAATTTGATTTGGTCCAACAAGGTAGCCCTATAGTAAGCTAACAGGTCAGGGAGGCCAATACCTCCTTGCTCTCTATGTTTAACCAAAGATGATAGGGCTAACTCTGGGTTTTTTATGTTGCCACAGATAGGACCTTAGTTTCTTTTCCCAGTGTAATGCATTACTATGCAATAGCAGTATAGGGAGAGTCCTAAAGTGATATAAAATGTCTGGAAGTGTTTGCATGTTAAATCCTGCTACTTTCTCCACTCAGGTAAAGTGTACTAATTTTCTTTAAATTATCAGCGATTTCTGTAAAAAAAAAAAGCTGGGAAGTTGAACTAGTATAATTTAGAGGTAGGAAAAGCCAGTTTGATTCCTAAGTAAGTAAAGGGCGAGGCATCCCAATTATAATGGAATTTACTCCTAACATATTATAGGTAGCCGGCAGGAAGTCCAAGGGGTAGAATAAAGTGCTTGCTGTTTTTAACCTTATGAACCTTAGTACGATAGTCATCCAAATTCTTCTATAAGATGTTGGACATTATTAAGTGATACCCCTGGATTTGACAAGGATAGTATGAGATTGTCTGTAATGAGCCCCAATTTATGTGCATATACTCCATTAGTTAGGTCTTTAATGAGTGGATGAGACAGAACAGCCTCCACAAAGGGCTCTATTGCTAAGGAAAATTTTTGAGATATCAGTAGACATCTTTGTCTGGTTCCATTAGTTAATCTAAAACTCTCTGGCGGTGTACCGGAAACAAACACTCTAGCCAAGGGATTTTATAAGGGGTCATAATAGCCCAGTGGAGGAACCCTGATATGCCAAACTTAGTCAGAGTCTGGGAAAGATACCCCAAGAGCACCCTGTTGAATGCCTTCTCTGCATCCAAAGCCAAGAGCAGAGAAGGCACTCGACAGGTCTCTGCATCGTGGATTATGTTGATCATCCTCCTGGTATCATCAGGAGCTTGTTGTCCCTGAACAAATCCAACTTGTTCTGAGCCAATAAAATGAGGGGTTACATTTAATAATCTATTAGCCAGGCTTTTGTAGTCGATTTTCAAATCTGAGTTAAGTAAAGAGATTGGTCTAAAGTTGTGTGGCTGTGTCGGTTCCTTGCCAGGTTTAGGGAGTGTTACTATTACTACTTCTAACATTTCTGTAGGAAAATTCTCAGAAGTTGCAGCGCTATTATATACGTTTAAAAGCTGAGGGGACAGAATAGAGGAAAAAGTTTTATAGCACTCTGCCGATAACCCATCTACACCTGGAGACTTATGTAAAGGTAATGCAGCCATCACATCCACTACTTCAGAAGAGAAGAAGGTTATTTATGGGAATTAAATGTTTAGGACTGCCAACATCCTTAAAACATGAGAAAAAAGGAGCAAGCAACAAGTGCAACAGGTGCCGCCCCCTTGGACATTTAAGGCAGAAATAAAGGTAATAGAGTAAATAAAAAGCAACCATGTGCCACTTTTATTGAGTACACAATATCTGATAAATTTTGTAGTCATAAACAATCACATTAAAATATACAAAAAGTACACCAATGAACCAATTAATACATAGACATATATATCAAACCCAAAACTAATAATCCAGGCACTGCCAGAGTCAAGCTGATTTGTAGCATACATCCCGTCATGTTTCGGAAATTTTATTGGTACATATTTTCCTTCATCAGGGGAGATTTATACTTGGGTGACTTTATCTTTATCTGCAACATAGATATAGTTACATGGTATAAGTACAATAATACATAAAAAACAAGTGATTATACATAATGAGCTATATAGTATTTAGGCTTAAAAGTACTTGCATATAGGGTTCATTGACACGACATGGGGAAATGGTAAAAACAAATGCAAATGCAAATGGAATTCACGTTGGCTGAAAGAGTCCGCATGGACACAAAGATGGACAAGCATGCAACCCAGAGTCGGCCACTGATTCACATCCACAAGAGACACCCGATTTTAAACTGGTATTGCTGTCTGAAAGGCCATAAATAAACAAAGGAAATTCAATCAATGTTTTTAGAATAAGTATACAAGCACAACTAGTGTGCTGTAACAACAGGACAAGGGCATGTGTTACCCAGAATTGCCTATATAAACTAGTATGTTACCTTTCACTGTGCTAATAGAGGTGCAGACATGAGAGCGGCAGTTCTCAGACTGAGACATCAAAATTCTTCTATAAGATGTTGGACATTATTAAGTGATACCCCTGGATTAGACAAGGATAGTATGATATTGTCTGCAAAGATCCCCAATTTATGTTCATATCCTCCATTAGTTCGACCTTTAATGAGTGGGTGAGACTGAACAGCCTCCGCAAAGGGCTCTATTGCTAAGGAAAAATTTAGAGATAACAGTAGACATCTTTGTCTGGTTCCATTAATTAATCTAAAACTCTCTGACGGTGTGCCGGAAACAAACTCTCTAGCCAAAGTGTTTTTATACAGGGTCATAATAGCCCAATTATGTTGATCATCCTCCTGGTACCATCGGGAGCTTGTTGTATCTTAACAAATCCAACTTGTTCTGGGCCAATAAAATGAGGGGTTACATTTATTAATCTATTAGCCAGGCTTTTGAAGTAGATTTTCAAATCTGAGTTAAGTAAAGAGATTGGTCTAAAGTTTTGTGGCTGCATCAAATCTTTACCAGGTTTAGGGGGTGTTACTATTACTACTTCTAACATTTCTGTAGTAAAACTCCCAGAAATTGCAGAACTATTATATACTTTTACAAGTTGAGGGGACAGAATAAGGAAAAGTTTTATAGTACTCTGTCAATAACCCGTCTATATAACCGGGGACTTATGTAAAGGTAATGCACACATCACATCCACTACTTACGTAAATTTTATAGGCCTATTCAATTGGGATAGGGTATCAAGATCTACTGATGGTAAGAAAGGCAGAGAAAGACCAAAATGTCTGCAGGAGTAGGTTGGGGAGTTTCAGAGGCATATTTTAGATTGTACAAAGATGCGTAATAGTCACAAAAGGATTTGGCTATATCATGTGGGCTTATGGCAACCTTAACCGTACTGTGATGAGTTTGTTTGGTAATTAAAATTGGCTTATTTTAACTTGTCTGTGTCGGAGATGAGAAGCCAATAATTGACCTGCTCTTTTTTTTGAGGGATTAATAGGACAATTTCAACCTTTTAAAAAATGTATCCTGGTACGCTATTAAATATGTCTTAAGTTCGTCCCTAAGGGCTCTAAGTTGAGTTTAAGTAGACTGCACGGGAGTACATTTATGTAGCGATTCAAGATTTGCTATCTCATTCAGAGAAGCTATGCGATTGTCAACTTTTCTCTTTAGAAGCTAATTGTATCAGAATACCTCCAATAAAGAAAATAAAAATAAATAAACCGCGCTACACATGGAAGAAAATTACAAAAAAATGGGGGGAGGGAGGAAACCTAACCTAAAAGGCTGCTGCTAGAAGTGGGATACTCACACATAGAATCATATGAATGGGTAAAGCTGCGCCAATATTAGATAATTAAATAAAAATGGAAAAGGGAACTCAAATATCCAAACAATTATTAGACAAAAAGAATAATGTTCATATAAAGCCCCATACACACGGTCGGACTTTTTCATCGATTTGGTCCGATCGGACAAGGTTGTTGAAAAATCAGACCGTGTGTATGCACCATCGGACAGTGTTCGTCGGTTTGTCCGTCGGACAAAGTCTTATCTCCTGCTGGAAAGATTTGCCGTCAACCCGGTCCGATCACACCAAATCCGAGCGTGTGTACGCTTGTCCGACGGACAAAGTGCTACGCATGCTCAGAAGAAATTCTGTGACGGAAGCGCTCGGTCAGGTAAAACTACCTTTCCTAATCGACACAGCACATTCGTCACGCTGCAATGTTAAAATGTCTTTAATGCAGCGCATTCTCTTTTTCTTTACAATGCAACAAGAATGACATGTTTTAGCTGCTCCTATTCACCCGCACTTCTCACAAACTTACTTCTTTATTACTTTGCAGCATTTATACACTACATGTTTATTTTTACTCTGAACGGAAAAGAATCTTTGTTATTTTTTTACCATGATTTGTCTTTTTTTTTTTTTTTTTGGGGAATACATATTTGAATGTTTTTTTTTTTTTTTTTTTGGAGGGGGGTTGTGTGTCTCAAATTACCAAAAACACATTATTTACATTTGTATTTCTTGCTTAAATTTACTAGGAGGTTGTTTGTTGTTGTTGCCCCTTGTTAATTCTACTTTAGGATTAGTGAAATGTACCTGCCTACTCAAAGAAAAACTGTCATTGTAGCAAAGTAAAACACAATAGTCAATGATTATTTCAAATCAAAAAAACCTTTATTTAGGTCACACCAACAAACCAAAGAGGAACGCAGCCATGGTGAAACTTGGGGAATTTGCAAAGTCTTGGCCCCCCACGGCAACCATCATTGTTCAAGCGTAGAAAATTGGGGGCCTGAGGAGTACGTATATTAAGGGGAGTGCAATCTGGTCGTGAAGTCCAAAGTATCCGGAACTGCAGCAGATGCCATCTAGGTCCCCAGGCTCTGGTACTACAAGAGGCTCCATCTTCTCTCACACCAGATTGATTGCAGGTCGTCACTCTCAGGTCTTCCTTCCACGCTTCCTTCCACGCTGTGGCTGTCGTGCTGGTGGGGTGGCAGAAGGAGGAGGAGGAGGAGGCGGAGCATGGTAGCTATGGCAAACATGTGTGACTGGGGTCATCTCCCCAGCCCTACCCTTATTTAGGACATGGAGGATGAGCCCCTCACACATGTTGCGTTGCCCCACCTCCATACCCATCATTTTTGTGACAACCACCGAGCCAAAGGTCTCCTCGTCGGCGGGTGTGGCATGTAGGGAGTCTGAAGCCTCTCTGATCATCCGGAGCGCTGACTGTGCCGCATAACCCCCCCTTCTCGCCCTTTTGTACGGAGGGCGGAGGGGAGGGGTTTGGGTGTCAGTCAGGCTCCGAGGCCTAGCCCCCTCTTGGCTGCCACTACCCAGCTGGTGGCTGCCACTAACCCCTGCCTCCTCCTGACTGCCACCTTCCACAGCCACCTCCTGGCTGAGGTCTTCCTGTGTATGAAAAAGGGACATAGTTTCAGTTATTTGTTCATCAAACACACACAATTCTCATCTAGTGACTGGTGCAAAATGTTTACAAATAGAAAACCATACAATTCTCAGCCCTGCAGTTTAGATTCTGGCCCCAAATGTCTCCCACACCACTGTCTGTTGATATGTCAAACACGTTAGGAACTAAGCAATTGGCGATCCTGAATTAAGTGAACATCATTCATTATTCTCATAAATGGTAACAAAACTACTATACCTGGAACAAGCTGGGCTCCTCCACCTCTTCCAGACTGGAAGGCCCAGGTTGCTCCTCGGAAGCCTCATCAGGGGTGGGCTGCGCGCAAGGAAGCGTGGAAGGAGGAGTTGAGGTTGGCTCCGTGACATCAGCCTGGTCCTTCAGAAAATGGAGACTCTGATAGTACCAGAGCTTGGGGACATAGACCTCATCTGCTGAAGTTGCAGTTTCCTCAGACTTCACGACCTTCTTCCGCTCCCTGATATACGCACTCCTCAGGCTGCCAATTTTCTTTCTAATATCATCAACAGTTGCCGTGGGGAACCTTGGCTTGACAAATTCCACAAGTTCCTCCAGGGCTGTGTGCCTCTTTGGTTTGTTGGTGTAATGTGGGTGTATACCCTGCCACAATATGGGAAAATCCCTGTGTTGGATTCAATCTGGGATTCCCACATCTACAAGATACACCCCCCCCCCCTCTCTGGTGGAATGTAACCAGTTACACCTCATACTGTCATGAGTCTAGGGCTATTGTACGTGATGAATGGTCGGCTCCTATCTGGCTGGGCTACACAAAGACTAATTATGGGCTGTCGGAGATCGCAGTTCCAAGATTAGACAGCAGTTGGATTAAGTGCAATTCTGGACAGACGCTGCCCCCCAGAGACCACTTCTGGCAGTACAATCAGAATACATGGAGGCGACTACCAATTGGGCAGGTGGGCGGGCAGTGGGAGGTGCTGTGATTGAGGTGTGATTGACAAAAAGGGTTTGCACACACACCTGATTCTCTTTCCATCTGGAGCGCAGCTGAGAAGGGTCATCACGATAAGTAGATCATTATATTGTATTTTAACTGTATATTATATCATTGTACTGTAGCCTTGCTGTATGTTGTGTAATTGTGTAACCCCCTTTTGATACACGTTAGCTTTCGCATTTCCTCGGGAAATAAACAAGATTTGATTATTATGAAGCCGTGTGCTTGGTTCCATAGCTAACCTCGTATTATTGTGATATTAAACGTAGCATGCGCTCGTAGGTTTAACAGACTGACTAATCTACAGAGACTAAACAAAGTTAATGCATAGAGATGAGATAATATCTAGATTGTAGTAGTATATCGTTTTCTACAATTATTATCAAATCCCACATTTGGCACCCATAGATTGAGACAAACAGAATATCGTTTTTTTTCTGCATTGGATTCACAAACCTAAGGCATTTTTCTTTGTTTCGAGTCTCATTAACACAAACCCTCAAACATCCAGAACGGAAAATCGTCTCTAGTGTGGACAAGATTGGCGCTGGCTCGCGAATTCTGAAACCACGCTTGGATGGTCATGAAAATTCTGTGAAAGATCTCATCGGTGAAGCGGACGCGTAGAACCTGGTGAGAGCTGTGGCTGATATATGTATGTATGTTAAATGTTTGTAAGTTTGGCCAGGTAACCGGTCATTGTGACTGGCGAGTAAAAGGGGATGATCACCCCTGGGGTTATATTATATAATCGATAAATTGACAGGACAAAACCACACAGCGCTGAGGAAAAAAAAAAAAGTGGGAATTATTTTAATTTTTTTTATATATTTTTAGTTTTTGTTACCCATGTGAGTGTGATAGCTCTCGGTTCCAATAGGAGTTCACTGTGGCCTGCAATTTAAGAGGAGACAGCATTAAGAGTGTCTTTTCTGGAAAAGTTCGTAGTTTAAACGGATTTTTTTGTATTTTTTTTTTTTTGTGTTGTGTTTTGTTGTTGGGTCTTCTGTGTGGGACTAGAGGTGAAAAACTAGACTCTGAGCAGCTTGTGGGGGGTTGCTTATCTGTTTGTTCATCTGTGTGTGTATTGTCTTAACAACTGTTCAGTGTAGCTAGTTGCTAATTAGCATATCAATGGAGGCCATCGAGCTATTCATCGCTAAACATGGGGCTATTAGATTTCAATCTACACAAGAAGGTGGGTTGACACAACAATTTTATGAACTTTTGACACAGTGTAATACACATAACAGCCTTATAAGTAATAAATCAAAAAAAGGCAGGAAACAGAGATTAGCAAATTTTATGTGCATGTTTTTAAAAATTAGAGACATTTCTGAACGGAAGGAATCAGAATGGATAGATGAAAGGAAGCAATTCATGCAGCAGCTACAAAATATAACAAAAGATATATTAATTAGGGTTGAAAATGCAGATGCACAAGCGCGTAGTCAGATTGAACAATTAGTGACGGAAAAATGCGAATTAGAACAGAGATTGGAGGAATTAGGAAAAACGTGTGAGTTAAGAGAAGGTTGCATCGTCTTTTTGAATCAAAGGGAGGCTGAGAATTTGCAGGTTATCGCAATGCTTAAGGAGGAGTTACAGGGTACACAGGCAGCCATAATGGATTTATCCTCCAAACCTACAATAGCCGAAGATGCAATGGTGGAGGTACCCTCCGCACATGCTCAGTGTACAGAAGTAGAAGTGGAACATAAAGAGGACCCATATACTATTGTTGCTGCAAATCATATTACTATGATGGGAATTGATGCTGGAGACGTAAATACAAACGTGATAACTGCGCTTGAAGTTGATTCAGGAGTTGAAATGGAAACTTCTGATGACTCCTCAGACGATGAAAGTGTAAAGTCTGTTAATTCCAATCACAGTAATATTATCCAGCAATGCGAATTTCCAGCACAAGATGTTAAAAAAAGGGCCTATGCAGAGAAACCAGAGCTAAAATGTTGTTTGTGTAAAAGGGGAGGTCACATCGCAAAGTATTGTTGGGCGAATAACGATATCAAAAAAAGATCATACCTGAAAACTACCCCAAGGCATTATGAATGTTATTCGGCCAGGTGGGGTAGCAATCCAAAGCACGGAGCCCATAGTAAGCAAACCCAATTCCCCGTTAAGACCCAATTACGGAGTCTACAAACTGAAAAGCAATATGTAGGACAGTTGCATAAAATCAAAATGGAAGTAGCCGAATGGTTATTCAAACATAGCACTGGGGGAAGCAATGCTAGCAGCACTTAGTCAGCTGCAAGTATGTTAAAAATACTCTGATCAAAGCTTCCTTCCTATGAATAAGGTTTTAAGTATTTTTGTATTTTTTTTTATATAAGGTTTAATGTTTTATTAATTTTTATGAATTTTTTTATTAGTTTTTTTTTTTAATTTTAATTTTTTAATGTTTTCATTTTTTTTTTTTATTATGAATTATTTTTTTTCATATTTTATTTTTTTTTTTTTTAATTATTAAATTTTTTTTTTTTTCACTTTTCAATTTTTTTTTTATTTTATTAATTTTAGTTTTAGTTTTAATGTTTGTAATTTTATTTTTTTAGTTTAGTTGTTTATACTACAACTCGGTGTTCCCCTAGCAGTACAATTAATGAAAAGAGACTTGGGGCACTTAAAGTCAATTGTCATGATAATCGTGTTTAATCATTGTCTTTGTGTTCCTTTTCCAGAGACCAGGGAGAGAACAGGTTTGGGATACTAAACATTTGTGTTTTGTTTGCAGGTCCGTCAAAGTGAGACCAACACGGGGGTTAGGTTATTGTAAATGCATAATCGATTATCACATGGTACCATGAGCTCATTAATTAGTAATTGTTTGCAAACAATGAAAATATTTAAACAATAATCTGACAAAACTAAAGAGTTACAAATGAGGTAGCAAATGTTGTGATGAAGTTACAAATGTTCTGTTTGTTTTGTTTGTGTTGTTTTTCCCATTAACTTATTGTCTTTCAGATAAAAAAAAAGAAACATGTACTCTTCTCAGGAGAAAATCCATGGATGTCTTTAGTTAAAAGTTGAGTGTTTGTCATTGTTGTATGGTGGTTGTCTTGTCATGTTGTTCTTGGGTGATAATGGCCAGACTTTTAATGTTTATTCTTTTTTAAATTTTTGTTTTTTTTTGGAAAAAAAAAAAAAAAAAAAACATTTTTTTTTTTGTTGTTTTTGGGTATTGGCTTAGTCAGCTATTTTTATTGTTGTTTTGTTCAGGTGTAAAAAGCTCCAAAAGGTTTAGGCTTTATACACCTGAAAGGGGAATTAGTGCATAAATCGTAAGATAAAGTTAGTGCATAGATCGTAAGATAAAGATAAATGCATTGGTGGTTTTTCTTTTTGCGTTTTTAGATTGAGAATTTTGGAGAAACAACAGTGACGTTCGTTTTTTTTAATTTTTGATCATACCATACGGATTCATTTTAGAGTGGAGTCTGCCTAAAGAGGTCATGGTTGTTTTGATAGTTTGATCAAGTTGCAGAAGCCAGGAATACTAAGTAAATAGGAAATAGGAGTAAATATAATAAGCAAGCAGATATTATGGATAAGAATTTGATTCTGCTCTTGTTTTTCAATTCCAGAATCCTGGTGGAGCGAGATTGGAAAGGTTCTGGAAAAATGGATGACAGATGATCATCTGGTTGGCAGTTTGTCTGTGCCATACCACGCCCCAAATTTATTCCACTAAATATCAGGAGAGACGGGACAAACGAAAAGATTCACTTTAACACTTTTCTTTTCCTATGAACGATCTGGTGCTGAATCTGAAAGACTGTGCCTATCAATAAGACTTGAAACATTTTTTTGCTGGACTCTCTCCTGATGAATGCAAACGTGTTATTAATATACGTACAATGGGTTGGAGGTTGGGAAAGGAATATAACACATCCAATCCATCAGAACATGGAAATGTAAAATATATATGTTTTTTTTTGTTGGAGGGAGGAGTTGAAATAAGGAAAGTTGTGTAATGTATGACATGTATTGACGTAACGGAGTTTATATGGTGCAGGTACCCAGGAGGCGAGCACTTATACATAATAAGGTGTCTGTTGGCCGGACTAGAGGGTGTCAGGTGACACATCAATGGGGTGAACATTTCCTTGTCTGGGGGAGATGCGCCTGGTTGAGGTCTCACCTGAGAAGTTGAAACCCTGCACAGGGAATGCCAGTGTATACACACAGGAGCATGCTCCGATAGATAAAGGGAGCAAACGCTGACTACCAGAGTACAATATGCCCCGGACCAATTGTCAGCTTAAGGACCAGAGGTCTTTTTTCAATTTCGCACTGCACTACTTTAACTGGTAATTGCGCGGTCATGCAATTTTGTAACCAAACGAAATTTGCGTCCTTTTCTTCCCACAAATAGAGCTTTCTTTTGATGGTATTTGATTGCCTCTGTGATTTTTATTTTTTGCGATATAAACGGAAAAGGAGCGAAAATTTTGAAAAAAAAAGAGATTTTCTACTTTTTGTTATAAAAAAAATCTAATAAACTCAATTTTAGTCAAACATTTGGGCCAAAATGTATTCAGCCACATGTCTTTAGTAAAAAAAATGCCAATAAGCGTATATTTATTGGTTTGCGCAAAAGTTATAGCGTCTACAAACTAGAGTACATTTTCTGGAATTTACACGGCTTTTAATTTATGACTACCTATCTCATTTCTTGAGGTGCTAAAATGGCAGGGAAGTACAAAACCCCCCCAAATGACCCCATTTTGGAAAGTAGACACCCCAAGCTATTTGCTGAGAGGCATGTTGAGCCCATTGAATATTTTTTTTTTTTAGTCCCAAGGGATTGAATAAAGACAAAAAAAAAAAAAAAAAAAAAAATTTTTTTCATAAAGTTGTCACTAAATGATATATTGCTCACACATGCCATGGTTATATGTGGAGATGCACCCCAAAATACATTTTGCTGCTTCTCCCGAGTATGGGGATACCACATGTGTGGGACTTTTTGGGAGCCTAGCCGCGCACGGGGCCCCGAAACCCAATCAACGCCTTCAGGGTTTCTAAGGGTGCAAATTTTTGATTTCACTCCTCACTACCTATCACAGTTTTGAAGGCCATAAAATGCCAAAATAGCACAAAACCCCCCCAAATGACCCCATTTTGGAAAGTAGACACCCCAAGCTATTTGCTGAGAGGCATGTTGAGTACATGGAATATTTTATATTTTGCCACAAGTTGCGGGAATATTACAAACTTTTTTTTTTTTTGCCCAAAGTTGTCACTAAATGATATATTGCCCACACATGCCATGGGCATATGTGGAATTACACCCCAAAATACATTCTGCTGCTTCTCCTGAGTACGAGGATACCACATGTGTGGGACTTTTTGGGAGCCTATCCGCATACGGGACCCCGAAAACCAAGCACCGCCTTCAGGATTTCTAAGGGCATAAATTTTTGATTTCACTCCTCACTACCTATCACTACCTATCACAGTTTTGAAGGCCATAAAATGCCAAGATGGCACAAAACCCCCCCAAATGACCCCATTTTGGAAAGTAGACACCCCAAGCTATTTGCTGAGAGGCATGTTGAGCCCATTGAATATTTTTTTTTTTAGTCCCAAGTGATTGAATAAAGACAAAAAAAAAAAAAAAAAAAAAAATGTATTCAAAAAGTTGTCACTAAATGATATATTGCTCACACATGCCATGGTTATATGTGGAATTGCACCCCAAAATACATTTTGCCACTTCTCCTGAGTACGGGGATACCACATGTGTGGGACTTTTTGGGAGCCTAGCCGCGTACGGGGCCCCGAAACCCAAGCACCACCTTCAGCATTTCTAAGGGTGTAAATTTTTGATTTCACTCCTCACTACCTATCACAGTTTCGAAGGCCATAAAATGCCAAAATTGCACAAAACCCCCCCAAATGACCCCATTTTGGAAAGTAGACACCCCAAGCTATTTGCTGAGAGGCATGTTGAGTACATGGAATATTTTATATTTTGCCACAAGTTGCGGGAATATTACAAACTTTTTTTTTTTTTTTGCCCAAAGTTGTCACTAAATGATATATTGCCCACACATGCCATGGGCATATGTGGAATTACACCCCAAAATACATTCTGCTGCTTCTCCTGAGTACGGGGATACCACATGTGTGGGACTTTTTGGGAGCCTATCCGCATACGGGACCCCGAAAACCAAGCACCGCCTTCAGGATTTCTAAGGGCATAAATTTTTGATTTCACTCCTCACTACCTATCACTACCTATCACAGTTTTGAAGGCCATAAAATGCCAAGATGGCACAAAACCCCCCCAAATGACCCCATTTTGGAAAGTAGACACCCCAAGCTATTTGCTGAGAGGCATGTTGAGCCCGTTGAATATTTTTTTTTTTTTTAGTCCCAAGTGATTGAATAAAGACAAAAAAAAAAAATAAAAAAAATTTATTCAAAAAGTTGTCACTAAATGATATATTGCTCACACATGCCATGGTTATATGTGGAATTGCACCCCAAAATACATTTTGCTGCTTCTCCTGAGTATGGGGATACCACATGTGTGGGACTTTTTGGGAGCCTAGCCGCGTACGGGGCCCCGAAACCCAAGCACCGCCTTCAGGATTTCTAAGGGTGCAAATTTTTGATTTCACTCCTCACTACCTATCACAGTTTCGAAGGCCATAAAATGCCAAAATAGCACAAAACCCCCCCAAATGACCCCATTTTGGAAAGTAGACACCCCAAGCTATTTGTTGAGAGGCATGGTGAGTATTTTACAGCTCTCATGTGTTTTTGAAAATGAAGAAAGTAAAGAAAAAAAAATTTTTTTTTTTATTTTTTCAATTTTCAAAACATTGTGACAAAAAGCGAGATCTGCAAAATACTCACCATACCTCTCAGCAAATAGCTTGGGGTGTCTACTTTCCAAAATGGGGTCATTTGGGGGTGGTTTGTGCCATCTGGGCATTCCATGGCCTCCGAAACTGTGATTGGCAGTGAGGAGTGAAATAAAAAAATTACACCCTTAGAAAGCCTGAAAGCGGTGCTTGGATTTTGGGGTCCCGTACGCGGCTAGGCTCCCAAAAAGTCCCACACATGTGGTATCCCCGTACTCAGGAGAAGCAACAGAATGTATTTTGGGGTGTATCTCCACATATGCCCATGGCATGTTTGAGCAATATATCATTTAGTGACAAGTTTTTGTAAAAAAAAATATTATTTTTTTTTTTTTTTCATTATTCAATCTCTTGGGACCAAAAAAAAAAAATATTTAATGGGCTCAACATTGCTCTCAGCAAATAGCTTGGGGTGTCTACTTTCCAAAATGGGGTCATTTGGGGGGGGGTTGAACTGTCCTGGCATTTTATGCACAACATTTAAAAGCCTATGTCACACGTCACCACTCTTCTAACCACTTGAAGATAAAGCCCTTTCTGACACTTTTTGTTTACATGAAAACATATTTTTTTTTTGCAAGAAAATTACGTTGAACCCCCAAACACTATATATATTGTTAAAGCAAAGGCCCTACAGATTAAAATGGTGGGTGTTGCATTTTTTTTTTCCACACAGTATTTGCGCAGCGATTTTTCAAACGCATTTTTTGTGGAAAAAATACACTTTTTTTTTTTTTAATGCACTAAAACACACTATATTGCTCAAATTTTTGATGAAATAAAAAATATGATCTTAGGCCGAGTACATGGATACCAAACACGACATGCTTTAAAATTGCGCACAAACACGCAGTGGCGACAAACTACATACATTTTTAAAAGCCTTTAAAAGCCTTTACAGGTTACCACATTAGATTCACGGAGGAGGTCTACTGCTAAAATTACTGCCCTCGATCTGACCTTCGCGGTGATACCTCACATGCATGGTGCAATTGCTGTTTACATATGACGCCAGACCAACGCTTGTGTTCGCCTTTGCGCAAAAGAAGGGGGGGCAGGGGTGCTTTTTTTTTTTTTTTTTTAGTTTTTCTTTTTATTTAGCTTTTTTATTTTATTTTTAAACTGTTCCTTCCATTTTTTTTTTCTTAGTTGTCATTTTTATTGTTATCGCAGGGAATGTAAATATCCCCTATGATAGCAATAGGCAGTGACAGGTACTCTTTTTTTGAAAAAATTGGGGTCTATTAGACCCTAGATCTTTCCTGTGCCCTCAAAGCATCTGACCACACCAAGATCGGTGTGATAAAATGCTTTCCCAATTTCCCAATGGCGCGGTGGGTATGCCCACCATTAGAATACCTCCCTTCATCCACCCACTTCTAATGATGGGCATACATGCACCATTTATATATGCCGAAGCATGGGGGCATCCTCCCGCAAAAAAAGTTATGCCACGTATACATGGTCGAACTTTTTTCGACCGTATGTACGTGGCATTAGGAGCAAAATCGCTCCTCCGCCCTCTGCTGCCCCCATGCTTCGGCATATATGCTCTTTTTTTTAACTGTGGTGGTGAAATCACCTCCTACAGCATTGGAGTCGCGGCTTTATGTATCGTGGGAGCAAACGCTGTTGCTGTCAAGATAAATAAATCCACGCTGCAACTGAATGGCGTACCTGCTAAGCAAATAATGGTTAACATTAAAACAAAGTAACATTACAGTATAACAGTAAGACCTTACCATACCATACCTGCAAAGCAAATACCAAAAAAAAAAACATAGTAAAAAATAAAACATTTTGTTAACGCAACCGGTGCCTAAAATATATATATGCCGAAGCATGGGGGCATCCTCCCGCAAAAAAGTTATGCCACGTACACATGGTCGGACTTTTTTCGACCGTATGTACGTGGCATTAGGAGCAAAATCGCTCCTCCGCCCTCTGCTGCCCCCATGCTTCGGCATATATGCTCTTTTTTTTAACTGTGGTGGTGAAATCACCTCCTACAGCGTTGGAGTCGCGGCTTTATGTATCGTGGGAGCAAACGCTGTTGCTGTCAAGATAAATAAATCCACGCTGCAACTGAATGGCGTACCTGCTAAGCAAATAATGGTTAACATTAAAACAAAGTAACATTAGAGTATAACAGTAAGACCTTACCATACCATACCTGCAAAGCAAATACCAAAAAAAAAAAATAGTAAAAAATAAAACATTTTGTTAACGCAACCGGTGCCTAAAATATATATATGCCGAAGCATGGGGGCATCCTCCCGCAAAAAAGTTATGCCACGTACACATGGTCGGACTTTTTTCGACCGTATGTACGTGGCATTAGGAGCAAAATCGCTCCTCCGCCCTCTGCTGCCCCCATGCTTCGGCATATATGCTCTTTTTTTTAACTGTGGTGGTGAAATCACCTCCTACAGTGTTGGAGTCGCGGCTTTATGTATCGTGGGAGCAAACGCTGTTGCTGTCAAGATAAATAAATCCGCGCTGCAACTGAATGGCGCACCTGAAAACAAAAAAATGGTTAACAATAAAACATACCTGAAAAGCAAGCATGATAAAACATAATAAAACATTGCAGAATAGAATAGAGTAAAAAAGAGCAACAATAGAGAGAGAACAATAAAACGACAACTATTTTTGGTTTTTTATTTTATATTTTTTTTTTGGGGTTTTTTTTTTTTTTTTGTACTTTTTTTTTTTTTTTTTTTTTTTACACTTTTTTTTTAAACTATAACTATAATTTTAACTGTAACGGTCGGGTCTCAAAATGCGATGGCATTCTTGAGACCCTGTAACTATAATTTGAACTGCAACGGTCGGGTCTCAAAATGCGATGGCATTCTTGAGACCCTGTGAAAGTGTATCCTAGCCTGTGAAATGCTGTACCCTACGCTAATACCTCACTAGTTCGTGGTAGCGTTCAAAGCATTCACCAACGCAGAGACCAGGATTGTCAGGACAGCGTGGACAATAATAACGGGTGTCACGCCTAAATCCGCGCTTGCTACAGACACGACATCTTCTTTGGGGGGCTCGTTGGGTAGGGGTACTCTGGAGGGCATGAGGATAATGCCTCTCATGCAGCCGGCTTACTGCATTTGGTAGGGGATGGTGAGGTGTGGAATCGCCTGGATACAGGAGTTCCATGACAACCGCTCCCTGGAATTCAAGGAAGGGTAACGTCCCGCCTGAAGCTCCGTATAGCACATGAGCATTCAGCAAAGCCAATTGGAATAAATAAATAGACACTTTTTTGTACCAGCGTCTAGCCTTACGGACAACTAGGTACGGCGCCAACAACTGGTCGTTGAGGTCCACCCCCCCCATATTAAGGTTGTATTCGTGGATACAGAGGGGTTTCGTCACAACACCAGCCGCCGTACGAATTTGGACTGTCGTGTCTGCATGAAGGGAGGTAAGAACGAAAACATTCCTATTATCCCTCCACTTCACAGCGAGCAAGTTATTACACTTCAAGCAGGCTCTCTCCCCCAGCCTAAGACGGGAATCTACAAGCCGCTGGGGAAAGCCCCGGCGATTAGGTCGCACGGTGCCACATGCTCCAATCTGATGATCAAACAAGTGACTAAACAGTGGCACGCTCGTGTAATAATTGTCCACGTACAAGTGGTACCCCTTTCCGAATAAGGGTGACACCAAGTTCCACACTATCTTGCCAGCGCTCCCTATGTAATCTGGACAGTTCTCCGGCTCTACGTGACTATCTTTTCCCTCATAAACCGAAAAGCTCCACGTATAGCCTGTTGCCCTGTCACAGAGCTTGTAGAGCTTGACCCCGTATCTGGCACGCTTGCTGGGAAGGAACTGTTTGAAAGACAAGCGGCCAGAAAACTTAATCAGGGACTCGTCAACGCAGACAACTTGATTGGGCGTAAACAAGGCTGCAAAACATTGGTTGAAGTGGTTTATGAGGGGCCGAATTTTGTAGAGCCGATCAAATTCAGGGTCTCCACGAGGACGACAAAGTTCATTGTCACTGAAGTGCATGAACCGCAAGATCTGTTCGTATCGTGCCCTGGACATGGAGGCAGAGAACACGGGCATATGGTGGTGCGGTGAGGTGGACCAATAAGACCTCAGCGTCGGGAATTTGTGTATGCCCATGTTGAGGGAAAGGCCCAGAAAGGTCTTAAATTCGGAAACCGTAATTGGTTTCCAATCTCTGGCAAGGGAAGGCACTTGGGGATTAGCGGCGATGTGTTGACCAGCGTATATATTACTTTGGTCCACAATAGATCTATAGAGATCTTCCGTGAAAAACAGCGAATAAAAATCGGATGGCTTAAAATCAGCTGTTTCCACCTGAATACCGGGTTGGCCAGTGAATGGGGGAAGTACGGGTTCTGCAGAAGTGGTGGGCACCCAATCAGGATTGGCGAATTCTGCAGGAAGGACACTATGTGATCGACGGGCCTGCCTTTGTCTTCTTCTTGGTGGCAGCGGGACACTACTTGTGCTTGCCACCTCGCCAGCTTGAACTGCACTTATGGGACTCGCCACGTCACCAAGTGTTACTGCAGTGCTGGTTTGACTACGTCCAGGGTGTACTAGGCCGCTGGTGCTTGCCAGTTCACCAGAAGGAATAGCGGCGCTAGTACTTCTCTGCTCCATACGAGAGACCTGCGGTTCCTGCACCTCAACAACATCAGAAGATCGGGATCGGGTACGCCTGACCTTAGCAGGGACCACACCTTCGTCGCCAGAGCTATCTGTCATGGAGCCGCTGTCGTCTACTGGATCGTATTCTGAGCCTGATTCTGACAGATGAGTGACCTCCTCTTCACTATCTGACATACTCAGAAACAAGTAGGCCTGTTCACTAGTGTACTTGCGATTTGCCATTTTGGGCTCTAAATTTAGTAGTACACTAGTGAGATTCACAGGAAAAAAAGCTCCTAGGCTGCTGGCGAATGAATCAAAACGCTACCAAAAAAACTGTTAGCGATCGCAGGGATCAGGCCTGACTCTGCGAACGCTGCAGTTATGTGTGCTTAGTGTTTTGGAAGTGACAGTGATCGATCGATACTGCACTTGGGTGGGCGGGGCTGGGCTGGGCGGAGGGGGAAAACGCAGGTGCTAGCAGGTATCTGGGCTGATCCCGCTAACAATGCGTTTTTTGGAACCCTAAACTGCTGGGACGCTAGTATAGATCTGATCAGATCAGATATTGATCTGTTCAGATACTATACCACTAAGGGAGGTGTATGCTTTGCGCGTGGGTGTTTGCGGTACTGGCACTAACCTGGGGCGACGCAGACCTTATTTGACCCTAACACCTAATTGATATCACCCGCCGGGCGATCAGGGGGTTAAACCGATAGTTGGGTAATAAATGGCGGGTGCCCTGACAGTATAAAAAAACAAGCTAACTAACCAGCGTCACCCGTAACAGTTATACGGTGATCACTGGTGAAAGGGTTAACTAGGGGCAATCAGGGGGTTAAAACCTTTATTAGGAAATATATGGGGGTACCTGACGATATATAAAAACCTGACGGGGAACCTAAATAACTAAATAACTAACTGGCTAACCAGCGTCACCAGTGACACTTATACTGTGATCACTGGTGAAAGAGTTAACTCTAGGGGCAATCAAGGGGTTAAAACCTTTATTTAGGTTGTAATATGGGGGTACCTGACCTATAAACCTATTTATAATCCTATATAAACCTGGCGGTTACCTAAAAAAAAAAAACTGGCTACCTAGCGACAGCAGTGACACTAATAGAGCGATCAAAATAAACGATCGCTTAGTGACACTGGCAAAAGGGGGTGAAAGGGTTACCTAGGGGGCAATCAAGGGGTTAAACCTTTATTGGGGGGGGGTAGGGGGCTACCTTGGACCTAAAGGGGCCTAAAACTAACTGCCCTGACAGTTATTGCAGTCACACTGACACTAAATGCAGTGATCAGTAAAATAAATGATCACTGCAATCAGTGACACTGTGACAGGGGGGGAGGGGGTGATCTGGGGGGTGATCAGGGGGTGACAGGGGGGTGAAATGTGTGCCTATGTGTACCTGGTGTCAGTGTAGTGTTTGTGCACTTACTTGATGTCTTCTCCGCTCGGCGTCCCGGTCAGAAAGACCGACACGAGGAGCGTGACATCACTTCCCCTTGCCTGTGTTTACAATTACACAGGAAGGGGAAGGAAGCGGACGAATCCTATTGGCCAGAGCGATCGGGAGGGGGTGGCCAGAAACGACTGGCCGTTACCTCGTCCCGCATCGCTTCTGAAGCGATCCCGACCGTCCCCGCCGGCGGAGGGGGGTCCGATCGGACCCCCCAACCGCCAGAAGAATGTCACGTACAGGTACGTGATTCTGCCTGTACGTGCCATTCTGCCGACGTAAATATACAGGGGGCGGTCGGGAAGTGGTTAACCTTTGTATGCCAGGTCAATACATCATGGTGGTGAACGTAAAAATGTTGGGAAGTAAGTTCAGGGATCATTGCTGGGGAGGAAGCACCTGGGTGTCATTTGGGACATAGACAAGTTTGTTTCTTTGTCCTAAAGAATGCCGATGTAATGTTAGTCATAAAACTGGAAGGTTCCTTGAACCTAACCATAGGTAGAGGTGCATGGTATACCCTGGGCATGGTCTCTGAAATCCAGGCACAGGGATGGAATTGTGTGGTTTTGTAATTTTTGCAAATTTATATGTGTGATTAGACTCAATATTTATATAGAAGGGTCTCCCATTTGGCTATGCAAGTTGAGGGACGAATTGACAGTAGAGTCTCTGTGTACAAATTAGAGACCTTGCTGCCAAGTCAGAGCCCTGCAATACCGTTGTGAGCAAGCCTGCCTAATCCCGACCCATATGTACAGTAAAGGGTTATAGGATTGGGAGCGGGGTGCATAAAGGGATGGGATACAGATATATGTATATAGTATGATAAGAAATTGATTTATGTTATGGTGTAGTGTGATAAAGGTGTGTGTCAGGCTAGTAACATGGGCGAAAGGCCCCCCCTCGAGACTCTGTGTTGGAAAGCTGGGTGATGTGTTACCCTGAATGTGTGATGGTGAATGGTGAGTGAATGAGCACCCCGTGCCTGTACTGCATCTCGTCCTGAAGTTACCAAAGACACAGAAGGGTGACATGGAAGCTGTCACTGAAGAAGGATGGTGGTGTGTCACTAAGTGGCAAAGCGGGGCGTGTTGGAAAGCATGACACGATAAGACCATTATGGACTGTTCCATAGGAGCTGTTGCTGCACAGGTTGAAAAACCACAGCGCGTTAAGAAAGTCAAGGACTGTTCTATGGGTACTGATTTGGAAACGCATGTCAGGGAGAAAACAGTTATGGACTGTTCAATAGGAGCTGGGTCGGAAGAAGGGTGTTATGCGCCTGTTGAGGCGCAAAGCGGCATATGTTGGATTCAATCTGGGATTCCCACATCTACAAGATACACCCCCCCCCCTCTCTGGTGGAATGTAACCAGTTACACCTCATACTGTCATGAGTCTAGGGCTATTGTACGTGATGAATGGTCGGCTCCTATCTGGCTGGGCTACACAAAGACTAATTATGGGCTGTCGGAGATCGCAGTTCCAAGATTAGACAGCAGTTGGATTAAGTGCAATTCTGGACAGACGCTGCCCCCCAGAGACCACTTCTGGCAGTACAATCAGAATACATGGAGGCGACTACCAATTGGGCAGGTGGGCGGGCAGTGGGAGGTGCTGTGATTGAGGTGTGATTGACAAAAAGGGTTTGCACACACACCTGATTCTCTTTCCATCTGGAGCGCAGCTGAGAAGGGTCATCACGATAAGTAGATCATTATATTGTATTTTAACTGTATATTATATCATTGTACTGTAGCCTTGCTGTATGTTGTGTAATTGTGTAACCCCCTTTTGATACACGTTAGCTTTCGCATTTCCTCGGGAAATAAACAAGATTTGATTATTATGAAGCCGTGTGCTTGGTTCCATAGCTAACCTCGTATTATTGTGATATTAAACGTAGCATGCGCTCGTAGGTTTAACAGACTGACTAATCTACAGAGACTAAACAAAGTTAATGCATAGAGATGAGATAATATCTAGATTGTAGTAGTATATCGTTTTCTACAATTATTATCAAATCCCACACCCTGTATTTGGCAATGAAGAGGGGGAGAAAACTCATGTCGTTGAATCCCTTCATATCAATCTCTGCAAGACACAACAACACACCAAACCCTATAAATTATGTCAGGCTAAACTCTCCTAATCTTCTCCATAAAGAAGCCTCAAGTTCAAATCAGTCTAGGCTAGTTATGTACCAACGTTAAATTGTACCTTCGTTTGTAGCGATCGTCTCGTGTGAGTTTTCTCTCCCCTCGTCTCCCAGATCGTGGCTACGACACAGGCGTGTGACGTTTTATATACACTGCGCATGCTTCAAACTCCGCCCGCCCCTGACGATCTTTCTCGTCTATTCCCCACCCCTTCTCTTTACGGCGTAGTGGGGAGAGCACATGGCGGGGACACAGCAGGTGCGCCACAAATATCCCACCAACGAGGAGGAGGACGAGGAAAGTCCGGAGGCAGAAACGTCCCGATCCCGGAGCCTGAAATTCAAGGCCTCCAATATGTCATTTGGAGAAATGTTGGAGATGGTGGACATATTAAAGAGGAGCGACTATGATGGGAAGTATGGGCCTTACCTCAACCCCAATGTCCGCAAGGCCAAGATCATGTCTAAAGTTGTGAGGAGGCTGTACAATCATTTTGGGGTACAACGATCCAAGGAGCAACTGAGGAAACGCTGGTCAGACCTGAAACTGAGGGAGGCCGATCAGTACAGAAAGATCAAGCGAATTCTTCTAAAAAGTAAGTAGTTGTGTTTTGTGTTTGATTTCTTGCTTGCATACTGCTCCATTGTGGTTTGATTTTTACAAAGTTGTACATTCCAAAATGGCCACTTTCAGGTTCGTCTGTGCATTCGATCGTACTCAGCCTCGATCTTTCTGCCACTGTCATGATCGTGTGTGTCCATTCGATCGTACGCAACCTCGATCGTTCGGCCACTTATAATACGATGTTTGGTGAAGTTTTTATTGAAAGGAAGTTTGTTCTCACTAGAGATGTCAGCAAGAGCGTAAACCAAATTTTGTCAATGTAAAGGAGAGGTCACTCAGTAGCTGTTTACCCATCTGGACTCTATATCACTAGTGCTGGGACACCCAAACCCCCTTTTTATTATGCTTTTCCACACATGTGCTCCAGTGGATACTAGAGGGGGGTCTCCATCACACAAACTTCTACCAAAAAGCTAGTCAGTTTAGCACCTTTACAAAGTGACTACATTCATGTAGTTGACATTTGTAACTGGCCAAACTAAAATAGTGTCCGTCACTTTCAAGCAATGTTTGTCATTTCCTATTTCTGCCCTCAATAGCTTGTGTTGCTAAATCTTCCTTTTGGACATTCTCATAGGGGAGCGAAAACTTGGCCCGTCTGAGGAAACCCCCAAACCAACACCTCCCAAAAAAGGGGAAAGAGCAGAGGAGGAGGAGGAGGAGGAAGGAGAGATCATCGAACTTGGAGAAATTGTCACCACAACAGGTGAGTGTGGGAAAACACAGCTACTGGTAAGCTAATCCATGTATGGCTGCCTCATTTCCAACACCCCATTTTTGTTTGTTTGTGGTTTTTAGGTGACGTGGATGTTGTGGAAGAAAAATCGCACTTTACCACAGAGAGTGCCCGCGTACTCATCGGAGAGATAATGGTCTGCAATAGAGATCTAGATTACATAAAGCAAAACATCAATGATGTTCAACAAAAATTGAAGAACATCATTGATGTTTTAGGAAAAATATGAAAACGCACCAAGTAATTAACACACATTTGTGCCAGCTTCTGAACACATTTGCAACTTAAAAACTGTGTGAAATTTGGAACATGCACACATTGTGTCCACATTTGCTAGCTCCCATCATGGTGGATGAATGCCAACGTTTTTTTGGGGTGCAAACACTTTACGAACTACTAAAGTGGTTGTGGTGAAGGGGTTGCACCCCCAAAAAACGTCCATTCATCCCCATGATGGAAAATGGCACTTTTGAAGCTTCTAGGCATGTGTTTTACCATCTAATGTCCATTTTCAGACCCAAATTGTGTGCATGTTCTAAATTTCCACTTTCCGGGGTGACCCCCCCATGTGATGAAGGCAAGATCAAACACACTTTGAACATATAGTCATGTCTGATCTTGTCTTCACTTTACAAAGTTGAACTTTCCGAGTTCATAGGTTCTGTTTTGCTCCATGCCTGGTTTTACCAATTGCGGAATGTTTGTAAACAATGTTGTAAATAAACAAGATGTTGTCAGTTTTGGCGTGAAGATTGTAAACGCACTTGTGAATGTTTTCCTAGTAAACTTTTTTATTTTTCTAAATGTGTGGCTTCCTTATTTAAAAAACACAATGCATTATGTATGTAAAATGTAAAGGATATGGGGGGCAATGGGTGTTATTTACTAAAGGCAAATCCACTTTGCACTCCAATTTTCTTTCCCTGGGAACTTTTTCAATGCACTTGTAGAGCATAGCGGATTTGACTTATGTAAATGACACCCACAGTGCTTTGTACGAAAACACGGAGCACAGCATTTTTGAGAATACACACATGTCAGACCTGGTGCTGAAAAGGAGTATTTTGGGTGTCAGTTATGCAGGACAAACCTTCTCTAGACCAAAGATTAGGTAGCAAACACACAACATGAGAATAATCTTTTTGGGAAGAAGAGACTGTTACCTCCTTTTGCCCAGAAAGTGCATTCCCACTGTCGAAGGCAAAGGGAAAAAAATGTCAAAGTAAAATAAGCTAAAAAGAAGACTGAAATGACAAGAAATCATAGGTTGGTTAAAATATCAGATTTATTAAAAAATTCCTCTCACACATCGTCAGGCAGAGCAATGGCCCCCCTACCCACAAAGTACTGCATATATTGGTCCCGGACCACACGGGCATTTAGAGGGGGCAAGCCTGGACGTGCCACTCGAAGGGCTGTGAGTTCCGCATTTGGAGGGCCCTCCACATCTGGGCCAACGGGCACCACATAGTTCCTGTTATGTCTTTTGAGGAAGTTGTGCAATATGCAACAGGCAAGAACTATGTGGTTCAGTTTGTATTCCGCCAAGTTAAATGCCGTCAGGAACAGGCGGAAGCGGCTGGCCAGGATGCCAAAAGCGTTCTCCACAACTCTTCTGGCTCTGGACAGCCTGTAGTTGAAGACCCTCTGGTCCGGGGTGAGGGTCCTCATTGGGAACGGCCTCATCACATGGGGAGTCAACGCAAATGCTTCATCTGCGACAAAGACGAAGGGGAGTCCTTCGGCATTCTCCTCTGGAGGTGGCAAGCACAGACTGCCACTTTGGAGACGCCAGTAGAACTCCGTGTGCGTAATGGCCCCACCATCCGATATCCGGCAGTTCATCCCCACGTCCACATACATAAACTCGTATGTTGCCGACACCACCGCCAACATCACTACACTATTAAACCCTTTATAATTATAATAGTAGGACCCCGAGTTGGGCGGTGGGACGATGCGGACGTGTTTCCCATCAATTGCCCCTCCGCAGTTAGGAAAGTCCCAACGGCTGGCAAAGTGGGAGGCCACAGTCTGCCATTCCTGTGGCGTGGAAGGGAACTGTGGAGTGAAACAAGAAAAAAAAATTAGTCACTTTGCACCTAAACATTGCAAGCAGATTAGACAATCAACATCTTGGAACAAGAGCATTGTATAAAATTGGAGGCTGGAAAGTATTTGCACAGAAAAGTAGAGGCTCCCCTTCACAGATTACTCACCCCCCCATCAATCCCCCCACTTCTGATGGGACATTGGCAATAACTAGGGTTTTGGGGGGGGGGTGGTGGACAGCTAACCCTCTGCACTTCATTGATTGGCAAATGGCTCAATAATGTGGGCTAGTTTGGCCAGACCCTCTGTACTTAACACTATTGGCAGGCCACAGTAAAGATCACATAACATTTCAACCCCCCCCCCCCCCCCCCCAAAAAAGGCAGGCACAGTGTGACATTATTAAATTACCAAGCAAGCTAATAGGAGGGAAAGAAGACAAAAAAATAGGAAATTGAATGTATGGAGGCAGCCCCTTGCACTACATGCTTTGCTGAATTCATCCCTAAAGATGCGCACTATAAAGAGGTAGGTATATAGTGTGTATGGACCTTGGGAAAGCCAGCAGATAAAGGATTGGTACCATCTGACAGAGCAGTTGGGGGAGGGGGTTCCTAATGAGTTCCCCCCCCCCCCCACCAAAAGAAAAAAAAAAGGGGGCTCTACATAAAGTAAACCACACAGCAAACATTTGTGCATATTTTAGGGGGTGTTTTGGGGCAAACAATACTATGCAGCAGACAAAAGACATTGCTTAAGTGACTAGGCCATAGGTGTCTATTGGGGCAGAAGAGCATGCTGGGGAGGTAAGTGAAGGGAAAAATGCATGAAGGAGAAAAGGGGCACAGCATATTAGAACATATTGCAATCATGGTAATTAGGGAAGGAGGTCAAAAATACAAGTCATTAGCAAACAGAGCATACATAGAAGGGAATAGTAAAGTAGAAATGTTACCTTAATATAGTCCTCCTGCAGGACCTGAATGATGGCAGAACAGGTCTCTGGAATAATGATTCCCAGGGCCTGGGGAGAGATACCTGAAGAGAACTTCAAATCCTGAAGACTTCTCCCTGTCGCCAAGTACCTCAACGTGGCAACAAGCCTCTGCTCCGGAGTAATGGCTTGTCTCATGCAGGTATCCTGCCGGCTGATAAAGGGGGTCAGCAAAGCCAAAAGACGGTGAAAATCGGGGTCCGTCATCCTGAGAAAGTTCCTGAAATCATCAGGATTATTCTCCCGGATCTCACGAAGCAAAGGCATGTGCGAGAACTGGTCACGCTGAAGCAACCAATTCTTGGTCCACATACTCCTCGTCACTCTGTTCATGGACGGGTCTTGGCTCAAAGCTAAAAGCCCGACACCAATTCCGCGTACAGCACGAACTCGGCGACGAGTACGCACGGGAAACATCGCTCAGAAGGTCACAAAAGGTCGGCTGGTCAGAACGGACAAACAGAAAGCAACGATAAACAGCAAGGCCTGAAAGAACGAAGTGAATACCAGCAACGAGCAGACAATAAGCAGTGCAAATCAAAGCGTCCTATATCAAGATATAGGCCGCAATGACCAACAAATGCGAACTGACTACACGCACTAATAAACAGATACGCACGACAAGCACAAACTGAAGAGCAGTAACGATCTGAGTCAGAAAACTGAGAAGCGCGAATCTTAAGTCACCAAACTTCCACTAACTCTCGATAAACACGGGATCAGCAGAAGTAGCCCAACGGGTGCCTGACGTAGTGCTGAACTTCCCTTTTGTAATCTCGTGGACGACGACTTACGTCACGACGTTCTTCCGGACCGGATATTCCGACAACGTAGTCCGACCGTGTGTACGCAACGCCAACATCGGACAAAGTACGTCGGACAAAGTCCGACCGACCTGGTCCGCGGATTGTCCGAGCGTGTGTATGGGGCTTAAGACGTGACCATGAAGGAACATACAAAATGAATTGGATAATAAAATCCAGTAGTGACTGCAATAGTCCTATTTGTATATCTTCTTTAGAGCGCAAAGTCTGATTCCATGTAGTCAACAAACTTGTAGTACTCAGGGAACACCACCGTGACAGATCTATATTATCACACTGTGACATGCAGAAGTTTTGTTCGATCCCAACCACCTGTTAGATTGAACGCTTACCAGATGGCTGTATACACAGAGCACTGTATGTAAAGCCTGCAGCTTCCAAGGTAAACGATAACTGGTAGGACCGATCAACCCAGGAACAATTCATTCAAATGGGAAAGGAGGATCTCTGCACCGTCGGCTCCACCCAGAACCATCCAACTAATTATCTCAGATATATAAAAGAAGGGGGCCGCCCATAGCGTAATACTGATATAAAATTGTTTATTTAGCTCAAAAAGATTAAAAGCACTTACATAAGTAAGAAGAAAACGAGCACAATGTAAAACACACTGCCGGCCGGTCAGTGTAAAACCCGTCCCCCGTTCAAAGTCTGCGTGGTGGCGTTGCTGCGTGCCTTCCCATACGTCGTTTCGTCATAGATGACGTTTTCAATGGGGAACGGTTCCCCATTGAAAACGTCATCTATGACGAAACGACGTATGGGAAGGCACGCAGCAACGCCACCACGCAGACTTTGAACGGGGGACGGGTTTTACACTGACCGGCCGGCAGTGTGTTTTACATTGTGCTCGTTTTCTTCTTACTTATGTAAGTGCTTTTAATCTTTTTGAGCTAAATAAACAATTTTTTATCAGTATTACGCTATGGGCGGCCCCCTTCTTTTATATATCTGAGATAATTAGTTGGATGGTTCTGGGTGGAGCCGACGTTGCAGAGATCCTCCTTTCCCATTTGAATGAATTGTTCCTGGTTGATCGGTCCTACCAGTTATCGTTTACCTTGGAAGCTGCAGGCTTTACATACAGTGCTCTGTGTATACAGCCATCTGGTAAGCGTCCAATCTAACAGGTGGTTGGGATCGAACAAAACTTCTGCATGTCACAGTGTGATAATATAGATCTGTCACGGTGGTGTTCCCTGAGTACTACAAGTTTGTTGACTACATGGAATCAGACTTTGCGCTCTAAAGAAGATATACAAATAGGACTATTGCAGTCACTACTGGATTTTATTATCCAATTCATTTTGTATGTTCCTTCATGGTCACGTCTTATATGAACATTATTCTTTTTGTCTAATAATTGTTTGGATATTTGTGTTCCCTTTTCCATTTTTATTTAATTATCTAATATTGGCGCAACCTCCAATAAAGCCCTTATGAGTACACCATACATTAGACACACTACTAGAACCATCATTATTGAACAAGAAGAACTCATTAAGCTTATCGGAGATCTGCTTCCTAAAATGAGGGTTAGGCAAAATATGTGTATTGTTCCTCCTTAATAACTTATTAACATCAAGTTGATCATCCACAATGTCCAGCGAAATAGGCACATGGTCAGACCAGGTTATATTGTGGTTGTGAGCCTCCACCGCCCTTTGTAATAATCTCTTGTCTGTAAGGAAAAAGTCTATCCTGAAGTAAGTGTTATGTAAGTTTGAAAAAAGGTGTAGTCCTGCTCTGAGGTACTGTATGTAGGCACCTCCATGGGTTGTGCAAATATTCCTGAAGTGACAATAGTCACAAGGACAACGAAAATGTGGAATAGACTCCCTCCAGAGGTGGTTCTGGCTAACTCAGTAGATTGTTTTAAGAAAGGCCTGGATACTTTCCTAAATGTACATAATATAACTGGGTACTAACATTTATAGGTAAAGTTGATCCAGGGAAAATCCGATTGCCTCTAGGGGGATCAGGAAGTGATTTTTTCCCCTGCTGTTGCAGATTGGAGCATGCTCTTTTGGGGGTTTTTTTGCCTTCCTTTGGATCAACTGTGGGTATAGAATGGGGTATATTGGATTGTACGATATTTTTTATTTTTATTTATTATTTTTTTTTTTTATGGTTGAACTGGATGGACTTGTGTCTTTTTTCGGCCTAGCTAACTATGTACCTATGACCCAGGACCCCAGTGGAGTCACCAAACGAACGCCACAATTTTGGCTGCAGGGGGCACACAAAGACAATATTGTTTAAAACCAGAATTTGAAAATTGGGGGGGGGGTGCCTGGGTGATGCTCACAAGGTCAAGATGGTATATTTTTAAAATTCCAAACTAAATGGTATAAACCAATTAGAGGAAGGGAAAGGGGATTTACCAAAAGTATCTATTGAAATTGCTCAATGGAGATAGCAGTTGTAGTCAAGAGGGAATGCTCCAATACAGCATATAAATTCAGCAGCAATCAAGGATCATATAATGGAGCATGAAGATCCACAGGCACCCCCACCATCCAGCAGTTTTAAACAATATTGTCTTTGTGTGCCCCCTGCAGCCAAAGTTGTGGCGTTCGTTTGGTGACTCCACTGGGGTCCTGGGTCATTTTCCTCGTGACTATTGTCACCGTTGAGGACCGGGGGAGCCTACAAATCTGGACAGGTTTATGTCATTTCCCTGAGGAAGCCATTGTCTGTGGCAGAACATGTAGGAATGTGACTACCTGCATCACTTACTCATCTTTTAACCATCATTAGGCCTTTGTTTCTTGTTATATGTTTGTGGTTGACTTGTTATTTCACACCAATGTTGAAATATGTATTTGATGTCAATATTTTTAATTTTGTATAAAAATAAATAAACTATATTTTTTATGTAAACCTTGACAAATCCATTAATATTTGGCACCGTTATAATCCCCCTCTTCCACTCCCATATCTGAGTGAGAGGAGCTCTGGCTGTTGGACTAATAAAGGTTTGCTTTTCAGTATGTTTTGTGGGTGACAGGTACCAGCCCCGCAACTGTATAGAGAGGAGACTATTTGTTTAGTTAGCGCCGGACGGAAAGGATCTAATTTACTGTTTGTTTGTTCTTACTTTGCAAACCTCCTGCAAATAAACCTGGCAGCCACCAGATTTTTAAGAAAGTGCCTGTTTTGCTGACTGTCATTCAGAAAAGGAGATCCCACAAGCTAATCTCCCACAGTACACATAGGCGGTTTGACGGCAGAAATGTGTGTCCCCTGGACACAAAGCATGCTACAGTTCTGGGTTAGAGCCTCAGACCAAAGTGTTCAGTGCTTATACAGGCTATTGAGCCCCTTAGCATATGGTAATCCCTGTAGTAGTGGTAATCAAGGTATATGCAAAATCAGAGGAAAATATGTATTGATCAGACTAGCATAAAAATAAGTGAACAAAAACAGGAGATACAGTAACCATAGTGTCTAGAATAACTAACACAACTCCAGTGTACAGAAACATCCTGTACAGGACATAAGGATGGAATAAGTGTCCAGCTGGACGGGATCCATAGTAAGAGCAAAGAAACAGAGCTATACATTTTGGTATCTATAGAGCTATCATTTGGCAATATAAGGTACAGTCGAGCAGCAGTATGTATATCATCCAGGGCTAGTGTCCCAGTGATGAAAATTTGGTTCTGGCTACATCTGGTAATATTTATGAAACACGTCACCTGGCTACAATGCAAACAGGCACTGAGGTCTTCGCATTCTGAATCTTGATCTCCCTCTCCAAATCAAATCAAAGAGCCTGTATTACACATGTTATTCCTGAACCACTGACCTAGAATACTGGATACTAAAGGTTAAACCACTTATACAGTAACTCATATTTAAATTTTTATATAGTGATTTATTTTATATTTATTGCCTTTATCCTTCTGGTAACTAAACGCATCTGGTATTTTGTATATATGTTTTAAATATGCATTTCAAGAGGATTTTAAATTCTGTTTCATGAAATGTATGTTTACTGAACACAGCATTTAAGCAGAGAGTATTCTTAGTATTCTCAGAGCAGAAATTGAATCTCTTGCGCATGTGATAGTTTTGAGTAATCTCCTTCATCAATTCACCCATCTCAAGAGAATAACTCACTGGAAATCTGACCTTTTCAAACAACTAACTCCACAATCAGCAAGGCTTAGTTGTTAGTAATAGACTATAGCTGGTAACGTTTTTCGCTTACACATCATTTTTTTGCCTTTTTCTACAGTGATTGTGTGTGAGGAAAACACTTGGAGGCTTATTTTATAAATCATTTCACCCAAGATTCACACAACTTTCACCATGATTTATATATTTTTTTAAAAATTTATAGCTGTGCTCATAAGTTTACATACCCTGGCAGAATTTATGATTTTATTGGCCATTTTTCAGAGAATATGAATGATAACACAAAAACTTGTCTTTCACTCATGGTTAGTGCTTGGCTGAAGCCATTTATTATCAATCAACTGTGTTTACTCTTTTTAAATCAAAATCAGAACAGAAACTACCCAAATGACCCCGATCAAAAGTTTACATACCCCAGTTCTTAATACCATGTATTGCCCCCATTTAACATCATGACAGTGGCTTGAAGTCTTTTGTGGTATTTTTGGATGAGGCTCTTTATCTTGTCAGATGGTAAAGCTGCCCATTCCTCTTGGCAAAAAGCCTGTTCCTGTAAATTGGCTCAATGATATTTAGGTCAGGAGACTGAGATGGCCACTCCAGAACCTTCACTTTATTCTGCTGTAGCCAATGACAGGTAGACTTGGCCTTGTGTCCCATGCGCAGCTTCCTGGCTGATGAATGTAAATGTTCCTCCGGTATTTTTTGATAACATACTGCACCCATCTTGACAAAATTACCTGAGCTCACATATCCCCAAAACATCAGCAATCCACCTCCGTGTTTCACAGTAGGAATGGTGTACCTTTCATCATAGGCCTTGTTGACTCCTCTCCAAATGTAGTGTTTATGGTTGTGGCCAAAAAGCTCAATTTTGGTCTCATCACTCCAAATGACTGTGCCAGAATGTTTGAGGCTTGTCTCTGTGCTGTTTGGCGTATATTAAGCGGGATACTTTGTGGCATTTGCGTAGTAATGTCTTTCTTCTGGCGACGCGACCATCGATCTTTCTTCAAGTGCCTCCTTATTGTGCATCTTGTAACAGCCACACCACATGTTTTCAGAAAGTCCTGTATTTCACCTGAAGTTATTTGTGGGTTTTTCTTTGCATCCCGAACAATTTTCCTGACAGTTGTGGCTAAAATCTTAGTTGGTCTACCTGACCATGGCTTGGTTTCAACAGAACCCCTAATTTTTCACATCTTGATTAGAGTTTGAACACTGCTGATTGGCATTCTCAATTCCTTGGATATATTTGTGTATCCCTTTCTGGTTTTATACAGTATAAATACCTTTTTCCGCAAATCCTTTGACAATCCTTTTGCTTTCCTCATGACTTAAAATACAGAACCATCAGTGCAGCACTGGATGAAAGATGCAAGGGTCTGTCTGGAGTCCAGAAACTCAGTGACCTTTTATACACACACACCAATTACAAGCAAACAGATCACAGGTGAAGATGGTTACCTTTAATAGCCATTTAAACCCCTTTGTGTCAACTTGTGTGCATGTTATCAGGCCAAAATCACAAGGGTATGTAAACTTTTGATTAGGGTTATTTGGGTCGTTTCTGTTGTGATTATGATTGAAAAAGAGTAAACACAGTTGATTTATAATAAATGGCTTCAGCCAAACACTAACCATGAGTGAAAGACATGTTTTTGTGTTATCATTCATATTCTCTAAAAAAAATTCCAAGAAATCATAAATTCTGCCAGGGTATGTCAACTTATGAGCACAACTGTAAATCACTGGTGAAAATTGTGAAAAGACATTTAAAAATATACTCCTAAGGCTTATTTAAAGTTTTAATAGTGCTACTCTCTCTTCCTGGACTTTTGGCAAATAGAAATACACAGTGGTACTACCTTCATAATCTGCTCCATTAGCCAGAAGACACTCGGCCGGCTTTACACGCTGGCTGAATGTCGGCTGGTTTCTGTTGAACCGGCCAATACCGGCTGATATTCAGCCACTCTGTGCCAGCCTTTAGAAGTAAGAAAAAAGTGGAATAACCGGGTCTTAAATAGTTATTTCTGTTTGTTGGTAATCTACTGATGAGTTGTTTATAAACTGAGTAGTAGTGATACGGTTTGGGATCACAGCTACCATGGGTTCAAGGTGAATCCTGGTTTCATAGTCAAGGTTCCAGCATAAAGATTCCTGGTAAGAATTTTGTTAAACCAAGACACTGCATGGGCTTTAAACTGTGTCCAGCAGGCTTAAAAGGGCCAATAAGGGGCTTTTAGATAAGTTAGATATAGAAGTCAGGTTCTCAATCTACTTCTGTACAATCAGCCTGTTGGAATAATTTTCACTAGATCAGTGCATTCTGATGGCGGGAAGCCTCTCCGCTGTCAGAATACAATAGCTTGAATACCTTGAATGTGTGAATGTGTGAATCAATTAGTTTTCTTTCTTTCAACCCACAGGTGGACTGACCTGATCCCCCCCCCCTTTTTTCTCAGCAATGCAAGTCTGTCTGAGGATGCTTGTTCTAGGGGTATGGGTGTTTCTCAGCTAAAACAGACCACTGTGGAACAAGGCAGGAAGCCACGCTTTCACTGAAATAAAAAGGTAGTTTAAAGCAGTTCCATGCAAAAATCTGTCACATATAATCTGTTGAGTGAAAAGTTTAAAATGAGATCTGTGCTCTTCAGTTGGGCACAGACATTGTTTAGCATAGAACTGCATGCATGCATCTGGTACTGAATTCATGCGTCTGCCACTGATTGCAGATTAGGAGTAAAATAACTTAAGTTAGGGTTAAATATGAGACATTAAGAGTTCAGAGATTTTTTTTTTTGATTTTTTTAGTATCTGTTACATTTTCCAACTCAGAAATATCTTACATAAATAAGTTATACAGTTTTATTTAGCTAAGCATCATCCATTAGGCTTATTAAATTCACACAGATCCAATCCCTTCAATTTATCAATGCATTTTGTTTATATTATAGCACAATTGAATGTTCAGTTTAAATCAGTAAATACATTTTGGGTGTATCAAAATAAAGGTGTGCAAAGTTTTTGATTGAGTCTAATGCCCCGTACACACGGTCGGAAATTCCAACTGAAAATGTCCGATCGGACCATGTTGTCGAAAAATCCGCCCGTGTGTGGGCTCCATCTGACTTTTTCCGTTGGAATCCTGCTCTCAAATTTTCCGACAACAAAAGCCGATCGGACTTTTTCTGATCGTGTGTAAAGAATTCTGACGGACAAAGTGCCATGCATGCTCAGATCAAATTACGAGACCAAAGCTATTGGCTAATAGCCTCTACGTAGTTACGTCGTACGCAACAAACGTCACCACGGTCAGAATGATTGGATTTTCCGGCAACTTTGTCCGACCGTGTGTATGCAACACCAGTGTCGGACAAAATCCGTCAGAAAAAATCTGATGGATTTTGTGGTCGGAATTTCCGACCGTGTGTACAGGGCATAATACCCTGTCCTCTGTAAGCATGCAGTAAAGAAGAACCATTGCTGTGTGGAGGAAGAAGTGATACTTCTTCAGAGGTCCAACACATCCCGTTAAGTCAGATCTAGAGCTCTCCAAACAGCAGAAAGCATGATTTTTCTTTTAAGGGAGAGCTCTAACTTTGATTCAGTAGAGGGCTGGTCAGACACTGACTAATGCTTCCAAACAAACAGTAAAGGTACTTCCCTGCAGCATGCAGGCCATTCCATTGCAGATGTGACTCTGTTCTAAAATAAACAAACTGTAAGACTTTGCACACCTTTCATGGTAATGCATCTGAAATGTACTGAGCTGAATTAAACTTACTCTATATTCAATTAAACTTTAAAGTGGGGTGCCCCCTAAAAAAATCTTTTTTAAAGTCAGCAGCTACAAATACTGCAGCTGCTGACTTTTAATAATGTCCCAGGGTCCAGCGATGCGGGGGAACGAAGCCCTCCCTTGTTCCCTGCTCCGCTCGCAGTGCCGGCATTCTTACTGTGGGCACCCGGCTGTGGCTTCACAGCCGGTCACCCACTGCGCATGCGCGAGCGGCACTGCACGCCATGATACGCTACGCAGTCATCTGGGACCTGTCACGTGTCCCAGATGACTGACTGCACCGAGGGGAAGTGATGTCAGTGCCCGGGCACTGAAGGAGGCAGACTACGAGGGACCCCCTAGCAACAGGCATTTAGAGGTGAGTATTTTTTTTTCCAATTATTTTTTTTTCTTTTTTTATGAATTTTAAGCTATTTTTTTTTTTGGTGGAAACACCACTTTAAGTATTTTTTTGTGTATGGACTCTTTATGCTGTAACAATCTATTTATAATGTCACAAAAACATGCCCCACGGTAATTTAATTTGGCTGTTTAAGGTTTTTTTAAATCCATTTTAGTTTATTATGTGTACAAGGCTGTACTTATTTCACTTCAACTTACTGGTGAGACTGATATGACATAGTCATAGTTTAGTGCCATTGTAAGGAAAGGCTTGCCAACAGACAAGATGACTCTTCTGGACAGACTTCGTTGCACAAGCTAATACACATTCCCTATCATGCGCGCAGGAATTGGGCACTGGCTAATGCATATGCACATGCACATACTCACATGGGCCCTCGCCTGCCTGCACCAGTGTGCAACCAGATGTTCGCGCCAAATGGACTATTTAAACTTGGACAGTGCTGTTTTGTCTTCAGCCCCCCTGTGTATCCTGTGACCCTGTGATTCTGTATCCTGATTCCAGTTGCTGACCCGGCTTGTCTTGACCACTCTCTGAACTCTGCCTGCACTGACTTTGGCTTGTTTCCTGACCTCAGCTTCTGTCTGCTTCATTGACTCCTGCTTTACTAATCAGTTCCAGACCCGGCTTGTTTCCTGACCACACTCCTGACTGAGCTCTGTACCTGATCCCTCCTGTCTGTGTATGACCCGGCCTGCCTGACTCTGCTACTCTGCCTGCTGTCGCCAATATCAACTGCCCACCTGCTTGCCTGTTTACTGGAGCTGTCTGAGGACTTCTCCTGCCAAGCGTGAACACCTGCCCAGTGTGAACACCTGCCCTGCTGCTATCAAGACTTACAGACACTCGTGCCACTCTGTACCCTTATGCCTCCTGTCGACACTGTTAGGGGCCCAGAGTCAAAGGGGAAAGAGAGGCCTTCCTCATCATATTAGCCTCAGATGCCAGGTACATGATAGCTAGAGCAAGGGAGCACCATCCCTTAGGGATAAAATTGCTCCTAATGCAATTGACCCCCCAATAAAAAAAGTTTCCTTCTTTCAAAACATGACAGGATACCACCAATGTCGTAGATGTCAGGTTTGCAGCCTTAATAAAAGCAAGAAAAGAAGGACTGAGTCTTTTGTTTCCAGTAGTACATCTGCGGTCCATAAAATCGACTCTTTCATTACATGTAGCTCTACAGGCGTAGTCTATTTACTTGAATGCCCTTGTGGGCTCCAATACATTGGGCGGACCAAACGATCGATGCAAGTCCGTTTAGGAGAGCATATTACTAATATAAAAAATGGTTTTAGGTTCCATTCAGTTTCTAAACACTACGCCATTCACCATGATCGCAATCCAGCTAACACCTTGTTCCTTGGCCTTGACAAATACAGTTCACATTGGAGGGGGGGTTCCCTGGTAAGGGAACTATCCAAGCTAGAAATGTCCTGGATTTACAGGGTTCGATGTTATACCCCCTATGGTATGAACGTTGACACTGACGTCAACGCTTTTATAGACAATAGCTGATGTTATTCCTGATTACCAAGTTAAGATTGTGAACCAAATCTGAGTTTCTGGCATCTATATGGGTCTGTTTTTTTAGTGTATGTACATCATCAGGCCCCTCATGCTAATAACTATGAGAGCATGGACATAAATGTGTCCTATCTACCCACTTATTTATTAGCACTTCCCCTTTTTAGTGTTCCTTTGAATAGCAACATATCACTTATATGTTCATGTTTAGGGCCATCAAAAGTCTTGGGACGAGTGTTATCAATACATGTCCCATAAACTTGACTGGCCATCTAATATTTACATGTTGTTACGATGCCACTACCATCTTCAGTTTCGTTTACTGAGGATGATATTTAAAAAAAAAAAAAAAAAAAAAAATAATAATTTTTAAAAAACAAATTTACATTTACCCTATGTTATTAATTAGGATAGTATTGACATAAGTTTGTCTTATTTATTCATTTATTTCTTAGGGCCTTATCTTATTTTTAGTTTTCTTTTGAATAGTTACATACTATACATATGTTCATGTTTATGGTCATCAAATGTCTTGGGACGCGTGTCACTAATACGTGTCCCATAGACTGGACTGGCCATTTAACGTTTACATACTGTCACGATGTCATTATTATCTCCAGTTTCACTACGGAGGATGACCTTCTTTATTTTTTTTTTTTTTTTTTTTAAAACGTTTTTATTGCCAAATATACAAATTATAGACAATTGTACATTACATCTCAGGAAACATGTATCATCATCACAGTACCATCACAAGGATCATTTTGTTATCTGTTGTATGTTTCCTCAAAAATAAAAGGACAGTCATATATTTAGCATTTTTTTTGAAATGGAAAACAAATATAAAAAGAACAATGAAAACCCCAACTGAACCATAGGAAAACAAATCTCATATACAAAAATATTTTCCTATTGAATAATAGTCCCCGGTGCATTACAACCGACGTTGATCCCAACGTGCAAACATATAGATTCCCCAGGCCATATAATATCACTCAAAGCCCTCTGGGGTCAGATTGTTTGAGAAATGTTTCCCTTAACCATAACCCAATCGTTTGTGCCGTGTGCTGCCGTTTCACTCTCCCCATGATCATCCTCTTAACACTGTCTATCTTGTAGACTATATCATTCACTGAGCATCAGATTGAGCCGTTTCAGTTGCTGCAACCCATCTATTCCATATCTTATGGAATTTCTTCGGACAACCTCTAGTTTCATATGTCATTTTGTATAGGGTAACATTGTTATTAACTAGACCCTTCCAGGCATTCAGGGTGAGACATTCCCTCCTAATCCAATTTAGGACAATCAGTTTCCGTACATAAAAGAATAGTAGTTTCAGTAAAATTCTAGTGTTATTGTTCATGACTTCGTCTTCTATAATACCCAACAAACCTATAAGGGGACTACAGATATTAGGTAAATCCAATGTGTCCGCTATGAATTGGGTCACTTGGGACCACAAAGGCCTAATTCTATTGCACTCCCACACCATATGTATAAAAGATCCATCTGCTATCTGACACTTGTGGCAGGTGGGACTGTCCCTTCTGCCCATTTTATATAGTCGAAGAGGAGTGTAGTACGATTGATGTAGGTATCTAAGTTGTATCATCTTGTCTCTAGCGGAGACTACCAGTGGTAAGTATGTACTTACAACCTCTCCCCATTGTTCGTCTGTGATCTCAGGTATAATTGCTACCCACCTATCTTTGAATTTCTTCTCTTTTGGGGTTAACCTTTCGGCTAGAGTGTTATAGTATGTAGATACAAGTTTTGTGTGTTCCTTTTGAGCAAGGAGTCTTTCCATCTTAGTGTTGGCTAGTATTACCGGGGCTGGTCCAAACTGGGCCTGCGCGGCATGTCTTAACCTCTGAAATTGATACTCCCACGTATCAGGGATATCCAAATCCCTTTTTAGTTGTATAAAGGATTTAAGGTCCCCTTTGTCATCATACAGTTGATGTAGATACAGTGGTGTGAAAAAGTGTTTGCCCCCTTCCTCATTTCCTGTTCCTTTGCATGTTTGTCACACTTAAGTGTTTCGGAACATCAAACCAATTTAAACAATAGTCAAGGACAACACAAGTAAACACAAAATGCAATTTGTAAATGAAGGTGTTTATTATTAAAGGTGAAAAAAAATCCAAACCATCATGGCCCTGTGTGAAAAAAGTGATTGCCCCCCTTGTTAAAACATACTATAACTGTGGTTGTCCACACCTGAGTTCAATTTCTCTAGCCACACCCAGGCCTGATTATTGCCACACCTGTTCACAATCAAGGCATCACTTAAATAGGAGCTGCTTGACACAGTAAGGTCCACCAGAAGATCCTTAAAAGCTACACATCATGCCGAGACCCAAAGAAATTCAGGAACAATTGAGAAAGAAAGTAATTGAGATCTATCAGTCTGGAAAGGGTTATAAAGCCATTTCCAAAGCTTTGGGAATCCAGCGAACCACAGTGAGAGCCATTATCCACAAATGGCGAAGACATGGAACAGTGGTGAACCTTCCCAGGAGTGGCCGGCCGCCCAAAATTACCCCAAGAGCGCAGCGACGACTCATCCAAGAGGTCACAAAAGACCCCACAACAACGTCCAAGGAACTGCAGGCCTCACTTGCCTCAGTTAAGGTCAGCGTTCATGCCTCCACCATCAGGAAAAGACTGGGCAAAAATGGCCTGCATGGCAGAGTTCCAAGGAGAAAACCACTGCTGAGCAAAAAGAACATCAAAGCTCGTCTCAATTTCTCCACAACACATCTTGATGATCCCCAAGACTTTTGGGACAACATTCTGTGGACCGATGAGACAAAAGTGGAACTCTTTGGAAGGTGTGTGTCCAAGTATATCTGGCGTAGAAGGAACACTGCATTTCAGAAAAAGAACATTATACTAACAGTAAAATATGGTGGTGGTAGTGTGATGGTCTGGGGCTGTTTTGCTGCTTCAGGACCTGGAAGACTTGCCGTGATAAAAGGAACTATGAATTCTGCTGTCTACCAAGAGATCCTGAAGGAGAATGTCCGACCATCTGTTCGTGTACTCAAGCTGAAACGAACTTGGGTTCTGCAGCAGGACAATGATCCTAAACACACCAGCAAGTCCACCACCGAATGGCTGAAGAAAAACAAAATGAAGACTTTGGAGTGGCCTAGCCAAAGTCCTGACCTGAATCCTATTGAGATGTTGTGGTATGACCTTAAAAAGGCCGTTCATGCTCGAAAACCCTCTAATGTAACTGAATTAGGACAATTCTGCAAAGATGAGTGGGCCAAAATTCCTCCAGGACGCTGTAAAAGCCTCATTGCACGTTATCGCAAACGCTTGGTTGCAGTTGTTGCTGCTAAGGGTGGCCCAACCAGTTATTAGGTTTAAGGGGCAATCACTTTTTCACACAGGGCCAGGATGGTTTGGATTTTTTTTCACCTTTAATAATAAACACCTTCATTTACAAATTGCATTTTGTGTTTACTTGTGTTGTCCTTGACTATTGTTTAAATTGGTTTGATGTTCCGAAACACTTAAGTGTGACAAACATGCAAAGGAACAGGAAATGAGGAAGGGGGCAAACACTTTTTCACACCACTGTATGTGAGCCCAAACTGAGCCCATCTATAGCCATCCTCTAAGTGGAAAAACTCCTGAAGGCAAGGATTATACCAAAGCGGTGCGTTGGGTGATTCCTGTAGAGGACTATCGTCAAGGTGTTTCATACAAATAGTTAAAATTCTTTTTGCGGATTTTAGCATTTCTTTCCCTCTATCAGCAGGGGTCGCTCCCCTGAAGAAGAAGTTCAACAGCGCCTCATAGGAACTAACTACAGCGGCTTCAATATCCACCGCTGCATTGTTCAGCTGTGGAAACATTCGCCAGTGGATATGTACTAGCTGCGAGGCTAGGTAGTACAGGCGGAGATCTGGTACCGCCAAACCACCTCTCCTGACAGGCAATTGGAGAAGCTCCAAAGAGATCCTGACAGCTCCCCCACCCCATAGAAATGAGGTCAGTAGTGAGTCAATATGTTTGAAGGTCTTTTTTGGTATATATATTGGAGCATTTGATAAAATGTAAAGAAACTTAGGGAGGAAGATCATTTTAAATAAATTGGCTCTTCCAAATAATGTGAGTGGCAGATCTTTCCATTTCAGTATCCTATCTTGGAGTGTTGTTATTACTGGCTTTAAATTTACGTCCACAAATGAAGTCGTCGGTAGGCCAACCTTAATCCCCAAGTATTTAAATTCAGTGACAACCGTCAGTGGGCAACTCTCTGGTAGAGATATATCTGGCTGGGGGTCAAGAGGAAATAGAGCCGACTTAGTCCAGTTGATGCGGAAACCGGAATAATCACCGAATTCCCGGATCAAGGAGACAGCTGCGGACAGAGACTCATCAGGGTCTCCCAGATATAAAAGCATATCGTCAGCATATAGTGAAACCCGTTCCTCCAGATCCCCAGCCACAAACCCCCTAATGGAATTATGGGTTCTCAATTTAGCTGCTAGAGGTTCTATAGCAAGTGCAAACAGGAGGGGGGATAGAGGACATCCTTGCCTCGTCCCCCTATATATTTGAAAAGGTTCAGATATAAGACCATTCACTCTAACGCTCGCTTTAGGGTCTTTGTATAATAATTGCACCCAGGAAATGAAACGTTGGCCTAATCCCATTTTCCTCAGCGTGGAGAAGAGATAGTTCCATTCGACCGAGTCGAATGCTTTTTTTGTATCTAGCGAGGCTATGACCCTTCTCCCCGTATTGGAGTGTCGAGTTTGTAAATTAACATATAGTCTACGAAGATTCATCTGTGTGCATCTGCCAGGTATAAAACCAGTTTGATCTGAGTTAACCAGGTTGAGAATCACAGATAGCAGTCTACTGGCCAAAATTTTGGCCAGTATCTTGACATCCGAATTTATCAGAGAGATTGGCCTGTATGATTCGCATTCCCTTGGATCTTTCCCAGGTTTGGGAATAACTACAATCAGGGCCTCCCTCATAGACTCAGGGAGGATTCCTTCTCTCTCTGCTGCTGTAAAAACTTTTTGGAGGTATGGGGTCAATTTTCCTTTGTGTAATTGATACCATTCTGCTGGGAACCCGTCAAGACCCGGTGATTTCCCTGTTTTGAAAGAGGAGATAGCCGCCAGGATCTCCTCCTGTGAGATGGGTTGGTCCAGTGCCACCCGGTCTTCCAGGGACAGGGAAGGCAAAGGAATGGAGCTCAGATATGTATCTAAGTCCTCAGTATTATGTTGTGTTTGTGTCTGGTATAGGGTACTGTAGAACTCTACGAATGTTTCCAGAATCGTCAATGAGTCACTTATAATCGTTCCATTGGAATTTTTCAGTTGAAGTATCGAGGTCGGCGTGTAAAGTGGCTTGGCTAAAAAGGCCAGCAAACGTCCACTTTTGTCGCCGAACTCAAAAAATGACCTAGATTGTTGCAATTGCTGCTTTGCGTTACGTTCAGTTAGGAGTAGCTTATACTGTCTGGTCTTATCTTGCCATGTCTGATAGCTATTAGGCATTGGGTTTAGAATATACTCTCTTTCTGCCTCTATGCTCTGGGTTTCTGCATCTCTTAGTTCAGAGTTCAGGGCCTTGGCAAAGTTCCTGGTTTCATCTGAGAATCTACCCCTCATAGTAGCCTTAAATGCATCCCATTGGTTAGCAATTCGAGTTGCCGCTCCATTCTCTCTCCAGTAATTGTCAATTTCTATATTGCATTTTATAGTCACATAGTCTTCTTGGAGCCATTGGACATTCATGCGCCATTGTCTCCTGCTTCTCGGCATATTCAAATCTAGTGTGACCTCAAGGGGTGAGTGGTCTGAAATAGCTCTCGGGAGGTACCGAACATTCTCAATAAGTGGGATACCATCTAGGGTAGATAGAAGAAGGTCTATTCTTGATAAGGTTTTATGGGTCTCTGAGTGGCAAGAGTATTCCCTCAGATCAGGATGCCTCTGCCTCCATACATCTGTGAGAGCATAACTCTCTAGCCACGAGGAGAGAACATGGTGGGAGTGAGGGGTACAGCCATGGCTGTCCAGATTCCTATGTGTGGCCGCGTTAAAATCTCCCAGGAGTAATATTGGGCCTTGTGCGATTATAATCGCTTCTTTCAGGATATTGTCAAGTAGTTGCAGAGAGAATGGAGGCGGCACATACACGCATACCAGTGTCATGAGGGTTTCAAATATTTGGCATACTAGTATCACAAATCTACCATTTGGATCTAATTTAACCTGTACAATATGCGCTGCAGCCTTTTTCGTTACAAGGATGGCTACTCCTCGTGAGTAGGTGGAGTAGTCAGCATGTAGTACCCGCATTACATTTGCTTTCTTAAGTGCCATCACCCTAGATCCCTGCAGGTGGGTTTCCTGCAGGAATATAATGTGAGGTTTGTATCTTTTTAGAAAATCAAAGATCAGGGATCTCTTGAATTTTGAGTTCATACCTCTTACATTCCATGATATAAGTTTTATCTTACCCGCCATGGCATATAGTCCCAGATATTATCAGGAGTCCCAAGAGAGCTGACTGTCCCGGAGGCGTCAGGTGCATTTCCAGATCTGTGGAGAGCGAAACAGAAAAAACACCGGCAGCACACAGCACAAACTTAACCACTACGTTAACCTTCCCTTCCCCTCCCCACCCACCCTGCACACATACCCAAACCTTTGTGTGCCTGGATCCCATAACAGAACTATTACTTTAAATGACCTCGGGGGGGTTACAGGTCTCTGTTACTCATGTGAGTCCCGCTGGGTGTAGGTAAAAAAGAAAAACACACCTACATAAGTCTCTCAGCTTTGAAATAGGGGGAGTGTAGAGGGTGTATCTCCAAAAACTCTTCGATAAGCTTCAGGAGGACCCAAGGGAGAGAGAGAAAAAAAAAAAAAAAAGGGGGGGAAAAAAAAGGGGGGGTGTCAGGAGAACAGGCAGTTTAACACGGTGCGCCAGGTGCCTGTGCGCACGCGCAACGGGACGGCGCTCCGGCGCATGCGCATTCGCGGCTCGGCGCTCCGACGCACGCGCATGCGCACTAGCGCACGCTTGAGCGTTCCAGTGCGTGACAGCGTCACATGACCACTTACAGGTCCTATTTAAGGAAGTGGTTCAGATCAGTCCAGCGCTGGCTTGTCTTCAGCTTCCTGCTTAAGCTCTGCTCCTGTTTCCGGTATCCTGTTTGATTGACTGCCTGTTTGACCTCGGATCTGCCTTTTGACCTTGCTGCCTTCTCCTGCCCTTTGACCCCTGGACTGTTTACTGGACTACCCGTTTGCTGCCTCTGGCCCTCTTGAACCTTGCTTGTGACCCGGATTTGTCTACTGTCTCCTGCCTTGAACCTCTGCTAGTGACCCGGATTTGCCTGTCTACAGACCTGTACCTGCACCTGCATTCCGGAAGCTTCTCTACGTATTCCTGACCCCAGCACCTGGCTCCTACTTCAGTCTTCATCCTCTGGTTGGGTAGCCTGTGCCTCTTTGTGCCATTCACCCCCTGTCTCACCTCCAGGGGGCGGACTGCGCTCAGTTGCAAGGGTGAACCACTCTCGGCACTTCGGCCTCGGTAAGTACTCTCCTGATAGTACAAGCCAGCCATGTCTGAGGCCGACAGAGTGCGTTCACCCCTTGAGGCTTTGTGCCAACAAGTCTCAGCTTTAACTGAAGCCGTACAAAAATTGCAAGAGGGGTACACTCAAGTGGACAGTCGCCTGCAGCATCTTTCGGGGTTAGCTGCACCTACCTTGGCAGCCCCCTCAGCTTCCAGCGGAATCTCCGCTCCTCCTGGATCAACTAATCCTACTGTAATCATGGCCTCACCTGAACCCAGGGTCCCTACCCCTGAACGCTTCACGGGTGACCGTAAGAAGTTCCGGGCCTTCAAGAACGCTTGCTCCCTCTACCTGGCTCTTCAACCTAGGACTTTTTCGTCAGAAGTTGTAAAGGTGGGCTTCATCATTTCACTCCTGGCCGAGGAACCCCAGGCATGGGCCCATAGCTTGATGGAGCAGAGGAACCCCGCATTGAATGCGGTAGAGACTTTTTTTGAAAGTATGGCACAACTTTATGATGATCCGCAACGTGGGGCCACAGCTGAAGCTACTTTACATAACCTACTTCAGGGTCGCAGACCGGTGGAGGACTACACCGTAGAGTTTCGAAAGTGGTCAGCTGACACCGGTTGGAACGAACCGGCCCTCAAATACCAGTACCGCCAGGGGTTATCCGAAGTTTTAAAGGATGAACTGGCAAGATCCGAAACTCCCGACACGCTGGAGGACCTGATTCAAGCTGCCACCAAATTGGACCGGCGCATGCGGGAGAGGCGTTCTGAACGCTTCCAGTCCCCCCGCTCCAATTGGACTTTTACCAGACCTACCTTGCCTCCACCCGCCACTGCGGCTTCAGCCGTGGCCAACCAGGAGACAGAGCCTATGCAGTTGGGGTTGGTCCGGGCCCCCCTCACAGCTGAAGAACGGCTCCGTAGGCGACGGGCGAATCTCTGCCTGTATTGTGGGGCTTCTGGACATTTCCTCAGTACCTGTCCTATAAGACCGAGTAAGTCCTACCGTCAATGTCTTATGAACTATCAGTCTTCTGGGTTCTCCCAGACTTATGTCGCCCTCTTTGTCTCCTTACAGCTGTCGGGAGAGGAGATCCGGCTATCAGCAATCATTGATTCCGGTGCTTGCAGCTGCTTCCTTGACGCCACATTAGCTTCCAAATTACACTTACCTCTGGTCCTGAAGAAACAAAACTTGCAGGTACACTTGGCTGATGGTTCTCTTCCCCGTTCAGGACTTATCACCCATGAAACACAACCCATCCGGGTCACCACTGACTCTGGCCATCAGGAACTCATTCAGTTCGACATCATCCCATCTCCTATGTTCCCCATCATCTTGGGACTCCCATGGCTTCAAATCCACGAACCACAGATTAACTGGGGAAGGAAAGAAGTCTCCTTCTCATCTCCTCACTGCACTCAGCATTGCTTCATTCAGGCCTCCGTTTCCTGCTCCACCATTTCTTCGGTTCCTGAGAGCCTTCTTCATGTACCCCCAGTTTACCTAGAGTTCCGAGATGTGTTCGACAAACAACAAGCGAACTGTCTGCCGCCCCATCGGGCATATGATTGTCCCATCGACCTACTCCCTGGATCAGCGATTCCTTTCGGTCGTATCTTTCCTCTGTCCGAAGTAGAATTAAAGGTCCTCAAGGCCTACATTGATGAGAATCTGGAAAAGGGGTTCATTCGCCCTTCCTCATCGCCAGCTGGAGCTGGCATCTTTTTCGTAGGAAAGAGGGATGGCTCCCTGAGGCCTTGCATCGATTACAGGGAATTAAATAAAATCACAATTAAAAACCGGTATCCCCTGCCACTAATCCCAGAACTTTTCCAGCGTTTCAGATCTGCCCGAATCTTCTCCAAGTTGGATCTTCGTGGGGCCTATAATCTTATCCGAATTAGGGCAGGAGACGAATGGAAAACTGCCTTCAGATCCAGATTCGGGCACTACGAATACTTGGTAATGCCCTTTGGGCTCTGTAACGCACCAGCAACTTTCCAGCACCTGGTCAATGATATTTTCCGCAAACATCTCGATGACTTTCTTGTCGTATATTTGGACGACATCCTTATCTTTTCAGACACCCCGGAACTTCACCGAGTGCACGTGAAACAAGTTCTTTCCATTCTTCGGAATCACAGTTTGTACCTCAAAGCTGAGAAGTGCGAATTCGAGAAAACTACAGTGCAGTTCCTGGGGTTCATCATTTCTACAAGTGGGGTCTCCATGGACCCACAAAAAGTTAAAGCCATACTGGAATGGCCCGCTCCGGTTAACAAGAAAGGGGTACAGCGATTCATCGGTTTTGCAAATTTCTACCGAAGATTCATTGTCGGCTTTTCTTCCATAGTGGCACCCATCACCAAATTGACTCATCAAGGCACCCAATTCCATTGGTCCCCGGAGGCTCAAGGGGCCTTCGACACATTAAAAAAGTTGTTTTCGTCAGCTCCCATCCTGATGCATGCAAATCCAGCCTTACCCTTTGTGCTGGAGGTGGATGCATCAGAGACGGCGACGGGAGCTATCCTGTCCCAAAGACTAGGTCCCAAGGCTCTTCTACATCCGGTGGCTTTCGCATCTCGGAAGTTAAGTCCACCAGAGAGGAACTACGATGTGGGAGATAGGGAATTACTGGCCATCAAGTTTGCCTTGGAAGAGTGGAGGTACCTCCTGGAAGGGGCTTCTCATCCAATTATGATTTGGACCGACCACCGAAATTTGGAATACCTCAGGACAGCCAAACGCCTAAAGCCTAGGCAGGCCCGATGGGCTCTTTTCTTTGCTAGGTTTAATTTCCATATCTCGTACAGACCCGGCTCGAAAAACGGGAAGGCAGACGCTCTCTCCAGGATGTTCCATGAAACACCCCAAGAAACTGAACCCAGTACCATTCTTCCACCACAGAATTTTCTTTCTCTCATTTTGCAACCTGATCTGATTCCCGCTATTAAGGCAGCATCTGGGCAATCTTCAAATCAAGGAACTCCTCCAATGGAGATTCATGACGGATTACACTGGTTCCAGGGAAAGGTATTTGTTCCTACTGAAGTAAGACCCTTGACACTCAAAACTTTGCATGATCTTAAACTTGCAGGACATTTTGGGGTTCGTAAAACAACGGAGCTAGTTTCTCGTTCCTTTTGGTGGCCTGGGTGGAGGCAAGACTGTCGGGATTATGTGTCGTCCTGTGTAGTTTGTCAACGGAACAAGGGGACCAACTCTAAAGCCTGGGGCCTGCTGAGACCCTTGTCCATCCCTGAGCGTCCATGGGCGGAGATAGCAATGGACTTTATCGTGGAACTACCTTCCTCAGAGGGATTCACCACAATAATGGTCGTAGTAGACCGACTGTCAAAAATGGCACATTTTCTTCCAATTACCGGCACCCCGTCTGCTTCTGCTACAGCCGATATCTTCCTCAAGGAGATTGTCCGACTCCATGGCTTACCTGCAACTATTACCTCGGATAGGGGTCCTCAGTTCACCTCTAAGTTCTGGCGAGAGTTATGCAAGACCCTGGAGATTAAAATATGCCTCTCTTCGGCCTATCATCCTCAAAGTAACGGTCAAACAGAGAGGACAAATCAGTCATTGGAGCAGTATCTTCGTTGCTTTTGCTCAGATTCTCAGGACGAATGGTCCAGTCTTCTACCATTTGCAGAATTTGCTTATAACAACGCGGTCCATACCGCCACCAATCAAACGCCCTTTTGGGCCAACTACGGATTCCATCCTTCCTTCCTACCAGGGTTCCTTCCTGAAATTGCCGTTCCGGCTGTCCAGGACCGAGTACGGTCCCTTCAACAGAACTTCCAAAAAATACAAGAAGCCATGCAGAAAGCCCAGGAGGGGTATGAGAGATACTTTAATCGGGGAAGAAAGGAGAATCCAGATTTTGAAATTGGAGACGAAGTATGGTTATCCTCAGTGAACCTCAAGTTAGCTGTCCCCACACGGAAATTAGGACCTAAATTTATCGGCCCTTTCAAAATAAAACGGAAGATCAATCCTGTGGCTTTTGAACTTTCTCTGCCGGATTCGTACAGGATACACCCTGTCTTCCACGCTTCCCTCCTGAAACCTGTTACTCCCAGTCCTTTCCCGGGCAGGATTGAACCCCCACCTCCACCAGTTCTGGTGGATGGCGAGACGGAATTCGTGGTGGAGAAGATCTTGAGTTGCAGGAAGAGGGGGAGGCAACTCCAGTATTTGGTCAAGTGGGAGGGTTACCCCACGGAAGAAAACTCATGGGAGCCCTCAGGAAATCTGCATGCTCCACGTTTAATTCGGGCCTTCCACATCGAGCATCCAGAGCTGATGGCTAGTTTGGGCGTCCGGAGGCCGCCCCTCGGGGGAGGGCACTGTCAGGAGAACAGGCAGTTTAACACGGTGCGCCAGGTGCCTGTGCGCACGCGCAACGGGACGGCGCTCCGGCGCATGCGCATTCGCGGCTCGGCGCTCCGACGCACGCGCATGCGCACTAGCGCACGCTTGAGCGTTCCAGTGCGTGACAGCGTCACATGACCACTTACAGGTCCTATTTAAGGAAGTGGTTCAGATCAGTCCAGCGCTGGCTTGTCTTCAGCTTCCTGCTTAAGCTCTGCTCCTGTTTCCGGTATCCTGTTTGATTGACTGCCTGTTTGACCTCGGATCTGCCTTTTGACCTTGCTGCCTTCTCCTGCCCTTTGACCCCTGGACTGTTTACTGGACTACCCGTTTGCTGCCTCTGGCCCTCTTGAACCTTGCTTGTGACCCGGATTTGTCTACTGTCTCCTGCCTTGAACCTCTGCTAGTGACCCGGATTTGCCTGTCTACAGACCTGTACCTGCACCTGCATTCCGGAAGCTTCTCTACGTATTCCTGACCCCAGCACCTGGCTCCTACTTCAGTCTTCATCCTCTGGTTGGGTAGCCTGTGCCTCTTTGTGCCATTCACCCCCTGTCTCACCTCCAGGGGGCGGACTGCGCTCAGTTGCAAGGGTGAACCACTCTCGGCACTTCGGCCTCGGTAAGTACTCTCCCGATAGGCGCCCTGTCTCCAGGTCTTTCTTTAATTGGCTACAGGTGGTTTGGATGGGATCCTGTGGGCCCTCTCTATCGCGAATAGACGTGAGAATGTGGTATCAGGCAGTGCGTCTTGCAGCCAGAGTTCTAAAAAGTCTTCTGGTTGCTTTCCCTCACTTTTCTCAGGAAATCCTACGAAGCGGAGATTGTTCCTCCTCTGTCTGTCTTCCATATCTCCGAGTTTCTCAGTGTGGGTTCCAATCTCCCTGTGTAGGTCCTGCACTTTATTCTCCATAGGCCTCACCACATCCTCTAAGTCACTGACCCTCTGTTCAGCTTCTGAGGCCCGATCCCTTATCGTCTGCATATCTTGCTTAATAAATGACATTTCAGCCCTCATGCCATCAATGTGTTCTGTCAGGGTGGTTTGGCAGGTGAAAATGGCCTCCATTATCTGCGTCAGTGATGGCTCCCCAGCGTTCTCGGCCTGGTCCTGATCAGCTTCACCCACGCCTCTAGCAGGGCCTCTGTCTAAGGATACTCCCCGCCTCTTGCCCTTCGGTCTGGGGGGTAGTGGGGCTATCTGCTCTGATCGTGCGGGCGAGTTTTTTACCTGGCTTCTCCGTGTGCTTCCCGGGCCTTGTTTGTCTGCCTCGTGTCGGGCGCCATCTTGGGATCCCCAGGCAAAACGGGATAGACGATCCACGGCTGAATCCATAGCAGGGGGCCCGTATTTAACCATGCCCCGGTGTTCTGGCTGGTCCAGGGGGTACAAGTAAGCCAGTGATGTGCCCAGAATAGTGCCACAGACACTCAGGATATGTGAAGGATCTCGTGTCTCGGCCGGAGCTCCTGTAAAGCGCTGCTCACATGTCCGCCGCTAGCTCCGCCCCCCCCGACCTTCTTTATTTTAGCTATTTAATAATCCTATCCATCAATCTTAATAAAGTTTATAAAAATAAATTATTTTTTTTTTTTTCATATTTTTAAGCCAACATTACACCTTCATTTGGTTTTTGGTATTCTAGTTTGGCTTCCTTACAGTACCAAACCAGAGGCGTATTATGTTACCTCTGGCAGGTACTTTGGAACTAAAATTCTGTAGCCAATATTGGACTCCTTAGTGGGTGCTTCGTTTTTTCTTTGACCCATACGGTTATATTTACTTGGATCGCTGTATTAATATGCATGATGTTCCTTTCCGGTTTACACCCTGTAATCCGTTTTTTATATGTAAGGGCTATTTTCCCTTGTCCAATATGGCCGACAGACGATGGCGCCAGCAACTCAGAATTGGGCGTCCATTGCGCATGTCTGTTATATAAGGTGGTGAGTCAGCACGCCGCCCGTGCCCCTGGAAGACGTCATCTCCGACGAAACGGCGTAGGGAGAGCGGAGTGCTGACGTCACTACACATCGCGCTGGACCCGGAAGTACACGGGCAGCAATACAAGCCGGCCGGCTAATTTACACGCTACTTTTAAACAACTTTTTTGTAAGTGCAATCCTTTTTTTAATTAAATACTTGCGTTAAGTGATACACTATGGAGTCTATTTTTATTTATCCCCACATGACATCCGTCTATGCCCTCTGAGGGAAGCGCTATCCCATACCCCTGAAAATCCTCCAACCTCCTCCAGAGACCCGTGGCTGGGAGATAAGCCTAAAGCCCTTGTGATCTCTGTGACAGGAGATCTCTGGATTCGGTAAGAGGCAGCTGCTCTCGGTGGTGGAGATCTTTTCTATTGGGCCACTTCTTTTCCTTGTGGTGTAATTGAGTGATGTCAATACTGAATTTGGCTACTGCTTTATGGACTTTATGCTAATTATTCAATTTGGCTACTGTTTTATGGACTTTATGCTAACTATTTAATTTTTTGCTATTTTTTCTCATGTTGGGTTTTTTCCCGATTTATGGTCAAACGAGTTATATCCCTTCATTGTTGAATGTTTCACCATAAGTACACTATTGTTACTATTTATTATCACCATTTTGCAACTAACGGATATATCACTGCTTTTTTGCTTAATATTTTTCACCACATCCCATCATTGGTCTGTGACAGGTTTTTTCTTGCAGCGCAGTCATTTATTCTGTTACATGATAGCTAGGGCTGAGGTAGCCAAAAATGGTCATTCATTCCAAAGGAATGATGCCCCTATACACCAAAAATGTGAAATCTCAGCTTAAATGTAACAGGCCTTAAAACAGTTGCATGGATGTTTATTTTGAACCATGCATGTGTTATCAGTGCTATTTATTTGGTAAATGAGAAAAAAAAAATATACCGTAGGAGTTATATGGAAATGTTTCAAAGAACTCACCAAGAAATTATATTGCACAATGAGAGCATTTTCATTTATTTCAAGCGTTTACATTCCAGAGTGGAAACGGCTTATCACTTTGTTATGATAAGCGAAGTACCTCAGATTTCAATCTGGAGAAAAAAATATGTGTTTGTTCCATTTTCATTTTAAACAAATTGACTTGACATTCTAATTTGAGTTTCTGCATCTACATGACAGATCTATCTAAACAGGGTTGAGCTGGTGAAGAATCGTCTTGATGGGTTCACAGACATTCATCCATTACAAGGCGTTCCAAATGTGACTGTTGATTCTCTGCATATCAATGTCGTCCGCAGGTTTCCAACAGATTTGTTCTGTTGAAGAATTGCTCATTTAATGTGATTGAGCTGTAGGGTATAACAGATAGGTGTTGTTTATGGGATATGGAAAGGAAGAAAAAACATGTACGTATTCATTCATGCTTCTTTCTGGAGTAACAGATATAAGCTGGAACAGAGAATCTTCGGATCAGCAGCACACCCACACAGAAAGTAAAGTATAAAGTCTTTATTCAAGCATAAATATTAAAAGCACTGGAGGGGTACAGGCAGGGGAAATGCAGGTATAAGCTCCATATTATTCTCAGGAGACACTGCAAACTTTCAGCCCAGGATGACCCAGAAAGTTTAAAGGGAATTTTCAAGGTCACCAGGAAAATAACATTATTTTCACATGAGTTACTAAGAACATGTCCATTAATCTCCACCTGGACAAGCATACTTCTCTGCACTAACCTTGGATTACTCAATGCATGTCAGCCGGAAAAAACAAATACTAACTGGATGAAACTGAATAATGGATCAGGAAAAAAAGCATAAGAGATGTGTATAATATTTCACTAATTCCAACCTTCATTTTTTCTATATTACTTAATGTTATTATTGTTATTATTATTATTACTCTTTGGTATATTTTATAGACTGCAGATTTTCACTTCTTAGTATACATGTACACTCATTTAGGCTGCTTTAAAACTGAGGCGCTTTACAGGCGCTATTATAGCGCTAAAAAAAGCACCTGCATAGCGCCTGTAAAGAGCCTCTCCTCTCACTCCAGTGTGAAAGCCCGAGTGCTTTCACACTGGAGTGGTGCGCTGGCAGGATGGTAAAAAAAGTCCTGAAAACAGCATCTTTGCAGTGCTGTAGGAGCGGTGCATACACTGCTCCTAAAGCACCCCTGCACATTGAAATCAATGAGCAGCGCCGCCGAACAGCCTGCAAAGCGATGCTGCATCGGCTTTTGCGGGCAGTTTTATGTCATGCAGAAGTCATGCTAATCCGGGCAAAGTAAAAGTACCAGCAGAGCCTCATCTTTTTGAGCATTGTAAATTTAGATCAAGTATCAGGAGTTAGCCATCTAGTCAAAGCAGTTTTTAAGAAGGTATAAAAGCCCAGCTTCTGCTATTGTGGCAGCCAATTACCCCTCCCTCTTCTCTTTGCGGTTGCTCCAATTAATATTTTATTCATTTTTTTTAATATGTTCCTGTTTCGGACCTTCTCTAATTGGTGAGGACATTGGTGCAGATTTTTGCCCATTCTAGTGTGAGCTGCAGTTACTTTATTTCTATTCTTTTCTTCTTTTGGGCATCTGTGACAAGCGAGATAGAGAATGTCCAGCTAAATGTTGGCTATACAATCGTTAATTCAAAAGGTTCTGAAGTTTATCATTTAACCCCTGCAACAGACCATTCATTTTATAAGTAGGAAGGTTGCCCCCCATCTTGACCTTTGAGTTATAATATGAAATATATAGAGAGTCAATGTAGTTGACTGACTAATGCAGAAAGCCATATTAGGTGGACTTCCCTGGCAGGCCCAACAAGGAATTTGCAGGGGGACAAAGAACACTGAGGCTTCATTGTTCCAATAATATTTCTCGACTTATGAAAAATCTCGACCGCGTCCTTTCCGGCGCGGCCCCTTCAAAAACAGATGGTGTCCCATCAGCACTGTGCAGATGGGTTTCAGGGTCCAGAAATATTTTAGATCAGAGCACTGCGTTCAGCCCCGCCCCCGATACTAGCTTGCCCCCTAGGCTGCTCTGCCAAGCTGCACTGAAGGAAAGTGGGAGGGGGAGATAGAGCCATGCTTGGAGAGGGGGTTGGGCCTTGTGCATAGCACTGTGTATATGGGAAGTCGTGGAAGCCGGGTTCCCAGAGGGCAGGGCGCATGTGTGAACCGCTTTGGGGTCACTGGGCACCTGCTGCTATAGGATGGAATGTTATTGGCTCTGTGCTAGTGACAGCTGTCAGCTGTACCTGCTAAAAGTGTCTGCCTGATCACCCTGTGTGTGCCAACCTCACCACCCTGCTTGACATGTGTCCTGTGTGTACCAACCTCACCGTCCTGCCTGATCACCCTGTGTGTGCCAACCTCACCACCCTGCTTGACATGTGTCACGTGTGTGCCAACATCATCGCCCTGCCTGATAACCCTGTGTGTGCCAACCTCACCGCCCTGCCTGATCACCCCTCTGTGTGCTCCCCCTACACGACGGACCTCACTGTGTGCTCGCCCTACACGGGGACCCCTCCGTGTCCTTCTCCCTACATGACTGACCCCTCTGTGTGTTCCCTCCCCCTACATGGGGGACCCCTCTGTGTGCTCCCCCTACATGGGGGACCCCTCTGTGTGCTCCCCCTACATGGCTGACCCCTCTGTGTGCTCTCCCTACATGGCTGACCCCTCTGTGTGCTCTCCCTTCATAGGGGACCCCCTATGTCCTCTTCCTACACGACTGACAACTCTGTGTGCTCCCTCTACACAGGACACCCCTGTGTGTGCTCCTCCTACATGATTGATCCCTCTGTGTGCTCCCCCCTACCTGACTGACCCATCTGTGTCCTCCCCCTACACGAGTGGACCCTCTATGGGTGCTCCCCCTACATGACTGACCACTCTGTGTGCTCCCCCTACACGGGACACCCCTCTGTGTGCTCCCCTACATGACTGACCCCACTGTGTGCTCTCCCTACATGAGGGACCACTCTGTGTGCTCCCCCTATATGACTGACCCCTCTGTGTGCTCCCCCTACTTGGGGACCCCTCTGTGTGCTCCCCCTACATGAGGGACCCCTCTGTGTGCTCCCCCTACATGGGGGACCTGTCTGTGTGCTCCCCCTACATAGGGGAACTCTCTGTATGCTCCCCCTACATTACTGACCCCTCTTTGTGCTCTCCCTACATAAGGGACCCATCTGTGTCCTCCCCCTACATGGAGGACTCCTCTGGGTGCTCCCTCTACACAACTGACCCCTCTGTGTGCTCCCTCTACACGGGAAACCCCTCTGTGTGCTCTCCCTACATGACTGACCCCTCTGTGTGCTCCCCCTACCTGACTGACCCCTCTGTGTCCTCCCCCTACACGGGGGACCCCCTCAGGGTGCTCCCTCTACATGAAGGACTGCTCTGGGTGCTCCCCCTACATGACTGAACCCTCTGTGTGCTCCCTCTACACGGGACACCCTTCTGTGTGCTCTCCCTACATGAAGGACCACTCTGTTTGCTCCTAGAAAGCCAGCCGGCGTTTTCTCTTATAAATGCTTTTAAAACCATGATGTTTGTAAGTATAACTTACTTTTTATAATAAATGTATCTGTATTGCTGTATCACGCTTTGGTCCCTTTTTTCTCATATGCCGTATGATCTCACGGATTACATGACATACTGATTGAGTCCAGCACCCTGATCGCCCTGAGATTTCCCGGAGAGATCTATTTTGGATACCAAAGGCCACGACTGGGTTATAGCCAAACGCTGTTTGTGCTTACCCTCTGGTAAGCGGCTTTCCAATTGCTGGTGGTTTTCACTTATGTTTTTGAGCATGGTGGTGTTTCATTCAATTATACAATTGTATATAATTGTGTTATAATAAGAGACTTTATTTGCCGTTTCACCATTTATTTTGGACATTTAATCCATCATTGTTTGGTCTCTTGTGGACATTGGTGGACTTATTGGTGGCGCAGTTTTATTGTTCTTTCAGATTTACCCGCTGCGTGATCATTTATGTTCTACTGTCATTTATTCTAAACTCGCATCAATAGACAGGAGTGCATTAATCACTAAACGGATGTGTGTCTATATTTTTGGCAGCAACCCACAGCCAGGTAAAATGTATTTATTCTTGAGTCTCTATATATGCTTGCAGTGATTTTTATTCAACTATGTGTGTTAGAGGGGCTGAGGTGTTTCTTGGAATCGAGGAGCAGAATAGAGAACCCAAACTTACCAAGCCGTTCCTTCAGGGTTGGCTCTACACATAAATAGATTTGGATGTATGTGACCATTTGAATATCATGCAGTGCAATCAGCCTCCTTGCTGCTGTGTTGAAATCAAGTGCAGGGTAAGCAACATATACTTTTTTTTTTCCAAGCAGCCTGAAGAGTTTGAAACCTGAAAGAAAATAAGCAAAAAACTTTCTCTATATGCATATACTCTATAATGAATTTTAAGTCCTGCAAACATATAATCCTATTTTTTTTTATTCTACCAATCAAACATGATATATTCAAAGAGTTTCCAGGTGCAATATTGTGAACTTTGAAAAAGTCCAATAGAATTCAGTAGAAAGGTGTGACAAATGTTAATGTGTGTTATCAAACCAGAAATCAAAAGAGCAAAAGCAAGAATGAGACAGTGTCCCTGAAACTAAACACATAAAAGAAAATGGGTTTATGCTAATGATTAAGCCAAAGTATTGTGTGAAAATATGATACTATGCTGTACAGCTGATAAGCAAACAAATCTTTGCTGTTTACAATGCAAGTGGCTTGGACGGAGACCTAGATGGCCGCATAATTTCTTAGCTCCTGCGATCCGGGGACAGAAATTTGCCTTTTTGGGAAACCTAACCACCTCGCTGGCTATGCACAGGACCACCAGGAGCTCCTCTACCCCTCGTGCTCCTAAGGACCCCAACACACACACGGGAAGAAACATACCGGAGATTTTCCGGTCCCAGAAGCTTCAGGCCCACGCGGCGGCACTGGCACAGGCCCAAGCCTCGGCGCCGCCTGACGAACTCCCGGCCGCAAGGATGCCCGGCCTTCCATCACCCTCCCAAAGCGGGACCGCACCACCCAGCCTCTTCGATCTGGAGAAGATCGCCACGGACATTAAAAGCACCGTCACGGCCGCTATTGCCGACCTCAAGTCCGACATCCAGGCGGTGGCCCATCGCATTGACAATGTAGAGCAAACCACCCAAACCCACGCGGCGGCCATCCGCCAGGTCCAATCGGCCTACGACATGCAACTCTCCCAGGTTTTTGAACTCCATCGCCACGTGGAGGACTTAGACAACAGGGGGAGGAGGCATAATATCAGGGTGCGGGGGGTCCCTGAAACCATCGAACCGGGCGCCATCCAGCAAACCCTGTGTTCCATCTTCAATGACCTGCTTGAACGCCCGGCTGACTCCCCCATTGATATGGAACGGGCTCATCGCGCCCTCCGTCCCCCCCCACGAGACAATGAACCACCCAGGGACATTGTATGCTGCATAGTCAGCTTCCCACTAAAGGAGGAAATTCTGCGAAAGGCAAGAACACAAGGCCGCATTATATTTAATGGTGCAGAAATAAAGCTCTTCCAGGACCTCTCCCAGATTACTCTCCAGAACAGGAGGGCCCTGAAACCACTGCTTGACACACTTCGTACCAGGAACATTCCATACAGGTGGAAATTTCCTTTTGGCTTATCCGCCTCCGCCAGGGGGCGCTCGGCCCTCCTCCGCACTCCTGAAGACCTTCGCGACTTCTGTGCCCAGCTCGATCTCCCCGACATCGAGCTTCCGGAGTGGTACGCCATGTACTTCCCTTCAGAGCCTTGGCTCCCTGTCTCCCTCAACCCTTCCCCGAAGGCTGGCCGACAGAGATCCCGCAGACGCAGACCCGGACCTTCATCGCCGAATGCCCGCTCACGCCGAGACATCCACCAGGGGAATCCGGATTTCTCACCTCCTCCGTTTGCCAGAAGGGACGCGATGGAGGACTGAAGGTCTCACCCCCAGATGCAGCGCGCGACCCGTGAGTAGATCTTCCCTTGACCCTTGCCCAACTCGCCTCTCACCGTATTTGAAGGAACCGCCCCGACCCTTGCTCCCACCCAACCGGAGCCAACCCCAGCCACGACCTGCCCGCGGAGACCCCTATGCTTCGCCAGCTCCCGCATGACATCTGCGCACGGGAGTCACGAACAGTACTCCACACCGAGGCGTCCTACAGGACACGTATTCCTCCTATGCCTCATGCTTCCCAGCGCCCCTGCCACGGCTCCCCCTCGGGACACCACCGTAACCTGCCATAGGGCTAAGGGAATGCCCCACCCCAACCATCACGAAAAACGATGACCTCCGCCTCACCCCAGATCCGGAACCTCGCCAACCGTGCTGACCAGGACACCTACACTGCGCCTTCCCGTAGCAATACAGAGTGGCACCCACTTGCCTACAGGCCGTATCGATCCTAGAACGGAACCCTCCATCCGCCCCCCTACCTTAAATGGGTCCCCCCCTAATATCCAAGGATACGGATGCCCGCACTTGCCTACCTTTCGCTGGACTGCGACTCCTGAAGCCTAACCTCCATCCATCCGGAGGACTTCCTCTCCCACAGGGACATGGTCGCAGAACACTGCCCCCTGAACCTCTGCCCTATCAGTAGCCAGAAGACAGGGCATTCCAAACAACCCTGCTGGCAGGCACATAGCCCCCGTTAACATACTTTTCTACTACCCAGGTTTACCTATGCTAGGCCAAGGTGGAGAGCTCCGTGTTAGACTAAGCGGCACTTGGTAACTCGCTTGGGGACTACCCACCTATATGTCTTATTTAAGATGCTGTGTATATGATGATGTTGCTTTTTTGTTTTTGTTTTCTCCCTTCTCCCCCCTTTTTTTTCTCTTTGTTTTGTTCCTCCCCTTCTGGCTTTCATCCCTACAAGCGAGAGGCTCCCACATCCTGGGCTATTGACAGACGCTTCTTGGCTGCCAAACGCAAACTTCATCTCCTAAGGTAACCCGGTGTACCCGGATATCCCATCTCATCTATTGCCCTTATAACCTTCCCGAACCAACACCCCCGGGATCCAGGATCCCTTCTCCCCCTGCAGGCCCTTCCCCCCCTTTCCCCCCCCTCTATTTCCCTTTCCCCCCCTCGCCCCGTCCCTCTTTCCCCTCCCCACGCCCTCCTCCTCCTCCCCCCCTCCTTCCCCCTCCCCCATCCCCCCTTCCCTAATCTGTCTATCCCCCTCCTTCCCCCCCCCCCCCCCCCCCCCCCCCCCCTCTTCCCCCCCCCCCTTCCCCCCCCCCCCCCCCCCCCCCCCCCCCCCCTCTTGCCCCCCCCCCCTTCACATCACCCCCCCCTTCCCCCCTTGCCCCTCCCCCCCCTTCCCCCCCCCTCACACCACCCCCCCTTCCCCCCCCCTCCCTTCTCCCCCCCCCCCCCCCCTCTTTATCCCCCCCCCTCCCCCCCTTCTCCCCCCCCCCCCCCCTTCCCCCCCCCCCCCCCCCCCCTCCCCCTCCCCCCCCCCTCCCTCCCCCCCCCCTCTCCCCCCTCTCCCTCTCTCCCCCCCCCCCCCCCCCTCCCCCCCTCCTCCCTCTCCCCCCCCCTCCCCCTCCCCTTCCCCCTCCCCCCTCTCCCCCCCCTCCCTCCCCCCCCTCCCCCCTCTCCCTCCCCCCCTCCTCCCCCTCTCCTCCCCCCCCCCCCCCCTCTCCTCCCCCTCCCCCACCCCCCCCCCTGCTCTCCTTCTATCTACCCCCTCCTCTCTCCCTTCCCCCTCCCCCCTCCCTGCCCATCCCCCTTCCCCTCCCTTCCCTCTCTCCCTCCCCTCCCTCTCCCTCCCATATCATGCCGCTGTATGGCTCCGGGGAGCCCCAACCCCTCCTTTCGGTGACGGGTATGACGTAACCCCCTCAGGGCTTACACCCAGGATCGCCTACTCACGGGCTGTACCTGTACATGACAAATTCTGCTACTGTTAATAATGTTCATTGTTAGCAACTTATGTTTACCTTGCTAAGTTTTGTTCCCTAAGGAATCCAGTTAGACATGAATGTAAATGTCAATGTTTTTACTATGCAATAGTCCTGACTTGATGGAGCTCCCCTCCCTGTCCCACGTCAGGGTCCCTACCCCTCCAGGGATCACCCCTTGGATGACGCTACCCCCCCCCTTCTTTACCCTCCCTCCTTGTATTTTGCATTCCCACTACACTTGCTCTTTACAGTTCCCCGGATCGCAACCACTCTGTGGTACTCGTCCTTCTTACTTCCCCCACACAGCAGTCTCTGTGAGACCCCGCTGACGTTCCAGACCTCCTCTCCCTCCCCCCTTCAGGTGATTAGCTGAGCTACCCTCACCTCTGGTTTACAAACCCCTTAATACCCCCCTCCGTACCTTCCCCTCTCATTTCCCTTACTCTACCTTGAATCTCGGCCCCCACCCCTTCTCTCTTTCCCCTCTTTTCCCTCTCCTTGCGCTCTTCCTACCCCCCCCCCCTCTACCCTTCCCCTGAGGCGCCCCCCGCTCCCACATAACCTAACACGCTCACACTCCCTAGTGCGATCTCTGATATAGTTCCCTCTGTAACTATGGCACCTAACCCTCCAAATAAGATCCCCTTAACCCTGAAATGTGTCTCCCTGAATGTGAAGGGCCTCAACGTGCCCGAAAAAAGGTCCCAAGTGTTGGCCTCTCTGTCTAAGCTTAAGGCACACTTCCTGTTCCTCCAAGAAACCCATTTTAAAACAGACTCCACTCCAAAACTCTCCAACCAGCTCTATCGCTCCGCCTTCCATGCCACTAATCCTACTGCCAAGACGAAAGGGGTGTCAATCCTCATTTCGAGACATGCCGACTTCCAATTAACTGACTCTATGATAGATCCTGAGGGGAGGTTCCTCTTCCTCAAAGGTACATATGCTTCTAGGCCAGTAACTTTGGCGAACATATACTGCCCTAATACGCACCAAGTCTCGTTTTTTCGCAAAATTTGCTCACTATTATCTACATTCCGCGAAGGCCTGATCCTCTTGGGGGGCGACTTCAATGTCCCGCTGAACCCCCTGATAGACACCTCCACGGGGACGTCCTCTCTACCCTACCGAGCTCTACGCCAGATTAAGGCGCAGCTCCAAGACCTGACCCTCCACGACACATGGCGCACCCTCTTCCCTTCGACCAAAGACTACACCTTCTTTTCCACCCCCCACCAGAAGTACTCCCGAATCGACTTCTTCTTTCTCACCCAGACTGACCTCTCCCTGCTTAGACAGGCCACCATAGAACCGATGTTCCTGTCGGACCATCACCCCATTTCAGTCACTCTGACCTTCCCAGAGACTCTCACCAAAACTAAGATTTGGCGCTTTAACCCCTCTCTGGTCAAAGACCCAATAGCCCTAGAAAACATACGCAACCGTATCCAGCTGTACTTCCAAGAAAATATCGACCCCGACATCTCCCCCATTTCGATTTGGGAAGCCCACAAGTGCGTTATCCGAGGGGAATTGCTGACCCTGAACGCACAGACCAAGAAGCTCCACCAACAGCAGATCAAGGCCCTGCTGGACCAAATTAACAGACTTGAAAAATCCCACAAACAGACCCAAGCCCAATTAACCCTCCAGGAACTCACCCAAACCCGTGCCCTCCTTGCGGAAGAGCTGGGTAGACGCACCAAGAGACGATACATTCTTGGTCAAAGGGTATTCTATGAATACGGCAACAAGTGCGGCCGCATTCTTGCACGTTCAGTGCAGGCTGCCAAACTCTCCTCCACAATCCACAACATCCGTGGCACTGGGGGACCCTTACTGACCAAGAATGAGGATATAGCTAAAGAATTTGAAAGCTTTTATGCCAACCTCTATAATCTATATCCCGATCGATCCGCTCAGGCCCCTAACGAGGCCCGTCAAAAGGCCATTGCTGAATTCCTAGCTCAACACAGCCCCATGCCCATCTCCCCCCAACAAACCGCCCTCCTAGAAGAACAATTCTCCCTAGCAGAATTAGACACGGCCATGAAACAAATGAAGGTAGGCAAGAGCCCTGGTCCGGATGGATACTCGCTCCAATACTACAAATCATTCTCGGAAGCCCTCTCCCCACACTTAATCCGCACTTTTAACGCCCTGTCGAATCCCCAGGTAGACCCGAGCCGAATGTTATCGGCCCACATATCAGTGATCCCTAAGGATAATAAAGACCCCCTCTTAGTAGCTAACTATAGGCCAATCTCCCTTCTTAATGTGGACATTAAGCTATATGCTAAAATTCTGGCCAATAGACTCATGCCCCTTATCCCCGACCTGATTAACCCAGATCAAGTAGGTTTTATACCGGGCAGGGAAGCTAGGGACAACACCATACGCACCCTCAACCTACATCACTGGCTTACCACATCAAACTCCCAGGGCTTTTTTCTCTCTCTTGATGCGGAGAAGGCGTTTGACAGAGTGGCCTGGGACTACATGAGGGCGGTTCTGGAGACCCTCGGCCTACAAGAACGCATGTTGTCTGCTATAATGGCACTATACTCCAGCCCCTCCGCGGCGGTTCGAGTCAATGGCCACCTGTCAAACGCCTTCCCCATCAGTAATGGCACACGCCAAGGCTGCCCCCTCTCCCCCCTAATCTATGTTCTCACATTAGAGCCTCTTCTTAATAAACTCAGGAGCAACCAAGACATCCGTGGCCTTACAATACAAGGCAGACAATTTAAAGTCGCAGCCTTTGCGGACGACATCCTGCTGTCTCTAACATCCCCACGCACCTCCTTGCCATCCCTTCTTAGGGACCTACACACCTTTGGGGAGCTTTCAAACCTCAAAATCAACTATTCCAAATCACAAGCGCTAAACGTGTCGCTCCCCCAGCAAGAAGTTGCCCACTGCCAAGACTCTTTCCCATTTCACTGGGAAAAATCAGCCATCACATACCTAGGTGTGCGGATTACGCCCCGCTTCTCAGATCTATATGTAGCTAATTTCCAAACGGCCTTACTTAAAGCCCAAGCCTACCTTAAGGACTGGATGACTCTCAATGTCTCATGGTTTGGCCGGGCGGCTTTAATTAAGATGATTATTCTGCCCCGCCTTCTCTACCTGATTCAAACCATCCCTATCGCCCTGCCCCCGGACTTTTTCTCGACATATCGGAAAATCTGCTCCTCCTTCATTTGGAAGGACACCCCCCCACGGATCAAATATACCCACCTCACCCGAGCCAAGCCCAAAGGAGGTATAGCTCTCCCCGACCTGCAAAAGTACCACTCTGCCTGCCACCTAACAAGAATTGCAGACTGGAACATCCACGCCACGCAAAAAGTATGGGTTGCACTTGAGAATACTTTCTCGCCGATCCCCCTGCATCTCCTCCCATGGCTCCCCCCGAAATGCTGGCCGCACAAGCTGGACTCACACCCCCTTATACACACGTCTTTATTGACATTTAAGAAGATACCCGCAGACAGGACTCTTGCCCCGATTCCAGGTCCACTGACGCCCCTAAGAGGCAATCCTGACTTCCCCCCCGGGGACTCCCCCAACTTCCTGAAGCAAGAATGGCCATCCGACGATGTCTTCGCCTCCCAATTCTTCCCAGGAGGCAAATTGATCTCACTGACTGACTTACGCACGTTTACTAATAACCCTACCTTCTCCTTCTGGACATACAGACAAATCTGTAGCTTTTTGACCACCTATACTACCAGAGCTAACTGGTCTAGACCTCTCACCCCCTTTGAAACCCTGTGTAGTCGCAAGATCCCACAGAGACACCTGATCTCGCTCTTCTACGCTCTTCTGCAGGACCCACCCGACTTGACCCCCCCACCTTCACAAACCTCTTGGAACAGAGATCTTCAAACTCCCCTGTCACTGGCTGACTGGACTAGAATTCATGAGTATGCCCACGGGGGGTCGGTTAACGTCGCCATCCAGGAAAATGGATACAAGATATTAACACGGTGGTATAGAACTCCCTCCCGCTTGCACAAATTTTCTCACACGATCCCCAATGTCTGCTGGAGGTGTAATGCGGCACCAGGGACTATGATACATATATGGTGGGATTGCCCCAACATTCAGCCTTTCTGGAGGAAAGTCCACGACCTCATCTCTTCTATCACCACCTACACGCTAGACTTTACACCTGAGCAATACCTTTTGCATCATACTTCCCTCTCTAGGAAGAACTACTTTAGGTCCCTCGCCATGCATATGGTGAACGCAGCTAGACTATGTGTCCCCAGACATTGGCGCTCAACCCTTCCCCCGACAGTACGAGAATGGTTCAGTGGCATTTCTAGGATTAGAGATATGGAAGAGCTGATCCACATTGCTCAGGAGAGGATGGAGAAGTTCACAGCCACCTGGGCCTGCTGGAATCACTTTACGACCACCCGAGAATACGAACTCCATACCCACCCATCTTAGGCAACCTAGACCCGCTTCTCTGCCTCCTCACCTGCCCTATGCGCGTGGCGTGAGCGGGGGGCGCCTCACGCCTCATACCCCTTTACCCCCCCCTTCTCCCCTCTCCTTCCCTCTCCTCTTTCCTCTCTTTCTCTCCTCTCTCCCCTTTCTCGCCCCTTCTTAACATCCCGCCATGCCCTCAACACTACTTGGGTAGCAGGTGTCCACTGGTATACATCTGCCGCCCCCGTCATGTCACGCTCTTCTGGACCAAGCTGGGATGGCGCGGACTAAAACCCTATCAGTCTCTATCCCCCACCGTACCCCTTAGGGTAAACACTAGAATCACCAAACTTAGGCTCCACTGTTGTACAAATATTTTTTTTTTGCTTGCTCTATCTATGCCTTGTGCCTGTATTTACAGACGGTTTGTTATACAAAATGTGAATGTTCCCTTTTCCTGTTCTGTATGACTTATTCTCAATAAAATCTTTATGGAAAAAAAAAAAAAAGAACTCATTGGATGACTGGTCTGTGGTAAGAGCTTATGAGAAGCCTGCCCAATCACATTCAATTTAACCATCTCGCCCCTTCTTGTCCATGCCAATTTTTTTTTAGATTTCAATTATTCAATCATGCAACACTGTATACAAATTAAATTTTTTGAATTTTTTGAGACAGATATAACTTTCTTTTGGTGGTAATTAATTGCCACTGGGTTTAAAATCGTTTTGCTATATAAACTAAAATATGCTGAAAAAGTAGGAAAAAAAGTTTTTCTTAGTTTCTGGTATAAAGTTTGCAAATAAAAAAATATTTCTTCATAAAGATGTAGAAATAGTAGAAATTATTCTACTATATTTCTTTGGTGAAATAACCCAAATCAGTGTATACTATTTAGTCTGTGTGAAAGTCCACAAAATATGGTGTATATATAATGAAAATTGATCAATCCAGATGTACATATCTAGTTTTTTGAGGCCCTAAAATGCCAGGACTGTACAAATTTCCTTTTTTGGAGAGTAGACAGTCCAAGGTATTTAATAGAGGCATGGTGAGTTTTTAAAGTTGTCATTTTGTGCCACGATTTTTTGGAAAATAAAGAAGTTAAATACATTTTTTTTTCACAACGTTGACAATTTACAAATTATTTCTCATACACAGCATAGGCATACTTAGGATTACACCCCAAACCACATTCCGCTATCTCATGTGTAAGACTTTTTCACAGCTTAGATGCATAGAGAGGCCCAACATCCAAGTAGCATAAATTACAAATATTTTTTTTTGCATCTAATTTCCTGACTACCTATCACATTTTTGGAGGTCCTGGAACACCAGGACAGTGGAAACACCCATAAAATTACCCAATTTTGGAAAGCAAACACTACAAGGTATTTTTTGAAAGGCATAGTGAGACTTTTGAAAATTAATTTTTTTTCGCTGCAAGTTTTTTGAAAACACAGGAAAGAAAATTAAATTATTATTATTTTTTATTTACACAAAGTGGACAATTAACCACTTCAGCCCCGGAAGGCTTTGCTCCCTTAATGACCAGGCCATTTTTTTGCGATTTGGCACTGCGTCATTTTAACTGACAATTGAGCGGTCGTGCAAGATTGTACAAAAACAAAATTGATGTCCTTTTTGCCCACAAATAGAGCTTTATTTTGGTGCTAATTGATCACTTCTGTGATTTTAAATTTTTTGCTCTATAAACAAAAAAATTTACTTTTTGTTATAATAAATATTCCCAATTTTTTTTAACTTATTTCTTCCTCAGTTTAGGCCAATATGTATACTGCTACATATTTTTGTTAAAAAAATAGCAATAAGGGTATATTGATTGGTTTGCGCAAAAGTTATAGCGTCTACAAAATAGGGGCTAGACTTATGGCATTTTTATTATTAGAAATTAATAGATTAGAAATAATAATTTAAATAATTTAAATAATTTTTACTAGTAATGGCAGTGATCTGCGATTTTTATCAGGACTGCGACATTGCGGAGGACAGTAGTACATTTTCCCATCGCACACGTTCCTGGATGCGCTCTCGGATTTGGGTGCTGCAGCAACAACCAGCTGGATACTGGTTCAAGTCACAGTGAACATATTTGCCAGCACACCATGGAACAACACAAATAGCATCCAAACGGGTGATTTATTGCATTAACACAACACAAGGATAGTGCAACGTTTTGGAGCCACGCAGGACCTCTTCGTCAGGCATGTGATATGTGTGGAGTGACAGTGAAAATTATTTAAAAGCCATCAACCAATCAGAAAGAGGAAAAAAGGAAAAAACAGTACAAAAAAACAAGCTCCTCCCACCCCCGAATGGTATGACGTCACTAATCCCACCAAAACAGTTAAAAATTGAAGATGTATGAGCGTAAATCACAAAAAGAATGTATAGCCAAAGTAAGGGTTAATGAAATTACAAGCTAAAAGTATCATAAAGTACCTTATGAATATTGTTACTGTGGGGACAGACCAGCTGCTGGCTAACATCAGGATACATGTGTTAAGCGGGAAAAGAGGTTGTGAGGCAGATTGCGGCATAGCAGACATGAACCGCGCTTGCGCAGTGCAGCGGCAGTTACTATAGTAGCAGGACGCTATAGTGCCACAGGTTATAGCAACTACCGCCGATCGTGCACGTGCATTGTGTCAGCGGTAGCTGAGAAGCTATACACGCTGTCATGGTTGGGCCGCCAATGTCATGGAATCAAATGATGTCGGCGGACCCCGCCCATAACACCGGAGGTGGCCAATCAGGGAAGGAGGGCCGGGGAAAAGGAGAGAGTGTGAGAAGAGCAAGCAGCCGTAGTGTGGGAAGTGATGAAACCATAAGGCAGTGACAGTGAGTGAGGAAAGAGAAGGGAAAAAGATAGTGGAAGAAAAAGAAAGAGAAAGGAGAAAAGAAGTAAGACCACGGCGTTGTGAAAAACTAAACTAGAGAAATAGACAGTAAAGAAAAAAGGGAAGGAAAGAGGGGGCAGAAAGGTATAAGGGAATGTAAACCTAGAAGGAAAACAAAGTGGATAGAAAAGGAAGAGAAAGAGAGGGAGAAAAAAGGAAAATACAAAAGAAAAAGAAAGAGAAATAGAGGAAAAGGGGGCAAAGAGAACGAGGGGAGAAGAGGGAGAGGCAAGAGGAAAAATGGAACAAAATAAAAATAAATATAAATAATAAAAAAATGGTTAAAAAATGAGTATAAAAAATATGAAGTACACAAACTGTAGGGAGAGTATCGATTACGATAGTCGCCACAGCAACATATTAATCTCTGGAACATAAAAATACATGAGTCACAGGGAAGATGCGGGTGAGGTAGTCACCCTACTCATATAATAATCCCCAAAAGGATGCCATAGGTCCATCATCAAAACATTGCCAGGATAATTTAGAAAAAAGAAAAAGAGGAAAATGAAGGAGAAGAAACTCCATGGTCAAAAAAGAAAAGTATGATCATCATTCCAGTAAAGAACACAGGTCCGTTATCTCTTATTCAAAAAACATGTAAATAATAGGTTGGTATTCTGTACTCTAGGATGCACCGTGCCCAGGGTGTGGGTCCAATAGGCTTCACATTATAATAGTTGGCGGTCTCGGTCACCACCTCTGACTGGTTTAGTGTAGTCAACCTGCTTGCCCTCCTCCGTCTTAGACAGCGTGACTCTGATGTCGCTTCTGTGTTTTTTGGAATCTCCTTTTAAAAGGGTTGGTTGTTTTGCCAACATACGTGAGTGCGCATGGGCATTTAAGAATGTAGACGCAATAGTCAGTGTTGCAGTTCAGGTATTCTTTTATGTGGTAGCAGTTGCCCCTATGTGAGTGCATAAAGTATTCCCTGCATATAAGGGAATTGCAAATATTACAGTTGTGGCATTTGTAGCACCCGGTCTTCTAGCAGACAGCGGACAGATCGGGCACTTTTGACACTTTTTTGGGACCACTAACATTGATACAGCGATCAGAGTTAAAAATAGCCACTGATTACTGTATAAAATGTCACTGGTAGGGAAGGTGTTAACACTAGGGGGTGATCAAGGGGTTAAATGTGTGTCCTAGGGAGTGATTCTAACTGTGGGGGGATGGGACTGCCTGGAGGAGGAGACTGATTGTTGTTCATACTTAGTATGAACAGATATGGCTTCTCTCCCCCGACAGAACAGAGATCTGTCTGTTTACACTGACAGACCTCCATTTTGTCTCTGTGTGGAGTGATCGCGGGTGCCCGGCGGTTGCGTGCATCGAGTTCGGCGCCCCCTAGTGGTCCTAAAGCGAACCAATGTACAGGGGAGCCAACCTGCCGCAGTATAATGATGGTGGCTGGTCGGGAAGGGATTAATAATATGTTTCTAACACACATTATATGCATTGTTAGAATTACACCCCAAGACACATGTTACTCCTCCTGAGTATGATAATATCAAATGTGTGAGACTTTTTACAGCCTAACCACAAAACCTTCAGGTGTTCTAGGGACATAAATTATGCATCTAATTTCCTGAATACCTATCACATTTTTGGAGGCCCTGGAGCATCAGGACAGTAGAAACACCCACAAAATTACCACATTTTGGAGAGTTAACACTCCAAGGTATTTTTAAGAGGCACGGTGAGTCTTTTGAAGACTTAATTTTATTACCACAAATCTGTCAATTTAATATGATATTTCTCACATGCAGTACTTAGGCTGGCCATACATTATACTATTTTCTTGTACAACTTTCTTTACAATTTACCAAAACCATATAATATGAGGTCAAACCTAAACACTTTCAGTTTTTATGCAATCAGGCATGCCCTTGCACTACATAGTTGAAGGTAAATCTAAAGGAAATTGAACAAGAAAATGGTATAATGTATGGCCAGCCTTAGAATTACACCCCAAAAATACATGTGTGAGACTTTTTTCACTGGCTGGACTCATTATGTAATAGCTGGTGGCACTGACATACAGTTATATAAGAGCAGTCAGCAATTGTACATGCTCCCCCACCACAGCAGAACAATGTCACCATAATGACGACACTGCACTTGCTCTGGTGACAGTATGTAAAAAAAAATGCTAAGTTAAAAAAAAAAAAATTATTTACTTTTTTTTTACATTTTTTCTTTTTACATATTGTCACCAAAGCAGTGCAGTGTTACCATAGTGACATTGTACTACATGAATTGGGGTGGGGGTGATCCGGATTTTTTTTATTACGCTTTAATTGCTTATTACAGTGATGATCACTGCAGTTAATTCATTAAACATTGCTTACTACTGTGATGATGTGATTGGTCACAGCTATCACATGGTACAGGGCCATTGTGATTGGCTCTGGTACCATGTGATCACTGTGACCAATCACAGAGATCAAACAGTAGTAAGCAATGAATCATGAATGGCAGCTATACTACTATAACTGTGGTCACTGTGTTTGGTCACAGTGATCACATGGTACCAGGGCTGCTCACAGAGGCCCGATACCATGATTGGTAATCGGCTGTGTCCGGTGGCGACAGTCTATTACAGATCATGCTGCTCGAAGGAAATAGAGAAATGTCCTTCCAGAACCAGAGAGCATCTGCCTGGTAGCTTATGTACATTGGTCAGACGGAAAGCGAATAAAGTGACTTTAGTGGTTTAAAAAAGAAAGTTCTATTCAGTATGCATTCTTATCTCAAAAAAGCACAGTCTATTGCTCTCAACCTTCTACAATTTTTTAATTATTTTTTTACCTGCTGTGATCTGACTTCTTGTTTGAGGGTGGCTAAGTTCATTCTCAATGGTCCCACTGGATGTACAAATGTAGCCACCCTCACGTGCTTACTCCTGAGATGGACTAGAAACTATGGACTATGGGATTTGTAGTGTGCATAGATACAGTGCCTTGAAAAAGTATTCAAGTACCCCTTGACATTTTCCAAATTTTTGTCATGTTACAACCAAAAGCGTAGATTTCTTTTATTGGGATTTTGTGATAGACCAACACAAAGTGGCACATAATTGTTAAGTGAAAGGAAATACTTTGTAGAACCACCTTTTGCTGCAATTACAGCTGCAAGTCTTTTTGGGGATGTCTCTACCAGCTCTGCACATCTAGAGAGTGATATTTTTGCAAAATTCTTCTTTGCAAAATAGCTCAAGCTCTGTCAGATTGGATGGAGAGCATCTGTGGACAGCAATTTCTTGCCACAGATTCTCAATTGTATTTAGGTCTGGACTTTGGCCATCCTAACACATAAATATGCTTTTTATCTAAACCTTTCCATTGTAGCTCTGGCTGAACTGTATGTTTAGGGTCGTTGTCCTGCTGGAAGGTGAACCTCCGCCCCAGTCTCGTCTTTTGCAGATCACACCAAAGTCTGACCATCTAGAACGTGGTGAAGTACAACACGTACGATGGACTAGAAAAAGGAAGTTCAATAGCCAGTAGCCAATAGCTGCCATCTCGTACTTGCTTTAGAGCATGCGTTGTTTTTGGTCCGTCGGAACAGCATACAGACGAGCGGTTTTCCCAATAGGAATTGGTTCCGTGGGAAATATTTAAAACTTGTTCTTTTTCTAGGTCCGTCTAGGTCCGTTTGAAAAAAAAAAGTCAGATGAGGCACACATACGATCAGAATATACTTTTTCTGCATGAAAGTCCGACCGTGTGAAGGTTTTCTTCAAGATTGCCCTGTATTTGGTTCCATCCATCTTCCCACCAACTCTGACCATCTTCCTGGTCCCTGCTGAAGCAAAGCATCCCTAAAACATGATGCTGCCACCACCATGTTTCGCAATAGGGATGGTATGTTCAGGGTGATGTGCACACATAGCATTTTGCTTTTAGGCCAAAAAGTGAAATTTGGGCCCATCTGACCAGAGCACCTTTTTCCACATGTTTGCTGTGTCCCACACATGGCTTTTCACAAACTGCAAACACAACTTCTTATGGCATTCTTTCAACAATGGCTTTCTTCTTGCCACTCCAAATTTGTGGAGTGCATGACTAATAGTTGTCCTGTGGACAGATTCTCCCACCTGAGCTGTGGATCTCTGCAGCTCCTCCAGAGTTACCTCTTGGCTGCTTCTCTGATTAATGCTCTCCTTGCTGGGCCTGTCAGTTTAGATGGATGGCCATGTCTTGTGCAGTGTTGGTCATCTTACTTTGAAAAAGTAATTAGTTAAGTTACAAATTACTTCTCCCAAAAAGTAATTGAGTTAGTAACTCAGTTACTACATTGGAAAAGTAATTAGTTACGCAGCAAAGTAACTGACTTTTTTTTTAAATATTCTATACGTGTAACTAAGGGGCGGGTCTAGTATTACTGTAACCAAGGGACGCATTTATTATTATTGTTATATATCGTGTAACCAGGGGGCTGCTCTATTATTACTCTAACCAAGGCGCAGATCTGTTAAAGCGTGTAAGCAAGTGGCGGGTCTATTATTATTATATCGTGTAAGGGGCGGATGGCTACAGAAGAGGGCGAATGTTAAATTAATGGGCAGAGCTCGATATATAACAATAATAATAAATGCGCCCCTTGGTTACAGTAATACTACTTACTTACACTTACTTACACGATAGACGCCCCTTGCAGAGTAGCACGAGCATCAGGAGCGTGCGGCATCGCCTCTTACAATTACATGTTAACTGTGCCTGCGCGGTGTAGAGTTCACTCAGAGCTGTTTAGGTTCGGCAATTTTCGGAAGCTCCGTAGTCCTTCGTACTGCGCAAGCCCTGCGCCTGCGCAGTACAGGGGGTCCTTATCCGGCGGGGGAACTTTTTCGGCAGGACACCGGAATTACACTACTGCCATCTAGTGGTGGTATATGTAATTGGGGTAACTAAGCCAAAGTAATGGGAACTGAGTTACCATGAGGGGAAAAGTAATCAGTTAGATTACTCGTTACCCTCTAAAGTAACTGCGTTAGGTAACTCAGTTTATTTTAACTCAGTTACTTACATCACTGGTCTTGTGTATGATGTATGTTTTGCATTTGTGCCATACTCTCCATTTTCAGATGATGGATTGAGTGCTCTATGAGATGTTCAAAGCTTGGGATATTTTTTTATAACCTAACCCTGCTTTAAACTTCTCCACAACTTTATCCCTGACCTGTCTGGTGTTTTCCTTGCCCTTCATGACGCTATTTGTTCACTGAGATTCTCTAACAAACCATTGAGGGCTTCACAGAACAACTGTGTTTATTCTGAGATTAAATTACACACAAGTGGACTCTATTTACTAATTAGGTGACTTCTGAAGGCAATTGGTACTACTAGATCATAGTTAGGGGTATCAGGGTAAAGGGGGTGAATACAAATTCCCCCCACACTTTCATATACTGTATTTATTTGTAAAAAAATGTTAAACCATTTATCATTTCCCTTCCACTTTAAAATTATGTGCCACTTTGTGTTGGTCTATCACATAAAATCCCAATAATTTACATATACGTTTTTGGTTGTAACATGACAAAATGTGGAAAATTTCAAGGGGTGTGAATACTTTTTCAAGGCACTGTAATTTTTTTTTTTGGAAATTTTTTTCCAAAAATTTTTTATTGAAAATATCGAATAACAATATGACAATAACATCATACAAACATTAAGAATTCGTGGAACCATCTTAGTTACAGTAAGTGAGTATAAATGTGTCAGAGAAATGTTTAAATCAAAGCATCATATGTACGTAGGCAATTTTCACATATACACAATGCGCCATAGATGTATTTGCTAGAAGGAGGGGTAGCAAGATGAATTGGCAAGTTAAGAGTTAAGTTATTGGGTATCAACATGTGCTTTCCTATTTCCCACTTATGCTGTGACTAACTGGGGGAGGGGGTTCCGAGTTGTAGAGAGAAATTGCGGGGGTTTGCATGATATTCTTGCACTACTGGGGCAATAGGTTGTTGATTGGGAGCTCTAATACGAGGACCCTGACAACAGCAAGTGATATGGCAGGAACATAATGGGTGGGTGGGGAGAGTTAAAGGAATGAGGGGTAGGGCGGTGGTCATGGGGGTGGGTATGAAGGTGAGGAAGAGGGGGGGCTGTGGGGAGTGTGGTCGAGGTGACCTGGGGGTGGAAGTGAAAGTTGTCTCCTCAGTCTCCGCCACATGCAAGTAGTGTGGTATCGTTTTAAAGTGGACAAGGATAGGTGGGTGTGGCAATGATATTCATGAGGTTAGGCTGGGGGTGAGCAAACATGCGATCTCCCAACTTCATCCCTTGTGTAGGGTTGGGAGATCCATGTCAGTTGAGGTGAGGGTGAGAATCGAAAGGGGAGGGACGTCTGAGGGGAATATGTCATGTGATCCCTGTGTATTCGTCATGTGTGTGAAAGTCATGGTCTAACTTTCATCCAACAGGGTTCGATATCTGTCGGTTGTGCGGAAATGGGTCCAACATGCCCATGTTTTTATAAATTTGTCTGGGGAGTCTCGGGAGATGGAGATAAGTTCCTCCATTTCGGCTGTTTTGTTGATTTGTTTGAACCATTCTGGGATGGACGGTACCTGAGGGGAGCCCCAGTGTCTTGGGATGCATATTTTTGCAGCATTGATTAGGGGCAGGATCAATGTCTTTCTGTAATATTGGGCAGATAGGTCTGAGTGGTGGAAGAGGCATTGGGCTGGGGAGTGTTCCAGTGTATAAGTGGAAATTGTTTCTGTGAGTTCTCGGACTTGCGTCCAGAATGGCTGGATTTTCGGGCATGACCACAGAATGTGAAGCAGTGAGCCTGGCTCTTCGTCACATCGCCAGCACTTGTTGGGGTAGGAGGGGTTCAGCTTATTTAAAATCGCTGGGGTTCTGTAACAACGGACTAGAGTTTTATAGTTGTTTTCCTGAATGGATACATTCAGAGACCCTTTGTGGGCGATCGTGAATATGCGTTCCCATTGTTCCTCAGAGAGCTCTAAATCTGTTTCCCTTTCCCATGCCTTGAATGCTTTCCCTTCTTTGGGGGAAACATCTGAAAATAATATGTTGTATATACCAGAGATTAAATGTTGTTGGGGATTGGGTTGGGAGCATATTTGTTCGAATGCGGTAAGAGGACGTGTAATGGAAGAGTGTTGGTCAATTTCTTTTAGGAAGTGGCGGATTTGAAAGTACGTCCAAAGTAGGAGAGGGTCGCTGGTGAGAGTGGGGGTTAGTGCTATGTGGTCTAGGAGAGAGCCATTGCGGGAGAATTGGTGAGCTAAAACCTCTGGGTGTAGCCACTGGCGAGATAAGAATTGTGCAGACATGCCCGGGGGAAATGCGGGGTTGAGTCTAACCGGAGTTAATGGTCCTGGAACGGACGAGATATGAGTCTTATGACATGCTTCTTTAAAGCATTGGAGCGTCGGGGCAATAAGAGGGTGTGTTTTGAGGGTGGAGGGGATATGTTTTGGCAGCAGCCAGGGAGTTGATCGTAATGGTGAGGGGGACAGTGAGTTTTCTAACTTTACCCAATCTTTGCATTGAGCGTGTAGTGTCCAATCTACGATTCTGGTAAGATGGCATGCCCAGTAGTATCTTTTACGGTCTGGAAAGCCAATGCCCCCCTTTGTCTTTGGTCGTGTTAAAAGGTCATATGCAATTCTTGGGCGTTTTTGCTTCCACAGAAATTGTGAACATATTCTCTTATAGGTCAGGAAGAAGGATGCGGGTAGTTTAATGGGGACAGTTTGAAGAATGTATAAAATACGGGGAAGGATGTTCATTTTAACAATTGCTGCGCGGCCAAACCAAGAAAATTGTGGTTTGTTCCATTTTTTGAGGTCGTCAGATATGGTCTTAAGGATGGGTAAGTAGTTTTTGGCGAAAAGATCTGAGAGGTCTGCTGTGAGGTGTATCCCTAGATATTTGATAGCATCGTGTCTCCAGTGGAAGGGGAAGTTAGCTCCGCAAAGTGATACCGTCTCTTGTGGGATGGTGACATTGAGAGCATGGGATTTGGTGAAATTTATCTTAAAGTTAGAGATGTGCTGGAAGGTTTTAAAGTCTTTTAACAAGTTTGGGATTGAGATGTGGGGTTCGCTAAGAGAGAGTAGGATGTCATCTGCGAAAGCTGCCAGTTTATAGGTGTGACCTTCTATGGGGATGCCTTTGATGTTTTCATTGTTCCTAAGGCAATTTAGTAGTGGCTCTAGGGTTAGTACAAATAAAATAGGGGATAGAGGGCATCCCTGCCTTGTCCCATTGGATATGGAGAAGGCGTTTGACAGATGGCCGTTGACACGAACCCTAGCTGTTGGGGACGTGTATAGGGACATGATCGAGTTGAACAAATGGTTTTGGAGACCAATGTGTCTCAGTACTGCTCCCATGTAGTCCCATGCCAGTCTGTCAAACGCCTTCTCCGCGTCCAGCGACAGGAAAAAGCCTTTGTGATTGTTGGTTGTCATCCAATGGTGGAGGTTTATGGCTTTAATAGTGTTGTCCCTTGCCTCGCGTCCTGGAATAAAGCCTACTTGATCATTTTTGATTAGGGATGGCAGGAGGGGAAGCAAACGGTTGGCAAGGATTTTGGCAAATAGTTTTATATCTACGTTCAGTAAGGAAATTGGCCTATAGTTGGTTACTAGTGTCGAGTCCTTCCCCTCTTTCGGTATAACTGTAACGTGTGCTTCCAAGAGTCTATGGAAGGGGAGCGTCGAGGAGGATAGGGAATTGAAGGCCTTGAGGAAGGGGTCGATAATTACTTCTGTGAATGTTTTAAAATATGTGGCTGTGAAACCGTCTGGGCCGGGGCTTTTTCCTGTTTTAAGTTGTTTGATAGCGCTTTTTAGTTCGTCTGCTGTTATAGGGTTTTCTAATAGGCGGGCATCCTCTCTGTCGATAGGTTTAGGGCAGTGTTTTTTTAAAAATTCTTTAATAAGGGAGTTTCTTGTGTTGCTGGTAGTGGGGCTGTCTGTAGATGCATTCAGATTATAGAGATTAGAGTAGTATGCTTCAAATTGGGAAGCTATATCTGGGGCCGTGACTTTAGACTGACCTTGGGCGTCTTTAATAGTGTGAATGTTGGTGCGCGCTTTGTTAGTTTGGATGGCTTTGGCTAAGTATTTACCGCTTTTGTTTCCGAATTCATAGAATAACTTTTGTTGTAAAATAAATTTACGTTTTGTTCTAAGGGATAACTCTGACAGTAGGAGTTCTCTGGTTTGTGTGAGGTCTTGGTACGTCTGTTGGGCTTGGGTCTGTTTGTGGGCTAGCTCTAAATGTTTAATCTTTTGGATCAGGCCTGAGATTTTGGCTTGATGGGCTTTCTTCCGCAAGGTCTTAAGGGAGATGAGTTTCCCCCTTAGGACGCATTTGTGGGCTTCCCATTGTGTTAGCGGAGCTGTTTCCCCGTTATCGTTTTCTAGGAAGAAGTCGTGAATGGCTTGTCTAATGTTATTGTTATCCTCTTCCGAGGTTAGTAGAGATGCGTCTAAGCGCCAGGTCTTTGATGTAATGCTGTGGTCTGGGAGGGTTAGCGTCATTGTGATTGGGTGATGGTCAGATAGGAGCATTGGTTCAATCGTCGCATGGGTAAGGAGGGGAAGGTCTGTCTGGGAAAGAAAGATGTAGTCTATTCTGGAATATTTGTTATGGGGGGCTGAGAAGAATGAATAGTCTTTTTCATTTGGATGTAAAGTGCGCCAGGTGTCGTGCAGGAGTAACTCTTGGAGAAGTATTTTGATTTGGCGTAGTGTTTTGTAAGGCAAGGATGTGGAACCTGTTGAGGTGTCTAGTAATGGGTGTAGGGCGACATTAAAGTCTCCTCCAAATATGGTTAAGCCTGCAGAGCAACCCGTTAGGAGTTGTGATATCTGTCTAAAGAAGGTAAGTTGTGCTGAGTTGGGGCTGTAGATGTTGGCCAGTGTTACTGGTCTGCCTTGAATTCTGCCTTTTAGAAAGATGTATCTACCTTCCTTGTCAATGAGCGAGTCTATGAGTTCCCATTGGAGGTTTTTGGAGATCAAGATTGATACTCCCTTCGTTTTGGCCAGTGAGTTGGCAGAGTGATAGACGTTCGGGAACTGGTGGTTCGTAAGCTTAGGAATCTTGTCTGTGCGGAAATGAGTTTCCTGTAGGAAGATGATGTTGGTTTTCAGTTTTTGCATCTGGGAGAGAACTTGGCTGCGTTTCTCTGGGATATTAAGCCCTTTTACGTTTAGGGATGTCACTTTCAGTGTGATGTGGTTGGTGACAGTTGTTGTGTGCGCCATGGTATAGGGGGGGTAGGAGTAGGTTTGCTTTAGGGAGTTTATGTCCCTCTCTATCTTTTGTAAGTTTTTCTTTCCTTTTTTTTTTTTTTTTTTCCCCCTTTTTTGCCTGTGGGCACACCTCGGTGTGCTAAGTGGTGTTGCGAGTGAGTAAAATTATTAAGGTATAATCAGGTACACTTAGGTGTGGCGGAGACTGAGGAGGTAGAGGGGGAGAGGTTGGGAGTGGGAATCAGGAGACAAGGTCGGGAGGGTGCGCGTGGGTGAGGGGAAAGGGGAAGGTGGGAAGGGTGGATGAAGAGGGTGCGGTGGAAGGAGGCAAGGGGAGAAGGAGAAGGGGGGAGGGAGGAGGATGGGGAGCAGGAACGGTAGGGAAGGGAGAGGGGGAGTATTCCGGAGGTAAGGCAGAGTCACGAGACCTTCCTTATACAAAGTTTTCTGGTCCGGTGAGGGTCAACGGGAAAAGTTATGTTCCCGTTGTGTGGGGAGGTGGGAGGTATCGGAGTCTAAGGGTCGGATGAAGTATATAGTTCTCTGGTCTCCAGGGGTATCTACATATTAAAAGTATATGAAGGAGCCATTTAAGTATGACGTGGAGTGTGATGACTCTGGATCTGCCGAAGGGGTGTATCTTATTATCTCGTGATAAGGTTGCCACAATGAACTTCCTATGACGTCTTTTGGGGAACTTAGACAAATTAGTTTAGATTGTTGTGGATCTGAATAAGCGTGTTAAGGGTGGATAGCGGAATATAGCTCTCGTAACGAGTATGTACAGCGTGGTGCAGGAGGCGTCTCAACTGTAGGATTTACATTGTTTCACTATTCTGACAAATGATAATCAATAAGCGTACCTCTTAATAGTGTCTTGGTTCGTCTAGGGTGGGCCTCTGGCGTGTGTGGCCTGGCTTCGAGCAGGCTGTGGGCAGGTGCCCTAGGTTCAGTCAGGGAGCAAGAAGAGAGGATCCGGATCACTCACCTGAGTGTATGCTCGTCTATACGGCCATATTGTAGGCGGTGCGGTATAGGTGAGTGGAGGGATCGGCCCTACACGCCAGAGGTCCAACGAGGCTTTTCTGCTGTATCTGCTCACTTAGATTTGCGAACCTGGTAAGGAAATATGAGGTGTACATAAAAAAAAAAAACACGGAAACAAAAACATATTGGTAGAATTAACGTAAAGCAAGGTGCACCTCTAACTACGACTGGCTATTTGGGTCTTCACCCAAGTCAGACAAGAGGAGACGGTAAGGTGGTCTCTATCTAGAAACATAAACAATGAACATTTTGTAACAGTGCTTCCATAGATGCATTTCAGGTTACCCGGGGGATTTGTCTTCAAGCAAGAATTCCAATCAGCTTTACAAGGCTTCAGGGTTATGGAGTGGGTGAGTTCACACAGAATACAAAATTCTAACGGGGGCATCTCAAAATGAGGTGGTGACCATAAATCTGTTAGTCTGGTGTTTGTTCTGGTCTTGCGGCCCGTTTTCTTTTGGTTGGTTTTGGGAGAATGTGAGTGGGTTTCTGTGCTTAGGGTGATAATCTCTTTGTGAGATTAATAGATAGCCCGGGTGTAGGTACAGCGATAAGGGGTATGATTATGGGACATTTTTAGGTTCTGTGTGGAATCGCCCCTCTGGAGAGGTGTAAAATCTCAGCAGCTGTAATTTTAATGGTCAGTCTGATAGCTGAGTGCTTGTACTTAGCTTAGTAAGGCCAAAACTTGCATGACCCCCATTCGTGATTTTATATGGTTAGTCTTGTACAATTCGGGGGTTTAAGTGGAGAGTGGTGGGGGGTTGGGTGAGGGGGAGGGGGGTAAGGGGATGGGGTGGAGGTGGAAAGGGGGTGGTAGGTTGGAAGTCCAAAAGGTGGCCTTAGAGATTGTTCAATTCTTTTCAGGTGTAGGTTATACTTGCGTGATAGTGTTCAGGAAGGTAGCACCCCTTCTGAGAAGTAAGGGGGGGTCCGTTGTCGCTTTCAGTAAGGGTGGTTGTTCCTCTCGATGTGACCACGGTACTTGGGTGGGTTTCGGATGGCGGGAAGATGTAGGGATTAGCATCTGGGTGTTGAGTCGAGAAGAGTGGTAGACGCCTAAATCAGGGTAGTGGGAAGTTTTTGGCTCAGTCCCTGACGGTGTATAGCAGTACTTTCTTGATGTCGAGGTTCTGTGTGAGGGTAGTCTTCTTGAGGTAAACCTGAGAGCATGGCAGCCCGGTGAACTGCGTGGAAGTTGGCGTGTCTAAAGCTGCCGGGGAGATGAGAGGAGGAAGTCATCTCGCTATTCTGGGCCTCCGTGACGAGGTCTTCTATGTGCAGGAGAGGCCGTGGGGCTATTGTTCGGATTGCTCTTGGGTCCTGAGGATGCGTTGGTTCTGGGCGAGTCGGATCTGCGTCTTCGGATGTGGAAGTCATCGCGTTCTGGGATGGTGTCCATTGAATTAGATCTCCTGCGCTGGGGGGGTCTGAGAGCTCTGTACCAGTCAGGCAATTCTATGCGGGGTATGTTCAGTGTTTCACAGAAGTTGGGAATATCTTCTGGTACCCTCAAGAACGCCGTGCGTCCTTGTGCTGAAGCAGAGAGGCAAAAGGGGAACTTCCAGCGGTATTGAATTCCATTCGTGCGCAGAAGATCAAGAAGTGGGCGTAAGTCTCTCCTGCTTTGGAGGGTGATGGGAGACAGGTCTTGAAAGATTTTTATCTCTGTGCCATGGTACAGGAGGTTGTGGCGGTCTCTAGCTCTGCGCAGGATCTCTTCTTTTAGCTTAAAATTGACCAGGCAGCACACTATGTCCCTGGGGGGGTCAGTTTCTCTACCCCTGGGCCTGAGGGCTCTGTGCAGGCGTTCGACTTCGATGGGGGTCTCTGGGGGTCTGCCTAGAAGATCATTGAACACCGCCGTGGTAGCCTGAACAATTTGAGTGTGGTCGATCGATTCAGGCATGCCTCTTACCCGTAGGTTGTGACGTCTGCCGCGGTTGTCCAAATCTTCCACGTATCTGTGCATGTCCCTGAGCTGGATGGATTGTGCCTGTGAGGAAGTCTGCAGCTGATGGATGGCGTTGTCATTGCGGGCTGTGGTATCCTCAATGTCATCCATGCGCACTGCCATGGCCTGTAGGTCCCTTCTGAGGTCTGTGATTGCAGTGGCTAGCGTGGCTTTTATATCTTCTGCCACTGACCTCAGGTCCCTGATATTCAGGGGGTGCTCAGCCTCTGGGAGCGGTGGTGGTGGTAGTGGGGACGGCTGGTGTCTGCCAGAGGGGCTGAGGCTGGAGGATCGCGTTGCGGCCGAGTAGGCCCGAGATGAAGCCGGGGCCTCGCGTGATTCGTGTGTCCGGAAGAGTTCCGGTATTCCGCAGGCCGTTTGCGGGTCGGGACCCCTTGGTGAGCGGGATCGGGTTGGGGATGGGTTCCCCTTCGGTTTCCCCATGTTTGTGCGGGCTGATGGCTCGTTCGGGCTGTTCGATTTTCCCCTGGAGACCGGAGCTGAGGGATTAGGCATCCATTAGAGTCCGGTGCCAGGCCACGCCCCCCGGGGGCGTGGCCTAGCGCGGCATGTGAACAGACCTGTTCCACGGAGCTCCCGCCGCTGATCCTGTCTACGATCCTTTCCTCCGTACCCCACTCGCCTGCAATTGTCCCAGACGGACACCGGAACACCCCCTGAGGCTCCCAGACCCTCTCAAACCGGTCACACCGGGCATGATGACCAGAGGCAGCAAGGGAGAAGCCGCGGCCGCGGCCTTGTCGGATTCCCAAGATGGCGCCTGGATGTCTCTCCCCCCTAAAGCACCACGAGGCCAGGAGAAGAGATCGGAGCAGGGTAAGCCTCCTAAGACCCCTAAAGCCAAAGAACAACCTAGAGACATGTTATATTATACCAGAAAGCTCACTGGCCCTGATGAGGATTGCTCACAAGCTGACATACAGCGGCCCACAGCATCTAGAGAGCAGATGGAGGGGGATGGCAGTGTATCACAGGACATGGAACAGGAGTCCATGGATTCTGTCCCAGACCCTATACCAGCTTTGCTTGATCAACAGTCGGCAGATACCCCTGAACCCACGCTGAGTGAGATACTACACGCGGTACACAAATGCACTGCCTCAGTTGATGCACTGAAAGAGAGATTTGGGGGCCTGGAGGAAAAAGTGTCTCTTCTAAGACATGACATACAGAAGGTCAGAGAGCGCACCACGGCTGTGGAAGGCAGGGTGAGTGATATGGAAGACCAGATGCCCCACATTAATAGGGAGGTGAGAGTGGCAGCCCAGCAAGCACGCCAGGCCTTTGATAGACAAGATGAAATTGAGAACCGCCTGAGGAGGAACAATGTTAGGATAGTGGGACTCCCTGAGAAGGCGGAGGGCAGGGACCCCACATCCTTTGTGGAAGGCTGGTTACAAGACACCTTCGGTAAAGATGCCTTCTCCCCCCAATACACAGTGGAAAGGGCACACAGGGTGCCGCCGCGTCCCTTGCCTCCTGGAGGTCCCCCGAGATCGATGCTGGCCAGGCTCCTAAATTATAGGGACCGTGAAGTGATACTTAAAATGGCTAGAGAAAAAGGGACTGTACACTACAATGGTGCCAGAATCTCGTTCTACCCTGATTTTTCGGCAGAGGTGCAACGTAGGAGATCCAAGTTTATAGATGTAAAAAAGCGACTTCAGAGGGTTCAACTACCATACGCCATGCTGTACCCGGCCAAGCTCCGCATAACTGCCAGAGATCAGAACCACTTCTTTGAAAACGCACAAGATGCTGCTGAATGGCTGGATCGCAACGAACAAGGTCTCCGCAGAAGGGCCAGAGAAGATGGCGAAGGGTGACTGTATCCTGCTATTGTTACACGCAAGCTGCCCAGGCGAGCACATATATGGTTACTACTGTTTTTTTTTTGGAGGACGTTTACATTACTCTTCACTGTCAGCAAGCAGGGCTCCCCATAGGAAGCTGAGGACACGCTTTGCTGACTCATGTGTTTAGGCGAAAGAAGTTTTTCTATACTTCTAGAAGGTTGCCTGCTGCCATGGGTTACATGGCTTCAGTGGTTGTGCCCCGTTGGCACGAGGAAAGTAACTGAACACTGCCTTTTAGGGTGGGTGCTCCCAAGGCACGCCATGTTGGCGCACCATGGCCCACCGATTGATGACATGTTTGCTACCTGTTTTAAACCTGACCACAATGCGCAATTGCGCAAAAGCAGAAACTTTTTTCTCAGTTTCCTCAAGATATGCCGACATATATGGCGATGGTTGATTTTGATGTGTGTACGGTTGCCCTTGACGGGCGGTAAGATAAATATAATGTTGCACGGCTGCACTGTTGACCAAATGATACCTAATGATGGGGTTACCCCTCACACATTCTGGATGATATTTACACACTCGGGATGTCATCTACGCCCTTAGTGTCCTGGAATGTCCGGGGGGTAAATGACCCGCTGAAAAGATCCATGATCTCAACTGGGCTGCGGAAGTTTCACCCGGCCATTGTAGGACTACAAGAAACACATTTGACCAAAGACACGGTTAGGTACCTGCAGTATGCATGGGTTGGGAGGGCGTACCACTCCACTCACACCGCCTACTCTCGCGGTGTGAGTGTATTGATACACAAATCACTTGTATATGAGGAGCTTGACTCCCTCATTGATATTGATGGAAGATTTGTTTTTCTGTACTGTAAATTGTATACTATAACCCTGATTATAGCATTTGTGTATATACCTCCACCATTCTCCAGGGAGGTGCTACAGTTGCTGCTGTCTTACCTGGGGAATAAACCTGATATGCCAATACTGATTATGGGCGACTTCAATTGCTATTTGGATCCCAGGATAGATAGGCATCCCCCCGTGACGCCCCCTAGGGGGAGCAGGGGAACGGCCCTTAGCCGGCTAGCGGATGAGGTTGGATGGGTGGATTTATGGCGGGTATGCAATCCACAAAGTAAACAATTTTCCTGTTTCTCTAAGACACATGGCTCCCTGTCTCGTATAGATTTGTGTGTAGGTACCCCCAATATGGTTACCCTCACCTCAAAGATAGACTATTACCCGCGGGGAATTTCGGATCACTCCCCTCTGGTGTTGTGGATGTCTACCAGACCACTTAGCACGCTACCCCGGGCCCCCTGGAAGCTAAATGCCTTTTGGCTCAAGCTGTTTACCTCCCAAGACCGCGTGGAATCCAAAATTACCACCTTCTTTCAAGCACATAAACACAACCTTGACCCACTACAGAAATGGGAGACGTTAAAGGCATACCTTAGGGGGATATTCATAGAAGAAATACAAATAGTTAAACATAACTCCTCGGCCCTCTTGGAGCGGGTGGGCAACCAGGTGAGACAGCTGGAACTTTCTTATGTAACTAATCCAACTGAACAGACAAGAGAGGCATGGATGTCGGCCCAGGACTCCCTGGATCGATTGAGGTCCTCTACTGCTGAAAAAAAACGATTTTTTACAAGGCTTGCATTTTATGAGGAAGGGGAACAGACGGGCAGACTACTGGCCAAAATTGCAAGATCCCAACAACACTCCCCAGCTATTGGCGCAATAAGAGCCGCCAATGGCAGGGTGGTCAATACGCCGGAAGACATTGTCTCTGAGCTGGCGACGTTTTATAAAAACCTATATGTGTCCAGGGATGACTATACAGAGGAGGAATTAGAGAGGTATATGACTAAAATGGACCTGCCCCAACTGCATGCTGCAGCTAGGGAACTGATTAGCGCCCCTATCACCTTAGAGGAGCTTCAGACAGCGGCAAGCTCCTTTCCCACGCATAAGGCCCCGGGGGAGGACGGTTTACCTGTGGAGATATATACTAACTACGGAGAACAACTGCTACCTGAACTCCTGACAGTTTTTAATGCCTCTCTGGAGAGAGGACAGCTACCAGACTCTATGACTAGGGCCAACATAATACTATTGCTGAAGCCTGGGAAGGACCCGGTTGACCCTGGGTCGTACAGACCCATATCCTTGCTCCAGAGCGATATAAAATTACTAGCTAAAGTGCTGGCGCTCAGGGTCAACGGGGTAATAACCAGCATTATACACCAGGACCAAGCTGGCTTTATGCCACAGAAGTCCACAGCCACAAACTTGAGACGCCTATATCTTAATATGCAACTACAGACTGACGGAGAGAATTGTAGGGCCCTGCTGTCCCTGGATGCCAATAAAGCATTTGACAGCGTTAGCTGGAAATATCTGTGGGCAACATTGGAGAAATTTGGCTTTGGGGAAAGATTTATAGCCTGGGTGAGGCTTTTGTATACATCGCCTCAAGCAACTATCAGGATGGCAGATAGGATGTCGCCAGCATTCGCACTCAGCAGAGGGACGAGGCAAGGTTGTCCGCTGTCCCCGCTGCTGTTTGCGATTGCAATAGAGCCTCTGGCGGCTATGGTAAGAGCGAGCTCCAGTATTAGGGGATTCCAACGAGGTTTGATGCAGGAAAAGATTATGCTATATGCCGACGACATGCTGCTCTTCCTTGGGGACCCATCGCACTCCCTCCCAGGGGTTATGTCAATTATAGGGGAATTCGGCCACTTCTCCGGTTTGACCATAAATTGGTCAAAGTCGGCACTGATGATGTTGGACGAGAGCCGGGAGGTGCACATCCCCGACTCCTGCCCCATCCCGGTAGTGGACAGCTTTAAGTACCTCGGGGTACAGGTGTCGCCCAGGATTGGGGACTACTGTGCCCTCAATGTACATCCTTTATTATCCAGGTTTAGAGATAAAATAAATACGTGGAATGCCCTTAAAATGTCACTTGCAGGTAAAGCAAACTTAATAAAAATGATACTGATGCCACAGCTGCTTTATTTCCTACATAACTCCCCTGTAGTGATACACTTAAAGATATTTAGGATAGTGAACACGCTCTTCAGAAGGCTTTTGTGGCACACTAGACCCCCTAGAATAAAATTAGAACAGCTGCAGCAACCCAAGGACAGTGGTGGGTTGGCTGTTCCCAACCCATGGCTGTACTATATTGCGGCCCAGCTGCAACATCTGATTGGCGCTATGTCACCGAACCCTGGTGGGTCATCGGCTCAACTAATGCTGATGGCTACTGGGGCGGAGACCATACCGGCTGGCCTGGAGGCCCAAATGTTCCTAAAATCCAACAAACAGACCCCGACACTATCATTGGTACAAAAGGTATGGAACAAGAGTAGGCAGTTTCAGGGAGTGCAGGGATTCACGGAATACAGCCCAATTTGGGACAACAAGTCCTACGTGGAGTTGGTCAAGTTGCAACAGGGACCCAGGTGGAGGGCGTGGGGGATATCTCTGCTGTCTCACATATTTGAAAATGGTAGACTGCTATCTTTCCAAGATTTACAGGCGAAGTATAACCTGCCGGCTAATATGCACTACTACTATATACAACTGCACCATGCTGTCGCTGCACAGGGGAGCGCGGTGGAGTGGACACGGTCTCCCACTCCGGTGTTCCGGGTAATGCAAGACAGCACGGAAACCAAGGGGTTTATCTCCCAATGCTACCAGATGTTGTTAACAAAGCACTTACGTACATTCCCAAATAGAGCAGAAGGCATGTGGGAAAGAGACCTGGGCCAGATTTCTGGAGACCAATGGATTGAGGCCATGCAAGCGGTAACCATATCCTCGCTTAATGTAGCACAGAAAGTCTCACAGCTATACATATTGTTGAGGGTACATTACACCCCGGCCAAACTCTTTAAAATGGGTAAACTACAGGACCCACTTTGCGGTCGCTGCAGGAGACAAAATGGAGACCTTATACACTTACTGTGGAGATGTCCAAAACTCCACAGGTACTGGCATGAGGTGGTAAACACACTAAACGGTGTGTTTCAGACAACGATCCCCATGGACCCCTTGTGCTGTTTGCTGGGGGTCCTGGAGGACATAATTCCAGAAGAACCCACTAGAATGGCAGCCTCTAGAGCATTGTTCCAAGCTAGAAAGCTAATACTACTTGGGTGGAAATCCACACTCCCACCTACCGTGTCTTCATGGATAACACACATGGGTAATACTCTTACAATGGAGAAATATATATATCAACACAGGGGCAGCCCAGGCAGGTTCGAAAAAATTTGGTCTAAATGGCTAGACACACCCGGCTTGAGTCCCAGGGAATTGGTCATGTCCAGACTGTTGCAATGTGCATAAATTTTGTCGCATGACTGTAGATGTACAATACGAGAATGTCAATATGTGTAGCTAATGAGAGAAAAGCAATGGATATATTTGTAATATATATGTTTATTGGGGAGTAAAAAGAACAGAATCCCCTGTTTTGTACAAAGGAAACTGTTGTGATAAGCAAAATGTTCAATAAAAACCTTTTTGATTCAAAAAAAAAAGGAAAGTCTGACCGTGTGTACGTGGCATTTCTATGTAGCCTCAGCTGAACTGGACAGTTAATTAATGAGAAGTGCTCTGTGCTGAGCGGCTTCCTGTTCATTCACACACTGAAGTATAGTAAACACAGTTCACTGTGTTTATTTAGAAAAGTAAGGGGCTGGTAATTGACATATTTACTAGCCCCTTTCCCACTCTCCAAATTGGAACATCCCCTCAGCAACCGGGAGTAGAGGAGGGAAGCCAGCAGCAGGGGTGGGGGGTGGACACAGGGAGAAGCAGGGAATCTGCACTGCATGTAGTGATTAGGGTGTGCCCAGGCACACCTGCCGCACCCCTGCACATGCCCATGATTAGGGTTTGAAAGAACTTAGAGAAATAGGACAAAGTACTACATGTGCTTTGCTCCAGAGGAGATGGACAAAACTGTAAAATAAAATTATGATGGCTCTTCTTTAAGGACTTTTGGAAGAAAATGTAGGTGATCAATAACTTCAGCCAAACACTTTTTGTATCTGGCAAAATTCTTTAAAACCACAATTAGGAGCTGTTTTCAGTCCATTTATGTATACAAATATTTGCAGTTTGTGTATATTTTGGAATGGCTTGCTTGATTTGCCTGGGATCATGCTACATTTTATCTATGGTAACGAGGACTCTTAAATTATGCACTATAAAACTAGTTTGCTTCAGTAATATATTTACAAAACCAAAAAAAAACTACAGAAATACAAACATCCCTCATTGCACTGTAGAACAAAAATGTTTTTCATTTCATAAGCCCTATAAGATAAGGAGAATATAACATTGATGTGAATAATCCAAAAGAGTGATTGAAATGAATAAAAGCTAGCCATGCAGTATTTTTATACATCCAGCAGGGGAGGATTGCAGTAATTAACCAATTAGTGCTAAAAGCATGGCTTCCGGAAGAGCCAAGCCTTGATCTCATAGACGGAAACAGGATCAAGTGATGCGTCTCATGTCCTGCTGTCAGGGCTGGGCTCAGCCCTTCCTTCTCTGAGTTGGCCGCTCAGCTTTTGGCTAATTGCTAGCTCTTATCTCTCCACTGTGACTCCCCTGTTGATAATATCCTGCTTGTCAGTCCTACCTACTTAGACTCAGTTCACACTGAGGCGACTTGTCAGTCGATTTAACCGCCTGACAAGTCGCGTTCCGTTCTGTACAATGGAACCATTCTAATAGGAGCGACTCAAGTTGCTCCGACTTAGAAAAAGGTTCCTGTAATATTTTGGGGACGACTTGAGGTGACTTGTATTGACTTCTATACAGAAGTCATTTTGCAAGTCGCCGCTACTGTCGTGTGCAGTTTACCTGAGGCAGTCACGCTGCAAGTCGTGCTGCCTCAGTGTGAACCGGCTCTTAAGCCGTCCAGCCCAGATGATCTCTGCCTTTGCCTCAGTCAAGATCACAGAGACTATCTCCTGCATTCCTGTTAAAGACTTGCTTGGCTGACATTCCTTCTGGCTCCAGATCCTACTTGCTGTTCCACTACGCTGTTCCCTGGCTTCCTGACTTTCTGGCTTGTCTGACTATCCATTCCGGTTACCGAACTTTGCCTATGTTTTGATTATGTTTGTTCTATTTACTTTTATTATTAAAGAAGTGTGATTTAACTGTACTTCTGTCTCAGTCTGATTCATGGTTTCTGACACCTGCATCATATCTGGCTGGATATGCAGCCATGCCTCGGTATCCCTTAGAAATGGCCGCCAGTCTACTCCAAGACTCAATATGAGGAAAAACACATACCAACATAATAACAGCCATCTCAAAATAAATAGAAAAAAGCTGCATGCATCAATAGCCATAATGACAAATTAATACAAAATGAGTGAACTTGAGCAAAACTAAAGTAAAATAAATCTTTGCATAAAATCGATTTTTTTAAAAATTAATATAAATGATATGAGAATTAAAATATGAATTAGAAAAGTATATAGGACCCCTGCTGGAGGAAACAAATGCACTATATTTGAACCACGATATATATATTTATAATATGTTGTCTAAAAACAAGGGACTAGAAAAAAATACAGGGAACTAGAAGAATAAAAACAAAGATAAAAATGAAGCATTATTAATAAAAGAATTGTGTGTGTGAAAAATATCCTTTTTAAATTGATAGCTTTGTGTAAAAAAAAAAATGTAATTTTCTATTTTCATGGTGCTTCAGGGCCTCCACAAATGTGATAAGTAGTCAGGAAATTAGATGTGTAATTTATGCCTCTAAAAATCCTGAAGGTGCTTCCTTGAATTTAGGGCCTCTCTATGTGGTTAGACTGTGAGATCTCACACATGTTTCACCACACTTGAAAGGTGTAGTACTGTATAATGTACTTGGGGTGTAATTGTAAGTATGCATGTGCTGTGTGCCAGAAATATATTAATTGAAAACATTCTGGACAAAATGCATTTTTATTTTCATTTCACATTTCCCAATAAGCTGTGGCAAAAAATGCAGTCTTCAGAGAAACACCATGCCTTTGCTTTGGGGTATTTTCTTTCTGAAATGTGGTCATTATCACCATACTCAAAGAGTAGCAGAATGTGTTTTGGGGTGTAATTAAGTTTGTCTATGCTGTGTGTGAAAAATATCTTATTAAATTGACAGCTGTGTGTAAAAAAATAATTTTCATTTCCACATTACTCCCCAAAATGTGGTAATTTTGTTGGTGTTTCCACTGTCCTGGTGCTCCAGGGCCTCCAAAAATGCAATAGGTAATCAGGAAATTAAATGTGTAATTTATGCCCCTGGAAGCCTGAAGGTGGTCATTGGATTTTTGGCCCCTCAATGCTGGGCTCCTTGGATTTTGTGGCTAGACTGTGAAAATGTTTCACACATATGGTATCGCCATACTTTGGAGGAGTAGTAGAATGTGTTTTGGGGGTGTAATTCTAAGTATGCCATGTGTTAGAAATATCTTATTCATTGGCAACTTTATGTAAAAAATACATTTTCATTTATGTTCCTGATTTTTCCAAAAAATTTGCGGCAAAAATTTACATTTTTAAAAGACTCACTATGCCTTTTTGGAAAATACCTTAGGATGTTTGCTTTCCAAAATGTTTCAGTTTTGTGGCACTTCAGGGGACTCAAGAAATATGATAGCTAATCAGAAAATTAGAAACGTCAGTTATGCTGCCTGAAAGCCCAAAGGTGCTTCTTGAATTTTGGGCCCCTATAGTTGTGAAAAAGTCTCACAAGTGTGGTATCCCCATATTCGAAAGGAGTAGCAGAATGTGTTTTCTGGTGTAATTGTAACTGTTAATTGACTACTTTGTGAAAAAAAACTTTTTAATTTCTTCTTTTTCCCAATAATTTGGGACAAAAAAAATTACAATTTAAAAAAACTCACAATGACTCTTATTAAATACCCTGGACTGTCTACTTTCCAAAAAGGGTTCATTTGGGGTATTTGTACTTATTTGTACTGTCCTGGCAGTCAGTACATCAGGACTGATCAATTTTCAAATGGATATACAATAGTTTGTAGACCCTATAACTTTCTATAACTTTCCCACAGACTAAATAATATAGACTGATTTGAGTTATTTTTGCCAAAGAAATGTAGCAGAATACATTTTGGCCCAAATTTATGAAGAAAGATCATTTATTAGTAAAGTTGTATTACAAAAACTGAGATTTTTTATTTTATTTTAATTTTTTGTCTTTGTGCTTTATTCCATAAAATATAAAATAGCTGCATTCATACAGTCACCACCAGACTTATCACGCTCCTTATACACATTTCACCCTTAAGGCTCGTACACACTATTTCGTCCAAAGAACTTTCATACGATTTTCGTATAGTGTGTACACAACTTTTGACAACCGATTCTGAATTCTCTTATGAAAGTTCCCGAAATGACAAACTCTAAAATGTTTCTTGTACCGGAACAGAACGAACAATTTAATTTAATTTGTACGATTTTGTACAAGAAAAATCAGAAAAGAAAGACTGCGAATGATCAGAAACAATAAACCCTACATTAACGGGCTTGCTCACAAGGGTAGAGCAGGTACCTATTCTATCCTTATGAGCAAACCTGTGAAATGTGAAATGTGTATTGGGAGTGTAGTATGTGTGGGGGAGACAGTATGAATGCAGCTATTTTATGTTTTATGAAATGAAGTACTAAGAGGTATTTATGGCGAAGTGAGACTCCCATCTTTTTGAGATGGGCTACAAGAGCCAGCACCCGAATAGTCTGTGAATCACATATGGAGGAGGTTTAGTGTGGGGCCATGTTTCTGGGTATCCTTTTATTATGTTGTCTGCATGTTTGCAGAACAGAAGGAACAAAAGCAGATTTGGGTGTTCGGTACACACTGTTTTGTCACCGCACAAAATGCATAGAGCATCTGTGTACGATTTTCCAAGTGAGTTCATGCTTCACATTGACTATGCTCATATGATCCTACAATGAAAATGTATTAAAGTGATTTAAGCTTGCTCATTTCCCTTTAGCACATCAGGTCTGTTGTTTATTATAGATTGTGTTGTGCCCATGAAAACTGAAGAAAAGAAAACGAGCACAACATTAAAGTTGTTGCTGAATGCAATATTTATGGTTTCCCATTTAACTTAATGGGAAGATTAAAGAAAAATTGTAATTGGTTGCTATGGGGAACAAATCCTAACTCTGTTCTGTTATCCCTAGTTTGATTCAGCCCCATAGTATTTGGCTGTTTTCTTAATTCTTTCTCCTTCTCTGAACTTGTAGACATAACAAAATTTGTCATGTTCTGCTGATCCTATCGCATAATACAAATACTGAATGCTAGCTATGAACCCTAGAGTCTGTAGCAAAATTACATTGAGGGTACAAAGCCTACAGCTATTTTTTCATTACAGCTAGAACACAGCATTTTATTCATTTAATTATTTGTGTGCTGTGTAAAAAAAATGGACATTTTGCTGATTAAAAGTAGAATACAACTACAGCATTTTACAAGACAGCACATTCAAAGAATTTTAAATATTCTTGAGACATAAGTTTTGAGTACATGATTTTTTGCACAATATTTTTTATTTAACACCTTCACATTGCAGTCTCAGCAGCAAGCAGCAGCCTTATGAAACAGAAATGATTTACATCTTTTTCCTTTAAAAATCAGTAACAGCATTTGTAGAAAAGCTTGTGTTCTGCTAGCATGCTGCATAGTGGGATTCATGCTCTCTATAAGGAAGAAGTGGTTTCTCTACAGAGGTTTAATAAGCCCTTTGCTGACTCAAAGTCAGAGCTCTCCAATCAGCAGGGAGCATGAGTTTTGTTAATTGCAGAGCTATGGGAGCTATGGGTTTGACTCGCTAGGAGGCGTGTCAGACCGCTTCAATAAGACTGCTGATTCCCCAGAGACATAGGACACACCCCCTGACACGCCCCATTAAAGAGGATTTATACAAAAAAAAATGATTAGTTAAACCCACAAGTGCTTTTTTTTACCACTATTGTTGCTTTATACTGGCTTTTAACCACTTGCTTACTGGGCACTTAAACCCCCCTCCTATCCAGACCAATTTTCAGCTTTCAGCGCTGTCGCATTTTGAATGACAATTGCGCGGTCATACAACACTGTACCCAAATTAAATTTTTATAATTTATTTCCCCCAAAAATAGCTTTCTTTTGGTGGTATTTGATCACCTCTGCGATTTTTATTTATTTATTTATTTTAAATTAAAAGACTGAATTAAAAAAAAAAAAAAAATTATTTTGTTATAAAAAATTGAAATGGGTAATTTTTGTCCGTCATTGATGTACGCTGATGAGGCGGCAGTGACGGTCACCGATAGGTGGCAGTGATGGGCACTGATGGGTGGCAGTGATGGGCACAGATGGGTTAAACTGATAGGCAGCACTTTTAGGTGGCACTGATTGGCAGCACTGGTGGGCATTGATAGGTGGCACTGGTGGGCATTGATAGGTGGCACTGGTGGGCATTGACAGATGGCACTTATGGGCATTGGCTGGCACTTATGGGCATTGAAAGGTGGCACTTATGGGCATTGTCAAGTGGCACTTATGGGCATTGCCAGGTGGCACTTATGGGCATTACATGAGGCATAATTGCCTCTGACTTTTAGGGACCGATGTTCCTTTAAAATGAGCCGGTGATCGGCTTTTTTTTTCTCCTCCGCTGTCAGCGTGATCACGATCACCGAGCTTTTGTTTTCCTCATGTGATCATCTGTCATTGGCTGACAGCTGATCACATGGTAAGGGGCCGGGACCCGCCCCTTACTAGGATCGCTGATCACCCAAGTCTCAGTGACTCGGTGATCACAGCGCGCCCCGCGCCCGCCCTATAGGGCGCGCACAGGGAGCGTGCACAGGGTCATAGGACGGCCTCCAGGGAATTCACATCCGCGCTGAGGCCACCATTCGGCCATAGCGTGGATGTAAAGTGGTTAAAATGCAGCAATTTAGAAATTTGATGAAAGGTTTAGCACTGGAAAACACTTTTTGAAAGACAAAAAGTGCATTTTATATACAACTATATAGATCAGACCGAAATGAGGGAAAAATTAGGAAGAAGGAGGGACAGAGGGACTTTGTTCCAGATCAGGGACAGTCCCTCAAAATCAGGGACGGTTAGGAGCTACTGTATGCAGAGAGCAAGGGTCCCACACTTCAGCCAAAGGCTTCTCCTGGAGTGTGGCTGATTTGGAAAGAATGCTAACCCTGGGCCAGCATGACCACTACTGGTAGCGAATCAGGAGCCTGCTTACAGAATCGTTTCCAAACAGTGGCAAATTGTTAGGCCTCATGCACACTGGATGTTTTTACAGCTGCTCCTAGGCGGTTCTTTTACAGCTTAAAAATGCCTCTCCATGTTGTTCTATGTGTCCATGCACACATAGGCTTTTAGGAGCTGCAAGTGGCATAGGCTTTTTAAGCTGCTAAAAAAAAACAGGGCCAGTGCGTTCTGGAGCAGCAGTGTTACAGCTATAAAAACGCCTGACATGGCTAAACGCGTGTTAACACTGTATACAGCAGTAAGCCACATTAAACGTTTTTTAGCTGCAGCAATTGGATTTGGTTGAGGAAAATAGAAGAGGGCAGAGAAACGCTGCTAAACGCGCATTTATGCAAAAAGCATCAGTACTGGCTTTGTAGCTTATTTTTTAACCACTTGCCGACTAGGCCATAGCCAAATGATGGCTACAGCGCAGTCAGCTTATTCTGGGAGGGCGTACAAGGAAGTATCCATGCTCATTGGGTTCCCCGGACACGACGCATCACAGATTGCAGTTATGGGCAAGTGTCAGCTGCCCTTTACCACGTGATCGCTCCGTCCAATGACAGAGCAATCACTTGTCAACAAACCGGGGCATGTCCGGTTCAGCTCTCTCCTCTTCATGCACGCTGTTTATACCGATCGGTACAGCGTGCAAGGAGATGAGGGAGACTGCAGCAGCACCCACCCCTGCCTAATCCATGCCTCATTCTAGCACATCTGTGCCTGATTCATGCCTCATCTGTGCCTCATTAATGCCCATTTGTGCCTGATTCATGCCTCATCTGTGCCTCATTCATGCTCATCCATGCCTCATTCATGCTCATCCGTGCCACATCAGTGCTCATCCATGCCACATCAGTGCTCATTTATGCCACATCAGTGCCACTACAGTGCTTATCAGTGCCCTTCAGTGCCTCACAAAAGTGTAATAGGTAGTCAGGAAATTTGATCTGTAATTTTATGTCCCTAGAGCACCTGACAATGCCCCCTGAATGTTGCACCTTTGTATGTGGCCAGACTGTGTAAAAGTCTCACTTATGTGGTATTGCCATAAATGTATTTTGGGGTGTATTTTTTGGTATGTACATGCTATGTGTTAGAAATTATTATAATTGGACAACTTTGTGTAAGAAAAAAATGTGTTTTCATTTTCTTTTCACATTTTCCAAAAACTTGTGGGAAAAAATGACATGTTCAAAAGACTCTAATGCCTCATAAAATATACATTGGGGTGTTTTCTTTCCAAAAATATATGTAATAGTATGATAGGTTGTCAGGAAATTATATGTGTAATTTATGCCCCCAGAACGCTTGGAGGTGCGCCCTGCATGTTGGGTCTCTGTATGTGGCCAGGCTGTGTAAAAGTCTCATGTGTGGTATCGCCATATTCAGGAGGAGTAGCAGAATGTGTTTTGGGGTGTAGTTGCAAGTATATATACAGTGTGTGAGAAATAACTTGGTAATATGACAATTTTGTAAAGAATTGTGGGAAAAAATTACAACTTCAAAAAACTCACCATGCCTATTACTTAAATACTTTGGAATGTCTACTTTCCAAAAAGGGGTCATGTGGGGTGTATTTGTACTTTCCTGGCTTGTTAGTGTCAAGAAATTAGATAGGCCATCAGTACATCAGGTGTGATCAATTTTCAATGATTGCCACCATAAGATGGTAGACTCTATAACTTTAACAAAGACCAAAGAATATATACTTATTTTGGTTATTTTTACCAAAGATATGTAGCAGTATAACTTTTGGCCAAAATTTATAAAGAAAAATTACTAATTTGCAAAATGTTATAACCGAAACAAAGAAAACCTTTTTTTTTTTACAAAATTTGTGGTCTTTTTTCATTTATGGAACAAAAAAAAAAAACACAGTGTTGATTAAATACCACCAAAAGAAAGCTCTATTTGTGTGAAAAAGGGACAAAAATGTCATATGGGTATAGTGTTGCATGACTGAGTAATTGTCATTCAAAATGTGAGAGTGCAGAAAGCTGAGAATTGGCCTGGTTAGGAAGGGAGTTTAGGTTCCCATTGGGCAAGTGGTTAATGATCTGGGTATAAACAAAAATGAAAAAAGGGGAAACAATGTCACTTAACTTACAGAGCTGACTCAGCCCAAATTGAAGGGATGGGGTTCCCTGGAGCCAAGAAGAACTGAATACTAAAAAGGTGATGGCCCAAGTAAGGAAACCGGGGTCAGACAGGAAGAGGCTCCAAATGGAAAACACACCACAGCATGAGTATAAATCTAAATTTTATTAATAGAAACATGTATAATGTAAGTAGAAAAAATGTCAAACCTTCACCAGACCATATAAAAAGCATTCATGACAAAGTTGTCAAGAGCAGCAAATAAAAGCAACACGGCTCACAGACATTCATCTGATCATACCAAAAAGAGGGACACTAATTGCGCAATGGTGGAAGAAAAAAATCAGCTATCAAAATATATCACTGATGGCCAATAGATGTAGCAAAGGCCATAGAGGCAATGGTAACAAACTGCAGATGTAATCCAAATAATGTGGTATTAGTTGGATATGAATAAACCAGCACTGAGAAGACCCGATGCTGGAAGTTTAGGCAGTCATGAAACGGCAAACGTGAAGCAGCAGGACAGCCAAAAGGGGAGAAAGTGAAGGGCAGGTAAAGAATCACAGGTAGGGAGACATATCAGCACCGCAGTACAAGCACAATCACTGAACAAGCATCTGGGAATGGCATCCCATGAACAGTCTCACCCGCGATGCAGTCAGCTCTGAATTTCTGTGAGGTATACTGCTCCTGGATGATGGTGTATCTTACTTTACTCCACAAAGTTGAGGCTCAAAATAGCTGCGGATGTCAGTGCCAAAGATGGGCACCAATGCTAGAGACAAGCGGGATGATACGGAGCGGCAGGTGTAAAAGCCTCGTAAAGCTGGAGACACTGGGTCACATGACATGATGGGTGCATGAGGCCTTAGGGCCCAATTAAAGGATAAGTTTGCCTTTTATATGATAAAAAATAATAAATTCACATATTTTTTACAGGTGTTTTTTTACCCTGGGGCCTGTAAAGCATTGCCAGGATTCTGCAGAGTTGCAGTACACTGCCTACTCATACCTCAGATACAGGCAAGCAGTTACTGAATTACAGGAAGAATCAATGAACTACCTGAATGCTCACCAGCACCCTCACAGTTAATTGAGAACTACAAGCCGATGGACACGGTGGCTGATGGTACGTGTAGTTCATTCATTCACATTCTGTGAGGGAATGAGGCAACTGCGTGGAACCGGTGGCACATATAACATGTCCCACAAGTGAACTTAGCCTTTTAATATTTATATTACCACAACTTGTAGTAATGTACATTGCATGCACCTCAACACACAAAGGTAACTCACATGTATTAGAATGCACCATACTGTACTATAGTGTTACAAATTTTGTGACACATCTTATTTTGGGGATGTTTTATTGCACTGGCAGATCATTCTGTGGAATGCATAATGAGTGTCATAGACACCCTTTAAAACTCCTTTGGGGTGCAGGAACATGAATCTGTTGGATTGCTCACACCGGACACTCCTTTCTTAGAATTTTGCAGTGGGTGGAGCCTAAAGGGGAACTAAGAGACTAGTCTTTTGGCCCTGGTTTGACGGTGCATGGCAATGGATGGATGTAAAGCTGCTATTCAGTCTAATAAAGGCTTTTGAACCAGCCTACTGCCATGCGCTGTCAATCAAATGTATACCAAACCTGAGGGGGAACTAATCTCTAGACATGTGCATGATGAAAAAATGAGTTTTGTTTCATTTTGATTCGTTAATTTAATTATTTTGTTTTATTAAATCCGGTTGATTCATTCAATTCGTATTCGGAATTCGTATTCTGAATTTTTCGAACTTTAGATATTTTTTTTTGTGAACAAACAAAAGGAAAATCTTCATCATGATGATGTTAACTCTTTAAATTAAAGCTTAAACTAAAACAGCATTATATCAAAATGGTCTTCTAATAACACACACAGTCTTTGATTTCAGCAATATGTGTACAGTTAAAAAAATCGACTGGAGTTCGATGTAAAATTTGATTTGAATTTCAGTACGAATTTCTGAAATTCTGACAAATTTTGTTGTTATTTGGAACATTTGGTAAAAATTGTTTATTTTGTAATTCTGCTATTCGGATATATCCGAATCTCTGAATATTAATTTGGAATGAAACAAACCGCACATGTCGACTAGTCTCTCAGTTCTCCATCAGCCTCTGCCCACCCAGTGACAAGTAGTTCCCCAGATATAGCCATAGACATATTTGAACAATGACATCACCACTATCCCAGATCCCTTTGTTTACATTCAGCTTTTGGTCAGGCTATTTTCCACCCAGCAGCTGAATGAGGCCAGGATACTGTACTGTGCAGTATGGTAATGCACCACTTTGAGCACTGGTGTACCTCTGTACCCCAGGTCAGAGCTGGTTATAAATACCTCCAGATTCCTAATCTGAGAACTGGCAGTAATTCTTTAAGTAGCTATTGCTGCCATAGAGACAGTTTTCTAAAGTGGCAGTAGGAAGAACTATCTGAATTTATCTTATGTGGTGGTAATGTTACAAACTTTAGTAAAAATATTTGCCTAAATTCAATGCAGGGGTCATTTACACTTTTCAAAACGTAAAACATTTTTTTTGCTATATACACTTTAGAGCCCTTTCACACAGGCAGTTTTCAGGAGTTTTAGCGCTAGAAATAGCACCTGTAAAGCTCCTAAAAACGTCCTCCCATGCCGCCCGAGTGTGAAAACCCGAGTGATTTCACACTGGGGTGGTGCGCTTGCGGGACATTAAAAAAAGTCCTGCAAGCAACATCTTTGGGGCGGGTTGGGAGCGCTGTGTACAGTGCTCCCAAAATGCCCCTGCCCATTGCAATGAATAGCACTTCGGAAGCGCAACAACACGGGCATTTTTAACACCATCATTGGGGTTAAAAGTGCCCCTCTAGTGGGTGAAAAACGCCACTTAAACAGCGGTAAAACGCCTCTAAAATTAGCGTTAGCAGTAGCAGTTAGCAGTAAAGTGCTTACTGCAAACGCCCAGGTGGCCCCAGTGTAAAAGGGGTTTTAAAGTGAAATTTCAGCTTCCCCTTCACTAGCCTAAATCCCCCCCCCCCCCCAAATCTATGCTAATTAACTTACATGGTTAAATAGTTAGTCAGGGTGAAAAAAGTTCATCTATTTAATCCAATAAAAGAGAAAAAAAAATCCTACAATCCTATATATACAATCCTATACCCACAGTTGATCCAGAGGAAGGTGAAAAACCATGATACAATTTGCTCCAGCAGGGGGAAAAATCCTTCCTGATCCCCCGAGAGGCAATCGGATATTCCCAGGATCAACTTTACCTACAAATGTTGGTATCCAGTTATATTATATACATTTAGGAAAGAATCCAGGCCTTTTTTAAAGCAATCTACTGAGCTGGCCAGAACCTGCTCTTGAGAGAGTCTATTCCACATTTTCACTGCTCTTACTGTGAAGAAACCTTGTGTAGGAAAGATGTCAATACTTACCTATTTTCTGACCGCTCATGTCCAGTCATGTGATCTGACTCCCCTGTGTCGGCTGCAGGGGAGAGGGCTAAAGGGGAGAGGGAGGAGCACCGACAATGGATGGGACATTGAAACCTATGGGTAAAGTCACTGCTCCAGGCTATGATAGCTGTCCTCTCTCCTGCAGCCGTCAATGGCTGACTCAGGAGATCATGTCACCAGATCAGAACAGCATGAAAATAGATAAGTATATACATCTTTCTTACACAGGTTAGTTAGCATAGGTGTTAGGAGAGAGGATCTTTAATTTTAAAGTGGGATTCCACCCTAAAGTGAAACTTTCGCTGATCGGAACCCTCCCCCCCTCCGGTGTCAGATTTGGCACCTTTCAGGGGGAGGGGGTGCAGATACCTGTCTTAGACAGGTATTTACACCCACTTCCGGGCACTCCACGGGAGTTTACGCCACTTCCTGTCCCAGCACGCTGTCTGCTGGGACACACACGGGTCCCAGCAGACAACGCGGACGATTTTCATTCCGCTGCGTGACTCGCACATGCGCATTAGGGAACCGGGAAGTGAAGCCGTAACGCTACACTTCCTGATTCTCTCACCGAGAATGGTGCCGGCAGCAGCAGAGAGACGAGCGATTGATCGGCCTCTGCTGCCGACATCGCTGGAACCTGTGACAGGTAAGTGTCCATTTATTAAAAGTCAGCAGCTGCAGTATTTGTAGCTGCTGGCTTTTTAAAAAAAAAAATTCAGGTACAGTCCCGATTTAAGGCTATTTAGGTGTAACCTGGAATGTTACTTTAAGGAAAATATAAAAACACCAGACCTATTCCCCTTCCTAGATGTTACAGAAACAAATTCTGGTACATTTAAGATTTTGATATAAACAAGAAACTCATCTTTCCGTTTCCCTGCTTGGTACAAGATAAGATGTTGAAGATGTTATCCGAGTGATGAAAAATGGTCCCTTGGTACGCGGCATGACATATAGATACAACTATCCAGTGCCTGACATTCCGATCACTCTGTCACTCCCTGAACTAATACAGCATCTGTTTAATATCCAGAAATTTGTGAAAGGCTAAAACATTTCATAATTAAGCGGCTGTTAAAATATGCATGTGAAAAAAAATGACGATCAGCGTGTTACACTTTGTAAAATTCTACATTTTACATCCCTTTAAAGTGTATGTTACATGCTGAATACTAATAAGAGATAACAAAGATGACGGACTTCCCAGGGATTTACATGACATCCATAGAAATGCGCATAATCATTTCTACAACTTAGCATTACCCACAGTATGATTATATTATTTATTTTGTTTTGTCCAAATTCAAAATTACATTGGACCATATATTTTTTTGCATTTCATTTGGATTCATATTCAGTAGGATTTTTTTTAATTTTATTTAGGTTTTAATTTTATTACTTGTAAATAAACAATTCATTTTTTATGCAGAATCTAGGGGTTGATTTACTAACTGCTTCCGAACTGCCCACCGTACATTTACTGCGGCAGGGCAGTCCGGCTGTGCGAAACAACTTACCTGTATGTTGTTTCCACCTCAGGCTCTGGGACACGTGCGCGCCACCGGCGACCCATTCCCACTGTGATTGGACACAGCGGGAGCCAATCATCAGGTCCAGCGTCCACGATGGTTTGCTGGAGAGGCAGAACGGCAGAATGTAAACAAGGCAGACCGCCGTTCTGTCAGAAAGGAAGAGAGAGATCTTGTCTTCCTACTAATCAGGAACACAGATCTGTCTCTTCCTCCAGTTAAACCATCCCCTACACAGTTAGAAATCATTCCCTAGGGGCATGCTTTACCCTTTGATCGCCCCTGATGTTAACCCCTTCCCTGCCAGTGTCATTTATACAGTGACAGTGCATTTTTTTTATCACTGATCAATGTATTGGTGTCCCTGGTCCCCAAAAAGTGTCCAATTTGTCCTCTGCAATGTCACTGTCCCGCTAAAAATTGCTGATTGCCGCCATTACTAGTAAAAATAAAAATGGCATAAAAATATCCCATAGTTTGTAGATGTGATGACTTTTGCACAAACCAATCAATATACGCTTATTGTGATTTTTTTACAAAAAAAATATGTAGCAGAATACTTATTAGCCTATAAATACATTTGATTTTTTACATTTTTTTTATTTGATGTGTTTTATAGCAGAAAGTAAAAAATATTTATTTTTTTCTCAAAATTTTTTTTTTTGTTTATAGCACAAAGAATTAAAATTATAGAGGTGATCAAATTCCACCAAAAGGAAGCTCTATTTGTGGGTAAAAAAGAACATCAATTTTATTTGGGTACAATGTCACACGACCGCACAATTGTTAAAGCAACGTAGTGCCATATCGTAAAAAATGGCCTGGTCATGAAGGGGGTGAAACCTTCCGGGGGTGAAGTGGCTAAAGGCCAATAGGCTGTTCACTTTACAAATTTCCCCTTACTTTAGTAAATGTGGTGTAAGGAAGGAAATGTTTTTATTTTTACTGGTACTGTACATGATTGGATGATGGAAGTCAGTAGAGTTTTACCTTATTCATTAAGCTAAGTAAAACTACTTTGCAAAGTAAACAGCCTATTTTCCATTAGTAAATCAAACCCTCTAAATTCTAATCTGCATTACATTTATGGGAACATTTTTAATCATTACTTGTTTTCTTGTGGTAGAATAAAAAATGATTTGCGGGCACCAATGAAGCAGCACACTTATGTTTCTTGAAAAATGTCAGATTGATTGCAAAGTCCAATTAATAAAAAGCAACTTGCACTTTATATTGTAGAAAAGCTGGATCTCTGTTCTGTCTGTTCTAGGTTAAGGGCCTGTTTTGCTATTAAGTTTGAGCACATGAAAATGAGCTTTAATGAGGAATAAGATTTAATATATTGATCAAAAAAAGTAAATAACATTAAAACGCAAATTTCCATAGAATTTGATACTATGAGGTAGGAATTAAGCTCGGTTCACTTATATGCGAATTGGATGCGGTTTGAACCGCATTTGATTTGCATTATATGTGAACCGAACCAGCTTTCAATGGAGCCAATGGTTCACTTATGTTCAGGCCGGCCGCGGCCCATTTTTAAAAAGATTCCTGTGCCTTTTTCTGTCCGGTTCAGGTGCGCTTTCAAGTAAAAATTTGCACCTGAATCGCACCTGAACCGGAGAACAAAACCGCATCAGACTACTTTTAAAAACCGCACTGAAACTGCGATGGGACATATGTGAACCAAGCCTTAATAGAACAAATACAATTATTTAAATGATAAAATCCAATGAAGAAGAAGAAAAAAAAAATAAAGAATGATCCAATAAAAAAGAAAATCTAATATTAAAAACAGAAATAATGACATTTGTAAACTATAGTCAATAAATAATGTGTTCCTTCATGTTTGCAAAGCACAATATGATTTGTTCATAAGCAGATGCCACTAACCTTGTAATATATATATATATATATATATATATATATATATATATACAAACTGTATAGCCAAAAATCAAAGAAACTCATCCACTGTACTGTATCTATGAGAAGTCATTGATGTCCCCTTAGAACAGGAAGCACGCAAAATCTACAGCTAATCCCCCTTCTAAATTGCAAAGTCTGCTGAACCAAGGCATACACATGCCATGGTGGAGATGCAAAGCATTGCAGCTTTTTTAAACATTGTCCTCCTGTCACATTTGGCAGCCAGTACCGCCCTTCTAACTTGACTCTTTCAAGTAAATGGGGCCTGCCGCAAAAGCCCCACAGCAGTGTGCAATACATGCAGTTGCAGCACGGTGACGCATGTTTTGAAAGGTTAAAACGGGAATTGAGGAGGCAACATAATTTCCTTGCTGCTTGTCCAATTCCTCCCTAAAAACTGGTCAATTATGGATTGCTCTTCAGAGGGCTACCACACTTATAAAAGAGCCCTTACACAGTAAATACAACCATTCTATGGAGCAATTGAAACATTATCCACTTTAGTAACCTTACAATGGTAAGGTTCAGAGTTAAAATGGCACTAAACAATATCTTATTTTATTTCATTGTCTTTGTGGCTGTGTATGGTGAATAGATGAGCTTGGGCGTGCTATTTGGATATATATATATATATATCTTTTGTGGCCCCCAACTAATCCCCAAATGCCGCTCAGGACTTAGGATGAGCTTGGGTGTGTTTTTTGGATATACTGTATTTATCTGCCTATAACACGCACAGGCGTATAACACGCACCTTAATTTTAAGAGGGCAGTTTCAGTAAACAATTAAAATAAAAAAAAAAAGAACTGTGAAGTAAAATATGGGTCAGTGCCCATCGATGCAGCCTAATCAGTGCCCATCTCAGGGACATAGATAACGGGGGGTTAGGGGGGTCTAATCCCCCCCCCCCAGCCCGCCCACCCCCCCCCCCCCCCCCCCAGAGAATCCTGTCAAAAATCAACTGCACGGTGTCCCTACTGTGCTGTTTGTTGCCGGTGCCATGTGCAGTTGACAACAGAGCAGGGACACCATGCAGTTGATTTCTGCCAGTCAATGGCACTAGTATGTAGCAGTGCTTTAATGCATGTTAGTGGCTGCAGCTGCACTGTGCAGCATTCCGCACTCGGTCGGCACTCATGCTGTGCTGTTTACACTGCTGGCGGGCTGGACTGTCAGACTCGGCTTGGGCTGACACTGTCTTCACGCACGGAAGCAAGCACTGAGCAGAGCGGCCGGCCCCTTTTCCACCCACCGCTCTATTCCATTGGCTCCTTGCAGTGCAGCTTCCCGCCTTTGGCTTGGTGGGAGAAGATTTGCCGGGCCCTCGAGGGTGTCGTGAATAAGGTGGAAGAGTTGCTGGCTGCTGCTCTGCTTTCCAGTTCAGGTGTGTCCCTCTTCCACAGGCAAGCTTACCACTGATGTGCTGCCGTGTTTGAATTGGGAATCTCTGAAGATCCTTTCTATCCCATCCCCCCTCCCCTGCACTCTTGGTGTGACCTCTGACTCAAACACCTTCCTCCCCTCATCACCATGTACTGAACCAGGAGGCAGGGAGGAGGTGAGCTGAGTTTTTCCTGGGTTGAAAGCTGCCAAAGTTTCAGGAGGATTTGTTTTGCAGATATTGTAGTGAAGTGTTAAGGTGACAAATCAAGAGACAGCATAGAGGATGGAGTTTGCAGCCCCCCCCCCCCCACAGCTGACAGATATCTCCCTAGCTGGCACACACATCTATCTATACAAACATACCCCAATCATGCTATCCAGATAATGTGAAGGAAATTTATGACCATTCATGTAAACCTGTGTTTATGCAGTGAGTTATAGGGTTTTATGAATGGTCACTTCACATACAGAGTGCCAAGGGCTGGCTTATGTAGATACGTATTTACACCTTATAACAAGAGATCATTTTTATTGAGTAGTACTGTTGAATGATTTATGGTTTTATATATTAGTAGATGAGCACAATAGTGTTTTTTTTTATTTTATTTTTTTATTATAGACATCACTATTTGACCACTCCTCAGCCCTCAACTCCCCCCAGCTTGCATCACCCCCCCCCCCCCCCCCAGACCAACAGTGTTCACTTTTGAGATAGAGAAAGGAACTCGGGACACATTCAGTATGTACAGGAGAGGAGTGTGGAGGGGTATGATGGGGGCAGTATGTACAGGAGAGGAGTGTGGTGGGTATGACAGTGGGTAGTATGTACAGAAGAGGAGTGTGGGAGGTATGACAGTGGGTAGTATGTACTAGAGAGAAGTGTGGAGGATATGATGGGGCAGTATGTACAGGAGAGGAGTGTGGAGGGTATGATGGGGGCAGTATGTACAGGAGGGGGAGTGTGGCGGGTATGACAGTGAGCAGTATGTACATGGGAGGAGTGTGGAGGGTATGATGGGGCAGTATGTACAGGAGGGGGAGTGTGGCGGGTATGACAGTGAGCGGTATGTACAGGGGAGGAGTGTGGAGGGTATTATGGGGCAGTATGTACAGGAGGGGGAGTGTGGCGGGTATGTCAGTGAGCGGTATGTACAGGGGAGGAGTGTGGAGGGTATGATGGGGCAGTATGTACAGGAGGGGGAGTGTAGCGGGTATGACAGTGAGCGGTATGTACAGGGGAGGTGTGTGGAGTGTATGGCAGTGGGCAGTATGTACAGAAGAGGAGTGCGGAGGGTCCATAGTACATAGTCCTTTAACCTCGGGAGTGAGCAAGACAAGGTGACTATTTTCCTACATACAGTGGGAATATGGAAAATCTAATAGGAAGTCAGATCACAGCAGTGAAAAAAAATGAAATTTTAGTTTTGGAGGGGGCTGAGAGCAACAGAAGATGCGTGAAGATATGTGAAAAAACACATATACTATATTGTGGAAGGTATTGGAATGCCTGCCTTTACACACACATGAACTTTAATGGCATCCCAGTCTTAGTCCGTAGTGTTTAATATTAGGTTGGCCCACCTTTTGCAGCTATAACAGCTTTAACTTTTCTGGGAAGACTGTCCACAAGGTTTAGGAGTGTCTATGGGAATGTTTGACCATTCTTCCAGAAGTGCATTTGTTAGGACAGGCACTGATGTTTGACGAGAAGGCCTGGCTCACTGTCACCACTCTAATTCATCCCAAAGGACTCTGTACAGGCCAGTAAAGTTCCTCCATCCCAAACTCATTCATCCATGTCTTTATGGACCTTGCTTTGTGCACTGGTCCAAATCATTTGATGGAGTGGGGTTTATGGTGTGGGGTTGTTTTTTTCAGGGGTTGGGCTCGGCCCCTTAGTTCCAGTGAAGGGAACTATTAAGGTGTTAACATACCAAGGGGTAGAGGAACTTGACTGGCCTGCACAGAGATCTGATCTCAACCCGAGAAAACACCTTTGGGATTAATTAGAGTAGAGACTGCAAGACAACTTTACCATAGACAGACTCCTAAACCTTGTGGACAGCCTTCCCAGAAGTGTTGAAGCTCTTATAGCTGCAAAGGGTGGGCCAACGCAATATTGAGCCCTACAGGCTAAGACTGGGATGCCATTAAAGTTCATGTGCATGTAAAGGTAGGCATCCCAATACTTTTGACAATATAGTGTACTTAATTATAGATAATATTTTTTTCAAGCCAGAATTCAGTGTCACAATAAAATAATTACAATCACAGTTGTTCCCTCTTTTGATGGTTCGTATGAAGTATTAGCTAAAGATTTATTATGCTAGAAAGTGGGGAACTAAACTCCATTTATTGAGGACATACAGTAAATGGGATGTGTATTGGTGACTGATTTGTTACAAGATTGGCATTGCAATAAGAATTTTGGGCTTGATTCAGCCCATCTGTGCTGCAGGAAAGGCACTGGCTATATGACTTCACAGCCACCCATAGAGGAACCTTCTGCGCAGAATTTATATTGTGAAAAGAGCAACCCTTTAATGACTGATTTGCATTCATAAGTATGGAGATAAAACAGAGCTAGGTAATTTGCCTTGGTAAACACGCACAGATGTTTGGCAGCACTGCTTGATAAATACTCTTAATTTTAGGCAGAAAAGATTCATTTGTAACATTTAATGCACTAGAACTAAGTAATCAAGTTGTACTTTCATGGTCCATTTACCTAGTGATCTTGTAACTGCAATATAATGGCCACAGTTTTATATTAAATCAGTGCATTTCAAAATCCTGTCCTACTGCAGTATTGACCTTTTACTTTCAGCCTTAATTCTCAGCTGTGGAAGTATGTAGCTGAAGTCAGTTGGATAATTATTGATCTTATAGGTCTGCACGTCTGTTAGATCTCATTGTGTCACATTCACATTTGATGTACAAGATGTAAGAGTCCAGTTAAAAATATCACACAATCAATTTCTTTCAGGTCCTTATGCAATACAATATAAAAATGTAATACTGCTACAGCAACACTTCTAATTCTGTGTATTTTTTTAATACTTTAAAGTGACTCTAAATGATATGCTTATTCTCCAAAAATAATCCATACACATCCACTACTTAATGGCCCTGTAATAAATATTTGTTATGAAATTGTTTCTTAAAGCGTTTGTGACCCTAAAAAAAGAATTGACCCTTTAAAGCATGAATAACCGCACAGTGCTTGTGCTGCGTTATTTCGCCCCCTGTTGTACCTGAAATACCTGGCTCATCCTGCCTGGTTCTGCCCCCCCCCACTGTAAACTGACCATGATTTATCATGGCTGCTGTGCCCTGACACCGTGGTCAGTTTATGTGCCTCCGTCATCCGCAGCTCTCCTCTGTCCCTCCCACCCCGACTGTCAGCTCATGACAGTGCCCACCCTCCCTTCTGCTGCTATCATAACTTTATTATTTTCTAGCAATCCCCTGTGTTAGATAATGCAATGTCCCCAGTGTCTGTCTTTTATTAAAAAAATGCCATTGTATACCTTATTTCCGAGCGCCACTCGGGGCTCATGTGACCGGCGGCCCCTCTCCTCCTCTTCCCAACTGACATAAGTGGGGGAATCCCGGCCCCTCCCACTGTAGATCTCAGATCGGAAGAGGGAATTACGGGCGGTCGCGTGAACGCTGATTGGTGCTGTGAAATAAGGTATACAGGGGCATTTTTTTAATAAAGCACAGACGCTGAGACATTGCATTATTTAACACAGGGGATTGCCAGACAATTATAAAGTTGGTTTAACCACTTTAACTGTGTTTTTCTGCCTCCTTGTAAGGAGCTCCTGGGCTTTCCTTTTCTCCCTCATTTCTGTTTGTTTAGAATGGACCATATTAGTTGTGGTAAGGAGCACTGCTCTATGAATGGTACAAATCCCATAGTCCATAGTCCATCTCAGGAGCCAACAAGAGAGGGTGACTTGGATTCTAAATGCAATGGGACCACAGAGAATGAACATAGCCACCCTCTAATACGAATTACATCACAGCAGCAAAAAGGAGTTTTGAGTTTTGTAGGAGGCCAAAAGCAATAGAAGAGACTTTGAGCTAAAGTGTTATATAACCCACAACAGTAAAAATCAATCTGTATATGCAGTTACGCATGCTTGTTATACTCACTGTGGGACCTAAGGGGTTAATCCTCAGCATTGTATAAAAATACTGTTTGATACTGTATCTCTGATCCTCCCCTTCTTTTACTGTCCAAATCCCCATCCTGATAGTACAAAGCCTTGGAGGCACTCGGGACATGCTCAGTTTGGTGTGTTGCTAGAGATTTTTTTTTTTTGGGGGGAGGGTGCATATTATCGGCACAGGGTCAATCAGCACTGTCCAGACAGAGGGTGAGGAGCCATGCAGCCTCACAGGACAGTCAGAGGAGAATGAAAACTCTTCCTACAAGCTTTAACCAGTGCTCAGCCGGACACCGATAGAAGTCACAAGGCTGCTATACACTACTGATGAGAAAAGGTATTTAGCAGTTTATTTTTACTAAAATAATTGCATTTCCATGTTCTGTGTACTGTGGGAGACCAGATATAGTGAATGCAGGGTCCTGGGTTTAGTATTCTTAATACATACTTGAATATTTTTTTAAGCCTGAGTTTAGTGTCACTTTAATAGATTATTAATGGAATTACATTAATTACATTTATAACTGAACAAATGGGAAGGAAGTTATTAGAAAATAAATATTACAATTCTAAAACACATATGCTTGTTTTCTAAATAGAAGTCAATGCAAGTCGCCTGAAGTCGCCCCAAAAGTAGTACAGGAACCTTTTTCTAAGTCAGAGCGACTTGAGTCATTCCTATTAGAACGGTTCCATAGTACAGAACGGAACGCAACTTGTCAGGCGGCTAAGTCGCCTGACATTTTGCCCCTGTATGAACCGGGTCTGATGGGATTATTTACAGTTGTGCTATAAATTTATATTACAACAGAATTTATGATTTCTTGGCCATTTTTCAGAGGATTTGAATGATAACACAAAAATGTTTCTTTCACTCATGGTTAGTGTTTGGCTGAAGCCATTTATTATCAATCAACTGTGTTTACTCTTTTTCAATAATAATGACAGCAGAAACTACCCAAATGACCCTGATCAAATATTTACATATCCCAGTTTTTAATACCGTGTATTGCCCCTTTAACATCAATGACAGCTTGAAGACTTTTGTGGTATTTGTGGATGAGGCTCTTTATCTTCTCAGATGGTAAAGCTGCCCATTCCTCTTGGCAAAAAGCCTCCAGTTCCTGTAAATTCTTGGGCTGTCTCTTGCATGAACTGCACGTTTGAGATCTCCCCAGAGTGGCTCAATGATATTGATGTTTAGGAGACTAAGATGGCCACTCTAGAACCTTCACTTTATTCTGCTGTAGCCAATGACAGGTCGTCTTGATCTTGTGTTTTGGATCATTGTCATGTTGGAATGTCCAAGTACGTCCCATGCGCAGCTTCCTGGCTGATGAATGCCAATGTTCCTCCAGTATTTTTTGCTATTTGCTAACATACTGCATTCATCTTGCCATCAATTTTGATAAAACTTCCTGTGCCTTACAGCTACAGCTCACACATCCCCAAAACTTCAGCTATCCACCTCTGTGTTTCACATTAGGAATGGTGTATCTTTTATCATAGGCCTTGTTGACTCCTCTCCAAAATAAGTGTTTATGGTTGTGGCCAAAAAGCTCAATTTTGGTCTCATCACTCCAAATGACTTTGTGCCAGAAGGTTTGAGGCTTGTCTCTGTGCTGTTTGGCGTATTGTAAGTGGGATAATTTGTGGCATTTGCGTAGTAATGGATTTCTTCTGGCGACTCGACCATGCAGCCCATCTTTCTTCAAGTGGCTCCTTATTGTGCATCTTGAAACAGCCACACCACATGTTTTCAGAGAGTCCTGTATTTCACCTGAAGTTATTTGTGGGTTTTTCTTTGCATCCCGAACAATTTTCCTGGCAGTTGTGGCTTAAATTTTAGTTGGTCTACCTGACCGTGGTTTAATTAAATTAAACAGAACCCCTCATTTTCCACTTCTTGATTGGAGTTTGAACACTGCTGATTGGCATTCTCAATTCCTTGGATATCTTTTTATATCCCTTTCCTGTTTTATACAGTTCAACTACCTTTTCCCACAGATCTTTTGACAATGCTTTTGCTTTCCCCATGACTCAGAATCCAGAACCGTCAGTGCAGCACTGGATGAAAGATGCAAGGGTCTGTCAGGAGTCCAGAAACTCATTGACCTTTTATACACACACACTAATTACAAGCAAACAGATCACAGGTGAGGATGGTTACCTTTAATAGCCATTCAATTCCCTTTGTTTCCACTTGTGTGCATGTTATCAGGCCAAAATCACCAGGTTATGTAAACTTTTGATCAGAGTCATTTGGGTAGTTTCTGTTGTGATTATGATTTAAAAAGAGTAAACACAGTTGATTGATAATAAATGGCTTCAACCAAACAGTGAGTGAAAGAAACGTTTTTTGTGTTATCATTCATATTCTCTGAAAAATGGCCAAGAAATCATAAATTCTGCCAGGATATGTAAACTTATGAGCACAACTGTATATTATCAACAAACTAAATAACAGTGCCTGTTCTGCTTCTGCAATCTAAACACTGAGGATGTGATCTCTATAACTAATCCAGTTGTAGTGAGATAGCTTAACTTACAGCCTCAGTGGCTTGGCAGACAGTGACTCAATCCAAACGACATCTTGCAGATTGTAGAAAGCATCAATCCAATTTTGCAGATCATAACAGATGAACATCAGATTGGTCAAAAAAGCAAAATGCACCTACCTCAAGAAGATTTCAGTACCTGTGATTAATGGAGGCTAAAGAAGGGTGGGACTAACTACATCCCTTACATAGAGAGAGAGAAAGGGACAAAATTATTTTTTAAGGAGTCATGGACGTGGCTCTTTAACGATGTGATCGCATGTGTCCAATCACAGCAAGGTCACATGTAAATATGGAAGTGCCATGAATCGACTCTCCTCGCCTCACACTGATAGAGTGTTTGGCGAGGAGTTCCGATCAGCAGCATCTCCTCACAAGGGTAGACCTGGGTAAGGTAATCGGGGCATTGATCATCAGTGCACTGATTACAGGAAAGCCCCAGTAGTGCCAATAAGTGCCCATAAGTGCCACCAATCAGTGCCCATAAGTGATGCCAGTCAGTGCAGCCTTTAAATGGCCATCAGTGCCTACTCATCAGTGTCCATCAGTGCTGTCTATCTGTGCCACCTATCAGTGCCCACCACTGCTGCCTATCAGTGCCCACCAGTGCCACCTATAAGTGCCCACCAGTGCCACCTATAAGTGCCCACCTATTAGTGCCCATAAGTGCCGCCTCATCATTACCCATAAGTGCCGCCTCATCAGTGCCCATCACTGCAATCTATCAGTGCCCATCAGTGCAGCTTCACCATACTTATTTACAAAATTTACTGTCAGAAACTAAGAAAAATGTTTTTTTCACAATTTTCTGTCTTTTTAATTTTTTTTTGTAAAAAATAAAAATCCCATCAGTGGTTAAATACCACCAAAATAAAGCTCTATTTGTGTGAACAAAAAGATAAAAAAATGTATTTGGGTACAGGGTTGCATGACCGCGCAATTGTCATTCAAAGTGTGACAGCGCTGAAAGCTGAAATATGGCCTGGGCAGGAAGAGGGTGAAAGTGCCCTGTATTGAGGTGGTTAAAGAAGGGTTCCTCCAGAGGTTACCAGGGGAAAATAGGATAAAAAATTACACACATATATAAATACCCTTCTTCCACCAATATAAAAAGACAACATTGTCTTTTTTATTGGTGGGAAAAGGGATATTTATATATGTGTGTGATTTTTGATACTATTTTTAGTCAGTGTTTAACATTTTTAAAGATATTTTGTATTTACTTCATTGAACATAGTTCTTGTTGATATACCACATATGTCCTGTGAAAGCAATTTCCTTTTGACTGGTATTCTAGCCACTTTTTGTATTATTACATATAAGTAAAAGAAATAAAGTGCTCTGTGTCAATGTAAATATATTAATGAGCTAACCAACGCTCAGAAATACAAAATATTGTGCCCTTAAAAATACTGTGCACACTAACGCTAAAACGTTAAAAAAAAAAATGTGCATAGAAACGCTAGCAAAACATATCACAATGTGAACAAAACCATTTTACAAAGGCACAAAAGACATGCAAATTCTTAACACTTCTATATAAAGAAAATGAGAAACATTGTAATTGAGTGAATAAAGATAAAACAAAAAGTAGTCCCAAGACAAACTCTGTTAATGTTGGATTAATATAATCAAAAAGTCCCAAATAGTGGTGAGTTGGTGCTGAAATGATGCTAATCCTTAGCCTTAAAAGTGCTGCATGTATCACCACTGAGCTTAAGTAATAAATGGCCGCTTACCAGACGCCGAGGGTCAATAGGCATATATGCTGCTCTCAGCTGAGAGACATCGCTCTGTGTTACCTCCTGTATGGAACTCCCGATGGACAAAGGCTCCCGGCTCACAGGTAGATGTAAAGATGAAAGGAGGACTGATAGTGCATTTTTATTTAAAAACAATACAATACAATTAATACATATGCTGCAGGGACCGAACTGACTTGGTGAGTTGCCATATTTCTACAGTTCAAACCCTTTTACCTCTTTATTAGCAATAAAAACTGACAGGGGTTCTAATTCTTCTCCACCGTATCCATCCCACTGAATATCGCATGAGATAAAATACCGCGTGGTTTCATAATATAAATACTGCATATTTTGTTGAAATTCCGTATGCGGTATTTTAGTAGCATTTTTTTGTATTGCAAATTTTTTTTTTAAAAAAGCTATGAGCTATTTTACCACAGATTTTAAAGAGGAAAATACTGCTTTGTGAATGAAGCCCATTGTGCTAACAATGAAATAAATAACTTTCAGTCAGTCAGTCAGAGTTGCTTATTTCTGTGCCTGTTTGTGGAGCACAGACTGCTTTCTGTCTCACTTGTTTGAGAAGGTATTGTAAGCAGAAATCAGAATGGCATGTGGCAATGCAGGCAGCTTCTACTCTATACATATAATGCACAAATAGACTTGTATAACAGTCCAGTGAGGCAATCACTGTAGTATTGGAATTGTAGGCTGTAAGATGTTGTGTTATGATTCTCTTGCAGGCATATACAGGCTTGTATGACAATGGCTGCACTGTCCTAAGCTGATATATACCCAGAGCCCATTTCATATCTCACAGTACCTTCCAGAGTTATTGAAGATTGGTGACTGAAGCTAAACTATTTTTTGACTGGAGCTATAAATTATTTTTTTTCCAAAATCTAAGCAATTAAAGTGTGATCTCTATATCTCCTTAAAACCAAAGTATTCACATTGCCTTTTCCAGTGACTCTCAACCTCGGTTCTCAAGTAACCCCAACAGACCATGTTTTGAGAATTTCTCTAAAGCCTCGTACACACCGTCAGATTTTCCGAAGGGAAATGTGTGATGACAGGCTGTTGGCAGAAAATCTGACCGTTTGTATGCTCCATCGGACAATTGTTGTCGGATTTTCCGCAGACAAATGTTGGATAGCAGGCTTTAAATTTTTCTGTGGACACATGTCTATTGTTGGATTTTCCCAGAGTGTGTACACAAGTCCGTCAAACAAAAGTCCAAAGTACAAACAAGCATGCTCTGAAGCTAGGACGAGCCAGAAGTGGTCGGTCTTGTAAACTAGCATTTGTAATGGAGAATTAACATTCGTGATGTGGCAAATTATGAAATATCAAAATACAGCGCACATTCTCTTCTTCTTTAATGGGATAATAATGAAGCTGCTTTGCTGGTGATACTGATAAAGTTATTGCAAACAAATTTTCAAAGGCTTTTTTTTCTAGTTATATCAAGAATAATATTATTATGCTTGTTATTTTTTTTTTTTTTTTGGTGCAAGTTATCGCAACACTATTATCCCGTAGTTTTTAAGATCAAAGATACACTATGTTGTTGTCCCTTGTTAATTTTACATTGTATTTTTTTAAATGTAACTGCCTACTCCCAAACTGTCATTTGAAGTAAAACAAGTATTATTCTCCACAATTTTTTTATTGTGCATTTAAAAAAGAAAACAAATAAAATTAGACATGCTATCTGCCAATAGAACTTAACCAAATGTGCATTCTATGCATCCAAAAATATAGAAAATTTACCAAATCAAATCATTATTCAACCAAAAAATGAAATAAAAGCCTCATGCATGTGTCCTGCTTCTTAATATAATCAACAATGCCAAGAGTTGGTGAAAGCAGGGGTCCGTCATCCAGAGATAATTCTGAAAATCATCTGGATTATTCTCCTGGAGCTCCCGCAGCAAAGGCATATGACATAATTGGTCACGATTAATAAAGCAACCAATTTTTGGTCCAAGAAATTTTCCTCCTCCTGTTCCTGGACTGGACTTGGGTCAAAGCAATAACTCCAAGGCCAATAATAAATAACACGTTATCTCCTCTGATTCATGGCATGGCAACATGGCTGGTTGACGAACCGGCATTCAGAAATGAACTGAAAAGCCCGAAATGAAAAGTGCGAAATGAAAAGCACGAATCAACACTCACCAAACTTCTACTAACACAAAATTAGCAGAAGGAGCTGAAAAAACACGTAGTATGTCACTACGTTTGTGTTTGTTGGCCAACAAGTGTGTGCCATTTGTATGCAAGACAAGTTTGGGGCCAACGCCCTTCGGACAAAAGTCTTCGGTTTTGTCTGCGGAAAATCCGATCGCGTGTACGAGGCTTTAGATAAAATAGCTGTCCAAAATACCAAGCACCTGTGCAAGATAAAGGAAAAACCTGGAAACATGGCCTGTTGGGGGTACTTGAGGACTGAGGTTGAGAATCACCATTCTATTTAATAAACTATATATTCATACATGTCTTATTTTAATTTAAAAAAAATTGCTCAGGTATGTCCTTTAAAACGGAACTGAAAGAAGAACTTCACTTAACCTTCACCCGCAACAAAAAATCCCTAAAGCCCCGTACACACGATCAGAAAATCGTACGGCAAATACCGATTTCGAATCGATCGTACAATAATCGGATCATTCGTATAGCGCTTTCGAGAGCCGATCAGGACAGTTCATCCGATACCATTTTATCGGACATGCACAAAAAATGTTTTCGTACGATGCCAGATCGTACGATTTTCGTTTACTCAGTAGAGCTATCATTCGAAAATGCAATACAAATGAATTACAACACATGACATCACTTCCGAATGTTATTTCTGTCGTGCGGGAATTTTCGTGACTTTAGTAAATCAGAAAAAAATTTGAGATCAGCATGCAATAAAAAATGGACGATCATTCGTCCGATAATCTCATTGTGTGTATGGGGCATTACACTCGTCCCTGTCATGATCAGCAGACTCCAACACCAATAGCTTTAGAAGTAGTGGAACTAGGTAGTGGAACTAATAAATAAACAGTTGCGCGCAATCCATATTCAAAATCAAAAATATAAAAACAGTGCCCTCAACATTAATTCATTTCTTCCTTAAAGTGTGCAGTGAACTAATTAATAAATTAATCCATTATCCTATTTAATTAGTTCACTGTACACTTTAAGGAAGAAATTAAATAATATTTAAAAAAAATTATTCTTTGCAAGCTAGAAAAACATTGCTGACAAATTTGTCTGCTTCTCGATCTTCTGCTAGGCACTAATTAGCAGCATGTAACACCATGACAACTCTTAAGTGCACTTAGCTGCCCTTTGACTTTAATTTGCTTGATCAGCTATAATTTTAGTTCCACCACTGTCCATATTATGCATGATATACAGTACTGCAGCAGGCTGCACAGGATATGCGGTCACGGCTTTATGACTGTAACATGTTGATGATCCACACAAGTGTGTACGTGGAAACGTAAAGGTTTCAAACTATAAAAAATGTATTCTATTGAGAAGTTAATGTATTTTTAAAGAAAACCTTACTAATAATATTTTTGTCTGCAGACTACTAGCTGGTTATTTTTTTTTCAAACACTATAACTTCAACGCTAAAGCCAAAAGCATAGAGATCATGGGTACAATGCTCTGCAGGACTAAATGCAAACATTTAATAAATGCCCATTTTTTTAATTTGTTTATTTTATCATTCTTGGTGCATTTATTTTAAATTTTTTCTCAAAAGCTTAACTATGCCTTTAAAGTTGGTATTTAATCCACTTAACGGCCAGCGGCGTACCCTTAGGTCACTAGACTTTTTGTCGTTATACCAGAATGATGCCTGCCACCCCAGAACTGTTTTTTAGAGCTGGCAATTGGCTCTCTTGTGATAGTAATCAGAGCTGCCTATCGCTGTCACAAAGGATCTTTACATTCCTTGTGACAGCAATAAAAGTGATTAAAAAAATCAGTCTGTACTAGCACGCATATGCGAATGTGTAAGGCCCCTTTCACACTGGGGCGGTTTGGAGGCGTTTTAGCGCTAAAAATAGCGCCTAAATAGCGCTTGAAAACTCCCTCCCATGTATGTCAATACAAGCTTTCACACTCAGGCGTTGCGCTGGCTGTGCGGTGAAAAAACTCCTGCAAGCAGCATCTTTGGAGCATGTTTTGTGCGGTATAAATAGCGCCTGGAAAACGCATATATCCATAGGAATACATTGAAACCGCTCAAAAAACGCCTGGAAATAAGCCAAAACCGCCTGAAAACCATGCCCTGGATGCTGTGTGAAGGTCACATGACCGCATCACAGTGGGGGATGCTGGGATACCAGGAAATCCGGTCTGAGAAGTGGAGAGAGGAGATAGAGACAGGCAGCAGAATGATGGATGCTGAAGAAAGCCAGGAGCCCAGAGATGAATATTCATCAGGGAGAGCCTCTGCCTCAATTGAGCCAGAGCAGTTCATTCATACCATGAGGGAACACCCTGAACTCTGGGATAAGCAGAGTCAATGGTATTCAAATAGGACAAAGATTAGAGAAGGATGGAATGCAGTTGCCAGCCAGCACATACCACGCTGGGAATCCCTGAACAAAAAGGACAGAACTGCAAAAAGTAAGTTAACCTATTACCTCTAGTCCCTCTATGACCAAATCCCATACAGTACCAGTAGTCCCAAAACCCTATCTCAGTCCCTGTTGTTCCAAGCACCCACAATCCCAGTCGCTGTAGTCCCAAAAACACAACTATATCAAAATCCAAGCCCCTGTAGTCTCAAACACCTAACTCCCCATAGTCCCAAAACACCAAATCCCAACCTTTACCGCACTCCCCATAGTCCCAAAACACCAAATCCCAACCTTTACCGCACTCCCCATAGTCCCAAAACACCAAATCCCAACCTTTACCGCACTCCCCATAGTCCCAAAACACCAAATCCCAACCTTTACCGCACTCCCCATGGTCCCAAAACACATAATCCCAACCTTTACCGCACTCCCCATGGTCCAAAAACACATAATCCCAACCTTTACCGCACTCCCCATGGTCCCAAAACCCCAAATCCCAACCTTTACCGCACTCCCCATGGTCCCAAAACCCCAAATCCCAACCTTTACCGCACTCCCCATGGTCCCAAAACACATAATCCCAACCTTTACCGCACTCCCCATGGTCCAAAAACACATAATCCCAACCTTTACCGCACTCCCCATGGTCCAAAAACACATAATCCCAACCTTTACCGCACTCCCCATAGTCCCAAAACACATAATCCCAACCTTTACCGCACTCCCCATGGTCCCAAAACCCCAAATCCCAACCTTTACCGCACTCCCCATGGTCCCAAAACCCCAAATCCCAACCTTTACCGCACTCCCCATGGTCCCAAAACACATAATCCCAACCTTTACCGCACTCCCCATGGTCCAAAAACACATAATCCCAACCTTTACCGCACTCCCCATGGTCCAAAAACACATAATCCCAACCTTTACCGCACTCCCCATAGTCCCAAAACACATAATCCCAACCTTTACCGCACTCCCCATGGTCCCAAAACACATAATCCCAACCTTTACCGCACTCCCCATGGTCCCAAAACACATAATCCCAACCTATACCGCACTCCCCATGGTCCCAAAACACATAATCCCAACCTTTACCGCACTCCCCATGGTCCCAAAACACATAATCCCAACCTTTACCGCACTCCCCATGGTCCCAAATCACATAATCCCAACCTTTACCGCACTCCCCATAGTCCCAAAACACATAATCCCAACCTTTACCGCACTCCCCATGGTCCCAAAACACATAATCCCAACCTTTACCGCACTCCCCATGGTCCCAAAACACATAATCCCAACCTTTACCGCACTCCCCATGGTCCCAAAACACATAATCCCAACCTTTACCGCACTCCCCATGGTCCCAAATCACATAATCCCAACCTTTACCGCACTCCCCATGGTCCCAACACACATAATCCCAACCTTTAACGTGCTCCCCATAGTCCAAAAACACATAACACTAACCCTAATCCCACCCCTGATACTCCCAAACTCCTAACCCTAACCCTAATCCCACTCCTGATACTCCCAAACTCCTAACCCTAACCCTAATCCCACTCCAGATACCCCCAAACTCCTAACCCTAACCCTAATCCCACTCCAGATACTCCCAAACTCCTAACCCTAACCCTAATCCCACTCCTGATACTCCCAAACTCCTAACCCTAACCCTAATCCCACTCCTGATACTCCCAAACTCCTAACCCTAACCCTAATCCCACTCCTGATACTCCCAAACTCCTAACCCTAACCCTAATCCCACTCCTGATACTCCCAAACTCCTAACCCTAACCCTAATCCCACTCCTGATACTCCCAAACCACTAACCCTAACCCTAATCCCACCCCTGATACTCCCAAACTCCTAACCCTAACCCTAATCCCACTCCAGATACCCCCAAACTCCTAACCCTAACCCTAATCCCAAACTCCTAACCCTAACCCTAATCCCACTCCAGATACCCCCAAACTCCTAACCCTAACCCTAATCCCAATCCCACTCCAGATACCCCAAACTCCTAACCCTAACCCTAATCCCACTCCAGATACCCCCAAACTCCTAACCCTAACCCTAATCCCACTCCTGATACTCCCAAACTCCTAACCCTAACCCTAATCCCACTCCTGATACTCCCAAACTCCTAACCCTAACCCTAATCCCACTCCCACTCCAGATACCCCCAAATTCCTAACCCTAACCCTAATCCCACTCCTGATACTCCCAAACTCCTAACCCTAACCCTAATCCCACTCCTGATACTCCCAAACTCCTAACCCTAACCCTAATCCCACTCCTGATACTCCCAAACTCCTAACCCTAACCCTAATCCCACTCCTGATACTCCCAAACTCCTAACCCTAACCCTAATCCCACTCCAGATACCCCCAAACTCCTAACCCTAACCCTAATCCCACTCCTGATACCCCCAAACTCCTAACCCTAACCCTAATCCCACTCCAGATAATCCCAAACTCCTAACCCTAACCCTAATCCCACTCCAGATACCCCCAAACTCCTAACCCTAACCCTAATCCCACTCCAGATACTCCCAAACTCCTAACCCTAACCCTAATCCCACTCCTGATACTCCCAAACTCCTAACCCTAACCCTAATCCCACTCCTGATACTCCCAAACTCCTAACCCTAACCATAATCCCACTCCAGATACTCCCAAACTACTAACCCTAACCCTAATCCCAATACCCATACCCCCAAACTTCAGACCTTTATACCACTTCTCATAGTCCAAAAAGACATGATAAGACTCAATTATAATAGTTTATTATTGATGAATCACAAAATGGTTATTAATTTCATTTATTTTTAAATGTAACGGTATTAAATGTATGCATCAAATTTGATCGTCAAACAGTATCATCTAAGCAAACAAGTAAACAAAATAACAATTTCAATTAAGATGTAGTAATTTATCTTTACATGTTAATAAATGCTGAAATTTTGGAATTTCAAAAGTATATAACCATAACATTGGTAATTAAGAAAAAAGAATTGAAAATGGAAAATGTTTAATTATGGATTACACAATCTTCAAAAACAAACATCATAAACACGAACTTAATTGTACATCAAATATGTGTCTGATAACAAAGATGCACAGTATTAAAACCTAAAAATGTCCTTAAAATACTTATATTGTATAAGGGTTTAGATCATATCATCTTGCCAGCTAACTGCACCAGCAGGGCTCAAAAAATAATCAGCAAACACATCCCTGATTGTGAACCCTACTCTTGGGCCACGGACATGAGGAAACTCTGCAGGTTCCATGGTATGTGCTAATGTATCCTCGAAATTAATGCCATCTCTCTCCCGTACTAAGTTGTGTAAAACACAAGCTGCCTTTATAATTTTACAAGCATTTTCTACTTTTAAGTTAATTGGTTTATGAAATATCTGCCATTTATTGGCCAGTATTCCAAAGGCACATTCAACTAGTCTTCTTGCTCGGCATAGACGGTAATTGAATATTCTCTTCCGAGTATCCAGATTTCTCAAAGAGTATGGCTTCATAAGATGCTCATGGATGGCAAATGCATCATCAGCCACAAAAACATATGGCATGTCAGGACCATCTGTCCCCGGCAATGGTTTGTTATCTGGCAGGTCTAGTTGGTTGGAAGTAAGACGCTTTCCAAATTTAGTATTCTGAAAAACTGTGGAGTCTGCACAGCTTCCAAATGATCCTATATCTACAAATATAAATTTGTAGTCAGAATCTACAACAGCCATTAGAACCACTGAAAAATACTTTTTATAATTATAGTATTGGCTTCCACTATAGCAAGGTTTTATCACTCTAATATGTTTGCCATCAATTGCTCCAAGACAGTTTGGGAAATTGGTCTTTGTCAAGAAGCGCTGTGCAATATCTTCCCATGTTTGTTTATTTGGAATTGGCATAAATAGATGTTTGAGATTCCATATTTCATCACACGTATGTTTCACGATTTCACCAACAGTAGATATTCCTATTCTGAATTCATACTGTAGGGTTGTGTACGTATTTCCAGTTGCCAAGTATCTGTAACAAGAAAAAAAAATATTTTTATATTTCAGTAAAAATGCTAAAGATCCGCTGGAAGACGATGCGCGATAATTTCAGGAGAGAATTGACGAAGCAACAAAAAAGTGGGTCAGGTGGCAAGACCAATAGAGTGTACTGTCATTTCGCAGAGCTCCAGTTTCTGAAGCCTGTGATGCAGCTGAGGCAGTAAGTTTTATATATATTGTGTTTCTATGTCTGTGCATGAAATGTTTACAAAAAATAATTTTTATTAATTACTTATATTCTTCTTCAGAACCGAGAGCAATATTAGCTCTGAGTCGGAGGAGGAGGAGCATACCCCGTCAATCGACAATGAAACTAACAACAGTCAATTGCTCATGGGTGATGATACCGAGGAGTGTGTACCTCAGGAATCTCCAGAAAATCCACCTGAGCCACGTCCAACTAGGACCCCGTCACAAGCAAAACCGAAAACGAAGGCGCAACAAACCCAAGAATTTATAGACGTGGTAAAAAACCTGATTGCATCACAAAAACAGGAAACTGGCGAACTTGCTACTATAGCAAGAAGTATGGTACCCCAAATGGCCAAGGTGGACCCGGTACTGAGATGCGATCTGGTTTGTGATCTTTTTAAAGTGATCAAAACCTATCAAGAGAGATCTAGATGTCAACAATCGCAACCTTATGATGTTCCCCAGCAAAACGCCCACGGAGGGTATATGAACGCTTTACCCGGGACATCATATGAGAATAGAGTAATGCCATTCCATCCTAATCAAATTCCCATGCCTCCCAATTTTAATCCCCACTTCCAAGGAGTGCATTATGACATGGCCCCTCGTCACCCAAACCAACATCCCCCTCATACTCCTCTTACCCATCATCACCCTCGGGAGGATTCACACCCACTACCACCATCTTATCACGACCTTTAATTGCATTGTTTTTGATTATAAAATACATGTTTTTGTATCCAAAGTTCTCCCCATAGTTCTAGAATCCAAAGTTCTTATTTTAATGGCAAACTGTCATATTTTAGATTCTTAAAAAGACCTTATAGAAAAAAAAAGTTATCTTATACATGAAAATAGTGAAATGTTTACATAAATATATAAATATCTATAAGCACATATATATTAGATATGTAAATTAAACATATTATATGTTTTTAATATATTTTGTTATGCACATTTTGTGCTAAGTTATTTTCAAAAAATAAAAATATAATATTTGTTTTGTTTTGCATTAATAAAAAATAAAGTTTACATGTTTCAAATAACGATTGTTTTTAGTTATTATTATATGTAGAAGCTTTGATCCATTATTCAAATTACCTGAGCGTTATCAATAATCGTTCACATGGTGTGATAGCATCCCTGCAATTTGTATCCTGTCTTGACAAGGCAGGTGTCAAGAGATCAAGCAGGAAGTCAAATCTAATAAAAGAAATACATTGGTTATTAACACTATAATCGATTGACCTATTATATAAACAAGGGTTAATATTCAGTGTTTGGGATTAGGGTTAGGAGTTTGGGGTATCTGGAGTGGGATTAGGGTTAGGGTTAGGAGTTTGGGAGTATCTGGAGTGGGATTAGGGTTAGGGTTAGGAGTTTGGGAGTATCTGGAGTGGGATTAGGGTTAGGGTTAGGAGTTTGGGAGTATCAGGAGTGGGATTAGGGTTAGGGTTAGGAGTTTGGGAGTATCAGGAGTGGGATTAGGGTTAGGGTTAGGAGTTTGGGAGTATCAGGGGTGGGATTAGGGTTAGGGTTAGGAGTTTGGGAGTATCTGGAGTGGGATTAGGGTTAGGGTTAGGAGTTTGGGAGTATCAGGAGTGGGATTAGGGTTAGGGTTAGGAGTTTGGGAGTATCAGGGGTGGGATTAGGGTTAGGGTTAGGAGTTTGGGAGTATCTGGAGTGGGATTAGGGTTAGGGTTAGGAGTTTGGGAGTATCAGGAGTGGGATTAGGGTTAGGGTTAGGAGTTTGGGAGTATCAGGAGTGGGATTAGGGTTAGGGTTAGGAGTTTGGGGGTATCAGGAGTGGGATTAGGGTTAGGGTTAGGAGTTTGGGAGTATCAGGGGTGGGATTAGGGTTAGGGTTAGTGGTTTGGGAGTATCAGGAGTGGGATTAGGGTTAGGGTTAGGAGTTTGGGAGTATCAGGAGTGGGATTAGGGTTAGGGTTAGGAGTTTGGGAGTATCTGGAGTGGGATTAGGGTTAGGGTTAGGAGTTTGGGAGTATCTGGAGTGGGATTAGGGTTAGGGTTAGGAGTTTGGGAGTATCTGGAGTGGGATTAGGGTTAGGGTTAGGAGTTTGGGAGTATCAGGAGTGGGATTAGGGTTAGGGTTAGGAGTTTGGGAGTATCAGGGGTGGGATTAGGGTTAGGGTTAGGAGTTTGGGAGTATCTGGAGTGGGATTAGGGTTAGGGTTAGGAGTTTGGGAGTATCAGGAGTGGGATTAGGGTTAGGGTTAGGAGTTTGGGAGTATCAGGAGTGGGATTAGGGTTAGGGTTAGGAGTTTGGGGGTATCAGGAGTGGGATTAGGGTTAGGGTTAGGAGTTTGGGAGTATCAGGGGTGGGATTAGGGTTAGGGTTAGTGGTTTGGGAGTATCAGGAGTGGGATTAGGGTTAGGGTTAGGAGTTTGGGAGTATCAGGAGTGGGATTAGGGTTAGGGTTAGGAGTTTGGGAGTATCAGGAGTGGGATTAGGGTTAGGGTTAGGAGTTTGGGAGTATCAGGAGTGGGATTAGGGTTAGGGTTAGGAGTTTGGGAGTATCAGGGGTGGGATTAGGGTTAGGGTTAGGAGTTTGGGAGTATCAGGAGTGGGATTAGGGTTAGGGTTAGGAGTTTGGGAGTATCAGGAGTGGGATTAGGGTTAGGGTTAGGAGTTTGGGAGTATCAGGAGTGGGATTAGGGTTAGGGTTAGGAGTTTGGGAGTATCAGGAGTGGGATTAGGGTTAGGGTTAGGAGTTTGGGAGTATCAGGGGTGGGATTAGGGTTAGGGTTAGGAGTTTGGGAGTATCAGGAGTGGGATTAGGGTTAGGGTTAGGAGTTTGGGAGTATCAGGAGTGGGATTAGGGTTAGGGTTAGGAGTTTGGGAGTATCAGGAGTGGGATTAGGGTTAGGGTTAGGAGTTTGGGGGTATCTGGAGTGGGATTAGGGTTAGGGTTAGGAGTTTGGGAGTATCAGGAGTGGGATTAGGGTTAGGGTTAGGAGTTTGGGAGTATCAGGGGTGGGATTAGGGTTAGGGTTAGGAGTTTGGGGTATCAGGAGTGGGATTAGGGTTAGGGTTAGGAGTTTGGGAGTATCTGGAGTGGGATTAGGGTTAGGGTTAGGAGTTTGGGGTATCTGGAGTGGGATTAGGGTTAGGGTTAGGAGTTTGGGAGTATCTGGAGTGGGATTAGGGTTAGGGTTAGGAGTTTGGGGTATCTGGAGTGGGATTAGGGTTAGGGTTAGGAGTTTGGGAGTATCTGGAGTGGGATTAGGGTTAGGGTTAGGAGTTTGGGAGTATCTGGAGTGGGATTAGGGTTAGGGTTAGGAGTTTGGGGGTATCTGGAGTGGGATTAGGGTTAGGGTTAGGAGTTTGGGAGTATCAGGAGTGGGATTAGGGTTAGGGTTAGGAGTTTGGGAGTATCAGGGGTGGGATTAGGGTTAGGGTTAGTGGTTTGGGAGTATTGCGTGGTAATTTTGGGTGTATGGGGGATGGGATGGTGGGTGCGTAGGAGTCGGTTTAGATAACTGGGATATTGACACTTACGTTGTGATGCTCATCCGAGTGTAATTCCTGAATTTATCTGGATGCAATCTCAAGTCATGATACAGCAACATGTATTGTCCTCTGTCTGCGTGCATTTGATGTATGGGATGAACCCAATAGCGACGATGCGGTCTCTGATGAAGAAGATGCTCCCAAACATATAACACAAACATCAGAAGCAGCTCATAATACTCCATCTTCTTCCTGGCCTCTTCCTTCCTTCACGGAATAACAGGAAGTGATGTAATGGGGTGGGGTTGTTTGATGATGACAACGCTTGAAAAACGCTTCCAAAACGCATTAAAAACGCATAGGCGTTAGCGCTAATTTTACCGCAAACGCGGCAAAACCGCGGTAAAACCGCGCTAATTTTAATATGCGTTTTTAGCGCGGTTTTTCGACGCCCCAGTGTGAAAGCAGCCTAAGGCTGGCTTCACACTGGGGCGGTGCGGGGCGGCGACGGTAAAGCAGCGCTATATTTAGCGCTGCTTTACCATCGTTTTCCCCGCGGTATGCGGCCGCTAGCGGGGTGGTTTTAACCCCCGCTAGCGGCCGCAAAAGGGTTAAAAACCTCCGCAAAGCGCCGCTGCAGCGGCGGTTTGCGGGCGGTATCCCCGCGGTTTCCCATTGATTCCAATGGGAAGGAGCGGTATAGGAGCGGTGAATACACCGCTCCTTCACCGCTCCAAAGATGCTGCTAGCAGGACTTTTGTTGCGGTCCTGCTAGCGCACCGCTCCAGTGTGAAAGCCCGCCGGCTTTCACACTGGAGTGAATGGGGCCGGTTTTTTTCAGGCGGTACACAGGCGCTATTTTTAGCGCCGTACCGCCTGAAAACCGCCCCAGTGTGAAAGGGGCCTAAGTGTAACTTTATCAAAGTAGCACTTGAAGTATCCGAAGAACTCTGGACAGCCGCACACTGGAGGAAGATAAAAACTTTAGTAATTTATTTAAAAAACAGGAATCACATTAATCCAGTAGTCCACTGCAAAGCAAAGCAAAAGGGGGGGCACAAAACTGATGTGTTTCGCACTATATATAGTGCTTACTCATAGTGCTTATCAAAGTAGCAGGTACTTCTTAATCTATGACAAAAAAAATAAAAATACGTACTGCAAAATACAAGTAAACATGTAAATCAAAAATACCATATACTATATAATTCGCTATATGATCAACCAAACTTAAAGTGGTTGTTAGGCCACTTCTATAAAATCCTCCCATCCCCTCTGTAACATAACAATATGTGTCTCTGTGCCTGTGTTTTATTAAAAATATGCTGATCTGTACCTATATCATAGTGGCTCCCAGTGATCATGTGTCTCCTCGGCTCTCTCCTCTGCCTGGCTGACAGTTCAAGCGGGTGGGGCCGAGCACTCCTGATGATGTCAGCTGGGGAAGAGGGGAAGGGGAAGAGAGAAGAGAGAGAGCCGAGGAGTCACGTGAGTGCTGGGAGCCGCTGTGATATAGGTATAGATCAGCATATTTTTTATATAACACAGGCACAAGGGCACATAACATGATATTATAGAGGGGATGGGAGGATTTTTATAGTTATTATGAGAGCAATAGGAGAGGAGGGGGCAGGCAATGACACAAGCAGACAGGCAGGGAGGGAGGGGGAGAGGACAGAGGAGGACAGGAGAGCTGCAGATGATGGAGGTACATAAACTGACCACGATGTCAGGGCTCAGTAGCCGTAATATACCGTGGTAAGTTTACTGGGGGGAGGGTATAGCCAGGTAGGATCAGACAGGTTTTTTAGGTGATAGAAGGGGCCAAATTACACAGCATAAGCACTGTGCTGTATAACATGCTTTAAGGGAACAGGATCTGTCTTTTTTTTTTTTTGGTTATTAAACGCTTTAATGCTAAAGAACTACGAGAGACAAATGTATTTATTTAACGGGGTGTGAGAAAGAATTTACAAGAGATTAAATTAAAGGGGTTGTAACGCCAGAAGATTGTTTATCTTAATGTATTCTATGCATTAAGATAAAAAAAACGTCTGTGTACAGCAGCCCCTCTGAGCCCCCCTAATGCCCCGTACACACGGTCAGAATTTCCGACGGAAAATGTCCTATCGGACCATGTTGTTGGAAAATCCGACCGTGTGTGGGCTCCATCTGACTTTTTCAGTCGGAATTTCCGTCGGAAAAAATGTGAGATCCTGCTCTCAAATTTTCCGACAACAAAGTCCGATCGGACTTTTTCTGATCGTGTGTAGGGAATTCCGACGGACAAAGTGCCACGCATGCTCAAATCAAATTACAAGACCAAAGCTATTGGCTACTAGCCTCTACGTAGTTCCGTCGTACGCAACAAACGTCACCACGTTCTGAATGATCGGATTTTCCGACAACTTTGTCCGACCGTGTGTATGCAACACCAGTGTCGGACAAAATCCGTCGGGGCATAATACTTACCTGAGCCAATCTAGATCCAGCGATGTTT
>CM053029.1:529139915-529160620 GCA_028564925.1 Lithobates sylvaticus
CTTTTTGATCTAGAGAGACACACCTCATGGCTATTCATTAATGAGGTGATTGTGTTTTGCTGCTAAATTGAGGAATTACAGTTGAATATTCCTCTTCATCTTTTTTACACTATTGTGGTGTAGCTCCTTTGACTGTTTTTATTGTTATTTTCATAACAGTCTGTTTGGCTGGCTAATGAAAAATAATTAAATTCACAAGTTTATTAATGCAAGTAGTTTCCACTTCACTGGGTATATATTTCTGATTGCCAAGCCCACACTTAAGCTTGCTTTACATGAATTAAAATTGGGCCGGTTCAGCAGGGACAGAGAGAAAGAGAGATTTAATTCATGCATAGGCAGGCTGATTGTACCTAAGTCGATCCACTGATCAAATTGGATACAACCAGCCTTCAGATTATTTACATACAATTATTGACGGCAGCTTTAGCTGCTAGCAGTAATCATTGTGTTCTGCCAGCCGGGAAGGCTCCCCTGGCCCCCTTACACACCTCACCCCCCCCCCCCCCCGGGCAAAACACAGTAGTGCTGCAGGAGGCATTCTCCCATCAACACAGTCAGATAGAAGGAAATCAAATCAAATCATCTATGGGCTGCCTTAGGAGCTCTTCAGTTACAGTGGTTCTAAACTCTTTAAGGTTTTTCACCTTAAAGTGGTTGTAAACTCTCTCTCAAAAAAAATCAAACAACATGCAAGTCAAAATACACAAAATTGGAACGAGTCAACTTTCCCATATAGAACCAGGACTTTCATGGATGTGATGCTGTCACTAAGGTGAGCACAAATACAATGTATATGTCTTTTTAAAATATCATATTTATTATACAAGTTTTACATAAAAACATTTGCATAAAAGAGTATATCTCAATATGTAAAAAGCATATATCATATTATCAGTATTGATACTTGTTCCCAGCAATAGCTTAGAGTATACTTGAGCATAGAGTCATCCAATGCGTTACGCAGATGTATTTCGGCTTCTTCAGGGAAACTCAAATATGCATCTAAATGTTTTGATACAGCATATAGCTATCCATACTATGGATGGACAATCCTGTGATGGACTCCTACTACCAGGTTGATTCTATATGGAGGTTATGTATGTGTGGACATCTAGTAGTAGGGTACTCCTAGGGTTGTAACTATGGGTTGGTGAGTTATATTGTAGTGCATGTTTAGGGTGAGTGCTTGAGAGAGAGAGAGACAACTTGGGGGTAGGTCCCCTTGTTCATTTGTGTGCTTGTGTGTGTGTTAGGGGCAGTGGTATTGATATGTGTCTGTATGTGTTGCGTATGTATGTATGTATGTGCGTGTGTGTATTGTTGGGTGTCCCAATATGATGATATATTTGGCTGACATATCTCATTGTGGATCACTTGACTGCTGTTTGTTCGAATATGTTTGATGTATGTATGATACCCATAGATAGTGGCCAAGTTTATACCGTTACATCAGCCATCCATGTTTGGATCTGACCATATGGTCACATTCACTAACTGAGTTCTATCACTATCTGTAGAGACGGTATACGGATTATTTTTTTTTTTTTCCATAAAGATTTTATTGAGAATAAGTCATACAGAACAGGAAAAGGGAACATTCACATTTTGTATAACAAACCGTCTGTAAATACAGGCACAAGGCATAGATAGAGCAAGCAAAAAAAAAAATATTTGTACAACAGTGGAGCCTAAGTTTGGTGATTCTAGTGTTTACCCTAAGGGGTACGGTGGGGGATAGAGACTGATAGGGTTTTAGTCCGCGCCATCCCAGCTTGGTCCAGAAGAGCGTGACATGACGGGGGCGGCAGATGTATACCAGTGGACACCTGCTACCCAAGTAGTGTTGAGGGCATGGCGGGATGTTAAGAAGGGGCGAGAAAGGGGAGAGAGGAGAGAAAGAGAGGAAAGAGGAGAGGGAAGGAGAGGGGAGAAGGGGGGGGTAAAGGGGTATGAGGCGTGAGGCGCCCCCCGCTCACGCCACGCGCATAGGGCAGGTGAGGAGGCAGAGAAGCGGGTCTAGGTTGCCTAAGATGGGTGGGTATGGAGTTCGTATTCTCGGGTGGTCGTAAAGTGATTCCAGCAGGCCCAGGTGGCTGTGAACTTCTCCATCCTCTCCTGAGCAATGTGGATCAGCTCTTCCATATCTCTAATCCTAGAAATGCCACTGAACCATTCTCGTACTGTCGGGGGAAGGGTTGAGCGCCAATGTCTGGGGACACATAGTCTAGCTGCGTTCACCATATGCATGGCGAGGGACCTAAAGTAGTTCTTCCTAGAGAGGGAAGTATGATGCAAAAGGTATTGCTCAGGTGTAAAGTCTAGCGTGTAGGTGGTGATAGAAGAGATGAGGTCGTGGACTTTCCTCCAGAAAGGCTGAATGTTGGGGCAATCCCACCATATATGTATCATAGTCCCTGGTGCCGCATTACACCTCCAGCAGACATTGGGGATCGTGTGAGAAAATTTGTGCAAGCGGGAGGGAGTTCTATACCACCGTGTTAATATCTTGTATCCATTTTCCTGGATGGCGACGTTAACCGACCCCCCGTGGGCATACTCATGAATTCTAGTCCAGTCAGCCAGTGACAGGGGAGTTTGAAGATCTCTGTTCCAAGAGGTTTGTGAAGGTGGGGGGGTCAAGTCGGGTGGGTCCTGCAGAAGAGCGTAGAAGAGCGAGATCAGGTGTCTCTGTGGGATCTTGCGACTACACAGGGTTTCAAAGGGGGTGAGAGGTCTAGACCAGTTAGCTCTGGTAGTATAGGTGGTCAAAAAGCTACAGATTTGTCTGTATGTCCAGAAGGAGAAGGTAGGGTTATTAGTAAACGTGCGTAAGTCAGTCAGTGAGATCAATTTGCCTCCTGGGAAGAATTGGGAGGCGAAGACATCGTCGGATGGCCATTCTTGCTTCAGGAAGTTGGGGGAGTCCCCGGGGGGGAAGTCAGGATTGCCTCTTAGGGGCGTCAGTGGACCTGGAATCGGGGCAAGAGTCCTGTCCGCGGGTATCTTCTTAAATGTCAATAAAGACGTGTGTATAAGGGGGTGTGAGTCCAGCTTGTGCGGCCAGCATTTCGGGGGGAGCCATGGGAGGAGATGCAGGGGGATCGGCGAGAAAGTATTCTCAAGTGCAACCCATACTTTTTGCGTGGCGTGGATGTTCCAGTCTGCAATTCTTGTTAGGTGGCAGGCAGAGTGGTACTTTTGCAGGTCGGGGAGAGCTATACCTCCTTTGGGCTTGGCTCGGGTGAGGTGGGTATATTTGATCCGTGGGGGGGTGTCCTTCCAAATGAAGGAGGAGCAGATTTTCCGATATGTCGAGAAAAAGTCCGGGGGCAGGGCGATAGGGATGGTTTGAATCAGGTAGAGAAGGCGGGGCAGAATAATCATCTTAATTAAAGCCGCCCGGCCAAACCATGAGACATTGAGAGTCATCCAGTCCTTAAGGTAGGCTTGGGCTTTAAGTAAGGCCGTTTGGAAATTAGCTACATATAGATCTGAGAAGCGGGGCGTAATCCGCACACCTAGGTATGTGATGGCTGATTTTTCCCAGTGAAATGGGAAAGAGTCTTGGCAGTGGGCAACTTCTTGCTGGGGGAGCGACACGTTTAGCGCTTGTGATTTGGAATAGTTGATTTTGAGGTTTGAAAGCTCCCCAAAGGTGTGTAGGTCCCTAAGAAGGGATGGCAAGGAGGTGCGTGGGGATGTTAGAGACAGCAGGATGTCGTCCGCAAAGGCTGCGACTTTAAATTGTCTGCCTTGTATTGTAAGGCCACGGATGTCTTGGTTGCTCCTGAGTTTATTAAGAAGAGGCTCTAATGTGAGAACATAGATTAGGGGGGAGAGGGGGCAGCCTTGGCGTGTGCCATTACTGATGGGGAAGGCGTTTGACAGGTGGCCATTGACTCGAACCGCCGCGGAGGGGCTGGAGTATAGTGCCATTATAGCAGACAACATGCGTTCTTGTAGGCCGAGGGTCTCCAGAACCGCCCTCATGTAGTCCCAGGCCACTCTGTCAAACGCCTTCTCCGCATCAAGAGAGAGAAAAAAGCCCTGGGAGTTTGATGTGGTAAGCCAGTGATGTAGGTTGAGGGTGCGTATGGTGTTGTCCCTAGCTTCCCTGCCCGGTATAAAACCTACTTGATCTGGGTTAATCAGGTCGGGGATAAGGGGCATGAGTCTATTGGCCAGAATTTTAGCATATAGCTTAATGTCCACATTAAGAAGGGAGATTGGCCTATAGTTAGCTACTAAGAGGGGGTCTTTATTATCCTTAGGGATCACTGATATGTGGGCCGATAACATTCGGCTCGGGTCTACCTGGGGATTCGACAGGGCGTTAAAAGTGCGGATTAAGTGTGGGGAGAGGGCTTCCGAGAATGATTTGTAGTATTGGAGCGAGTATCCATCCGGACCAGGGCTCTTGCCTACCTTCATTTGTTTCATGGCCGTGTCTAATTCTGCTAGGGAGAATTGTTCTTCTAGGAGGGCGGTTTGTTGGGGGGAGATGGGCATGGGGCTGTGTTGAGCTAGGAATTCAGCAATGGCCTTTTGACGGGCCTCGTTAGGGGCCTGAGCGGATCGATCGGGATATAGATTATAGAGGTTGGCATAAAAGCTTTCAAATTCTTTAGCTATATCCTCATTCTTGGTCAGTAAGGGTCCCCCAGTGCCACGGATGTTGTGGATTGTGGAGGAGAGTTTGGCAGCCTGCACTGAACGTGCAAGAATGCGGCCGCACTTGTTGCCGTATTCATAGAATACCCTTTGACCAAGAATGTATCGTCTCTTGGTGCGTCTACCCAGCTCTTCCGCAAGGAGGGCACGGGCTTGGGTGAGTTCCTGGAGGGTTAATTGGGCTTGGGTCTGTTTGTGGGATTTTTCAAGTCTGTTAATTTGGTCCAGCAGGGCCTTGATCTGCTGTTGGTGGAGCTTCTTGGTCTGTGCGTTCAGGGTCAGCAATTCCCCTCGGATAACGCACTTGTGGGCTTCCCAAATCGAAATGGGGGAGATGTCGGGGTCGATATTTTCTTGGAAGTACAGCTGGATACGGTTGCGTATGTTTTCTAGGGCTATTGGGTCTTTGACCAGAGAGGGGTTAAAGCGCCAAATCTTAGTTTTGGTGAGAGTCTCTGGGAAGGTCAGAGTGACTGAAATGGGGTGATGGTCCGACAGGAACATCGGTTCTATGGTGGCCTGTCTAAGCAGGGAGAGGTCAGTCTGGGTGAGAAAGAAGAAGTCGATTCGGGAGTACTTCTGGTGGGGGGTGGAAAAGAAGGTGTAGTCTTTGGTCGAAGGGAAGAGGGTGCGCCATGTGTCGTGGAGGGTCAGGTCTTGGAGCTGCGCCTTAATCTGGCGTAGAGCTCGGTAGGGTAGAGAGGACGTCCCCGTGGAGGTGTCTATCAGGGGGTTCAGCGGGACATTGAAATCGCCCCCCAAGAGGATCAGGCCTTCGCGGAATGTAGATAATAGTGAGCAAATTTTGCGAAAAAACGAGACTTGGTGCGTATTAGGGCAGTATATGTTCGCCAAAGTTACTGGCCTAGAAGCATATGTACCTTTGAGGAAGAGGAACCTCCCCTCAGGATCTATCATAGAGTCAGTTAATTGGAAGTCGGCATGTCTCGAAATGAGGATTGACACCCCTTTCGTCTTGGCAGTAGGATTAGTGGCATGGAAGGCGGAGCGATAGAGCTGGTTGGAGAGTTTTGGAGTGGAGTCTGTTTTAAAATGGGTTTCTTGGAGGAACAGGAAGTGTGCCTTAAGCTTAGACAGAGAGGCCAACACTTGGGACCTTTTTTCGGGCACGTTGAGGCCCTTCACATTCAGGGAGACACATTTCAGGGTTAAGGGGATCTTATTTGGAGGGTTAGGTGCCATAGTTACAGAGGGAACTATATCAGAGATCGCACTAGGGAGTGTGAGCGTGTTAGGTTATGTGGGAGCGGGGGGCGCCTCAGGGGAAGGGTAGAGAGGGGGGGGGGGGTAGGAAGAGCGCAAGGAGAGGGAAAAGAGGGGAAAGAGAGAAGGGGTGGGGGCCGAGATTCAAGGTAGAGTAAGGGAAATGAGAGGGGAAGGTACGGAGGGGGGTATTAAGGGGTTTGTAAACCAGAGGTGAGGGTAGCTCAGCTAATCACCTGAAGGGGGGAGGGAGAGGAGGTCTGGAACGTCAGCGGGGTCTCACAGAGACTGCTGTGTGGGGGAAGTAAGAAGGACGAGTACCACAGAGTGGTTGCGATCCGGGGAACTGTAAAGAGCAAGTGTAGTGGGAATGCAAAATACAAGGAGGGAGGGTAAAGAAGGGGGGTAGCGTCATCTAAGGGGTGATCCCTGGAGGGGTAGGGACCCTGACGTGGGACAGGGAGGGGAGCTCCATCAAGTCAGGACTATTGCATAGTAAAAACATTGACATTTACATTCATGTCTAACTGGATTCCTTAGGGAACAAAACTTAGCAAGGTAAACATAAGTTGCTAACAATGAACATTATTAACAGTAGCAGAATTTGTCATGTACAGGTACAGCCCGTGAGTAGGCGATCCTGGGTGTAAGCCCTGAGGGGGTTACGTCATACCCGTCACCGAAAGGAGGGGTTGGGGCTCCCCGGAGCCATACAGCGGCATGATATGGGAGGGAGAGGGAGGGGAGGGAGAGAGGGAAGGGAGGGGAAGGGGGATGGGCAGGGAGGGGGGGGGAGGGGAAGGGAGAGAGGAGGGGGTAGATAGAAGGAGAGCAGGGGGGGTGGGGGAGGGGGAGGAGAGGGGAGAGAGGGGGGGAGGAGAGGGGGAGAGGGGGAGGGAGGGAAGGGGAAGGAGAGGGGGAGGGGGAGAGGAGGAGGGGGGAAGGGGAGGGAGAGGGAGGAGAGAGGGAGAGAAGGGGAGAGGTGGGGGGGAAAGGGAGAGGGGGAGGGGGGGGAGATAAGGAGGGGGGGAGATAAGGAGGGGGGTAGGGGGGGGGGGGGGATAAAGAGGGGGAAGGGGGGGAGGAGGGAAGGGGGAAGGGGGGGGGGGTGGTGTGAGGAGGGGGAAAGGGGGCATGGCAAGGGGGGATAGGGGGGGGAGGGGGAGGAGGGGGGGGGGGGGGGGAGGGGGGGGGGAAGAGGGGGGGGGGGAGGGGGGGGGAAGGAGGGGGATAGACAGATTAGGGAAGGGGGGATGGGGGAGGGGGGAAGGAGGAGGGGGGGAGGAGGAGGAGGGCGGGGCGGAGGGGAAGGGGGAGAGGGACGGGGCGAGGGGGGGAAAGGGAAATAGAGGGGAGGGAAAGGGGGGGAAGGGCCTGCCAGGATGTGGGAGCCTCTCGCTTGTAGGGATGACGGATTATTTATGTTTCAATATTTCAGATCTACATATGAAACCCGCCTCATTCCGCCTTAGGGTTCAGGGGGCAGTGTGATTCGATGTCTGCCAGACTTGGCCAGTGGACACCCGGGTACTGACTAAACTTGGATATTGGCTTCCTGACTCACTGGTGGCCACATATATTTTGAGTGAAAATTTTCCATTGGTGAGCACAATATTTGTTAGTGTTCTTTTGTTATCTGTAAAATGTTCATTATGAAGAATTTTTTAACTCATTGAAAATTTGAAGTGATTGTAATGATGTTCTCTTTGAATCTTATTGATACATTTAGATATTTTAGTTTCCCTGAAGAAGCAGAAATACATCTGCAAAACACATTGGATGACACTATGCTCACTTTAAGTATCCTCTAAGTTATTGCTGGGAACAAGTATCAATACTGATAATATAATATACTGTATGTGGTTTACATATTGACATATACTCTTTTATGCAAATGTTATGTAAAATATGATATTTTAAACATATACATTGTATTTGTGCTCATCTCAGTGACGGCATCACATCCTTGAAAGTCATGATTCTATATGGGAAAGTTAACTCTTTCCAATTTTGTGTATTTAGTGTAATAGGATGTGGAAGTTATTTTCTGTCCCTAGAACTGGTTTCAAAACTTTAGTTCCAACCTGCAAGACAGAGGCATTATGAAATACTTACCCTTGATCGAAGCTGTTGCAGCGGTCCCCGTACACCACCATGACCGTCAACAATGCTCCAGTGATGTGATTGTCCGGAGCCGCGATGACGTCACTCCCGCACGCAGGAGCCGCCGGGCACGAGCAAGCCATTTCTTCAGTGTGCATGTGCCGATGACGTCGGCACATGTAGATACAGTGAATATCTCCTAAATGGTGCAAGTTTAGGAGATATTCACGGTACCTACAGGTAAGCCTTTTTATAGGCATACCTGTAGGTAAAAGTGGTAGTAAAGGGTTTACAACCACTTTAAAGCTGGCCATACATTATACAATTTTCTTATTCCATTTCCTTTAGATTTACCTTCAACTATGTAGTGCAAGGGCCTGCCTGATTGCATACAAATTGAACATGTTTATGTCTGACCTCATATTTTATGATTTTGGTAAATCGAATGCAGCGTACACACGAAGGGATTATCCCGCGGGATTGTCCGCCGGACTCAAGTCCACCGGACTATCCCCTCGTGTGTTGGCGCCGGCGGACTTTTTGGCGCCAAAAGTCCGGCGGACTAGGTTTTAAGTTTTGTTTTAAAACCTAGTCCGCTGGACTTGGCAGTCCGGCGGTCCGGCGGACAATCCCGCCGTTAGTAGGCTAGTCCGCCGGACTTTTGAACGGACTTGCCGCTCATCGGAAAGTCCGTTCATTTAGCACGTGACTTCAGGTATACGTAGCTAGCGTAGGCAGTGAATGCCGCCGCGCTAGCCCCGTCACATGGCATGGATTTAAAGGAACTTCCCACGCCGAAAAACGGCGTGGGGGTCCCCCCCAAATCCATCTCAGACCCTTATCCGAGCACGCAGCCCGGCAGGCCAGGAAAGCCTCCTGAGCCATACCAGGCCGCGTGCCCTCAACATGGGGGGGTGCCCTAGGGAAAGGGGGGCCGTGCGCCCCCCCCACCCCAAAGCACCTTGTTCCCATGTTGATGAGGACAAGGGCCTCTTCCCGACAACCCTGGCCATTGGTTGTCGGGGTCTGAGGGCGGGGGGCTTATCGGAATCTGGGAGCCCCCTTTTATAAGGGGGCCTCCAGATCCCGGCCCCCCACCCTATGTGAATGAGTATGGGGTACGATGTACCCCTACCCATTCACCTAAGGTGTAAAATGTAAAGTAAAAAAACACACAATTTTGAAAAAATTTTTATTGCACTGCTCCGGGGGTCTTCTTCCGTCTTGGGGGTCTTCTCGCCGGACTCCTCCGCCATTTACCTAGCTCTTTTACCAAGCGGAGAAGTCCGGCTACCTTCTTCGTCGTCCCTGCCGTCGTCTGGGGGTCTCGATCCGCCTTCGGGGTCTTCCGGGGTCTCTTCTGTTCTTGCCGCAGTCGTCGTTTTCCGCGCCGCCGGCGCCTTCTTCGCCTTGTTCTTCTTCTTTCGATGTTGACTCGTCGCTGTCTCTGGCCGGAATGCCAGAGCCGCGCTGTGCTGGGACTTATATAGGGACAAGGGGACAGGGTCACATGCTCATGTCACATGGTGACCCCGCCCCCCTGTGATGTCACAGTCCCGGAGGATGCTTTCCTGGCCTGCCGGGCTGCGTCCTCGGATAAGGGTCTGAGATGGATTTGGGGGGGACCCCCACGCCGTTTTTTTCGGCGTGGGGAGTCCCTTTAAATCCATGCCAGGTGACGGAGCTAGCGAGGCGGCATTCACTGCCTACGCTAGCTACATATACCTGAAGTTACGTTCTAAATGAACGAACTGCTCCGTGTGTGGGCAAGTCCGTTCATTTTCAAAAGTCCCGCGGACTTTGTCTAGCGGATAGTCCGCCGGAGAAGTCCGGGCGTGTGTGGGCAAGTCACACGCTCGGAAGTCCGGGCGTGTGTGGGGAAGTCCCGCCGGACTAGGTCCGGCGGACAATCCGCTGGACTAGGTCCGGCGGACAAAGTCCGAACATGTGTACCCGGCATAAAGGAACATTGTACAAGAAAATGTAGAATGTATGACCAGCTTAATGCACTCTATGCATTAAGGTGAAAAACCTTCTGTGCTGCAAAATCCCCCCAGCCAACCCTTATACTTAACCGAGAAATACATTAAAAATGCACATTGTGCTTACATTGTCATTATATACTAAAGGCACCCCAAGTGCAGGTAGCAACCATGTATTTGCCTTGCAACAAATGCACGCCAAATGCACCAAAAAGTGTCGTAAAAATGCACCACGTTCCGCTCCAAAAAAAGTTCTGAAACTTCTTTAGGGCAATTAGTGCACGTAGGGCAGCCCACTCAAATGAACAGGCTGCCCTAGGCGTGATACGCAAAAATGTTCCAAAACACAAAAAAAACGTGAGCTCCTCTACACAGAGATGTGAATGGGACCTGACAGCTGAGTGTCTCTGTCGACTCTCTTCTTTACAAGAACTATACAAGACTATACAACTATACAAGAACTTTACAAGAACTTCTTGTAGACTATACAACTATACAAGAACTTTACAAGAACTTCTTTACAAGAACTTCTTTACAAGAACTAAGATTTACAAGAACTATGTAGGAGGACACACCTGAACAATCCATTAAATTTGTATCAAATCAGGCAGGCCCGTGCACTACATAGCTGGCTGGATATCTAATGGAGATTGTACAATCATATTGTACAGACAGTGGGTGGAAAATAAAGTAGGTGATATAGTAATGAGGGAGGATTGGTCGAGACAGGTGAACATGCCCTGGTGATGCAGCAAGGAAGTGCATGGTGTGATATGATCTACAGGAATTGATGAAATCAAAAAGCATTTTTAACTGCCTTAAGTCTGCCCCATAGCAGTTTTATTTATTCAGAATGGCAGTTGTGCATCGGATCCCGTATATATACGTGCTACAACACTTTCCCGGTAGGGGGCACGCATGCGTGGCAGCAGCGGCTTGCTTCTGCTGTGATTACACATAGCAGAAGCCGATAGACAGGTTCAGGGTACTCGATGTCCTCTGAAACACACCGATCGTCCGGGAGACAGAACTGCAATCTGCCTATGTAAACAAGGCAGATCGCCATTCTGACAGGAGAGGAGCAATGGAGTTTGGGTCCCTGCAAAGCAGTGAATAAATTCCATCTCTTCCCCTAGTAAAAGCACCTCACATTGTATAGTAAAACACTGGCTAGGCACACAGTTAACCCTTTGATGTTATTCCCTTCCTAGCCAGTGACAGTTGCCGTGTATATCTTTAGCACTGATCACTGTATTAGTGTTCCTGCAAAGTGTAAAAAGTGTCAGTTAAAAAAAAAAATAATATATCCCATAGTTTGTAAGTGCAATAACTTTTGCGCAAAGCAATCAGTATACACTTATTATAATTATTTTTACCAAAAATTTGTAGCAGAATATTATTGACTTAAATTTATGAACAAATTTGTAAAAATTGTCAGTTAAAGTAACGCAATTGTCAGTTAACCCCTTCCCACCGAGCGTATGCAAATATGCGACCTCGGCTTTCGGGGGTTATACCGGGATGATCCCGGTACCGTTTTTAAGAGCGGGTGATCGGCTTTCCAGGTATAACAACCGATGTGGCTAAAAGCTGCTCAATTGTTATCCCGGAGGAGCAGGAAGGGACGTCCCCCCTCCCGCTGCCTTCCGCCGCTCTGAGCGGGCCTCCCGTCCCACCGGAAGACCCGATCCACGATCCGCCACTTCCGTCGGCTAGGGACAGACTGGCATAAAGCCAGAAACGTTTTGTTCCAGTCTCCTGATTGTAAACACGGAAGCGACATCACAACGTCACTTTCTGTTTACTCGGCTGCCAATGGCGCCGGCTTTAAAAAAATATACAGTACTCAGAATCGCCGAAAACAGCAATCTGAATACTTTGAAGTTCTTTGAAGTGCAACAAACAAGCACTAGACCTCCTCTGTAACTCTAACCTGGTAATCGTAAAAAAAAAAAATCACCTATGGAGATTTTTAGGTACCGTCGTTTGTTGCCATTCCACAAGTGCGTGCAATTATAAAGCGTGACATGTTTGGTATCTATTTACTCGTCGTAACATCATCTTTCACATTATAGAAAAAAATTGGGCTAACTTTACTGTTTCTTTTTTTTTAATTCATGAAAGTGTCCCTTTTCCCCAAAAGTTGCGTTTAACACACCTCTGCACAAATACAGTGTGACATAAAATATTGCAACAATCACCATTCTATTCTCTAGATTCAATGCTAAAATCTCTCTCTCTCTCTCTCTCTCTCTCTCTCTCTCTCTCTCTCTCTCTCTCTCTCTCTCTCTCTCTCTCTCTCTCTCTCTCTCTCTCTCTCTCTCTCTCTCTCTCTCTCTCTATCTCTCTCTCTCTCTATCTCTCTCTCTCTATATATATATATATATATATATATATATATATATATATAAGTAATTTTCTAGCAAAATCAAAAAAATATGGATTTTTACTTGTAAACACCAAATGTCAGAAATAGGCTTCGTCATGAAAGGGTTAAAATAATGCAGTGCCGTATCGCAAAAAATGGCCTGGTCATGGAGGGGGGCGGGTAAATCTTCCGGAGGTCAAGTGGTTGAACATCCAAACAGATAGCTGAAAGTTCAACATTTCTATAAATGAGGTAAGTGAGCGATAAGCACATTGGGATTTCTGGGCCAGAAATTACAATAGAAATCGCTTCTATTTATTACAAAAATTTTAATTCTGCCCGAAAAGGTGAATTTAGCCTTTAAGAATATAGGTGTTTTTTTGTTGACTGAACTATTCAGCAGAGGTACATTTACAATATGGCCTATTAGTAGCCCTAAAGGAGACATGAGCTTTAAAATCTCACACGGAAAATCCATTTCAATTTACAGGAATATTTGTCTTGCATAATGCCCCAGATGGTGACCAACAACTATCATTACTGTTGAAATGGAATAAATATTCCCACCAGGTTTACACAGATTTAAAGGCACACTAACACCTGTTTAGTTAAGGTCACAGCAGACATGGGAAAACCCTTGTGGTATGAGGGCAATCTTCAGCTATGTAAAGTGTTCTATGCTCTAAGAACAGGAACTCTGGAATACTCTTTCTCAAGTTAGATTTACAAAAAAAAGGTTATATGCTTTCCAAAGGAAACATTTTATCAACATTTACAAAATTTCTAATAGTATATTGATCCAGAAAATCAAGATGAGAAATAATTCCCCCCCCCCCCTATTATTGTAGTATGCACCATAGTTGGTAGCACAAGCTAATGTATATGCTAAAAGTTGATATTTTCTCTTTTCATTTCAGTTTGTAAATAAATTGAAAGTGTTACTAATAGACTTGTGCACAACGGAAAATTTTGTTTTGTTTCGGTTCGTTGTCATTCGTAAAATACATAATTTCGTTCTGTTATATTCATTATGTTACGTTAATACGTTTTCGCATAATTCGTTATTTCTGTAGAGTGTCGATATTCGTTATACTGAATCTCGAATCATGTCGAATTCATTCGTTATATATGTGCTCTAATTTCATTTGTATTCGTTGGAATTCTATATTTATGTATGTATATATATTCATGATAATGATTCGTAGTTTGTAAAGTCGTTTGTTTATTTAATCTTTTAACACACACAATGACAATATCTCTTCTCCTCTGCTCAAATACAAAACAACACCCTTCTCACTCAGTTCTCAGGAATGCACTTTGCCAGTAATCCAACCTCCAGCACAAAATTAATCAGCTGATTGAACTGTAAGATTTACTTTGAGTTGACCTTTTGATTCATTAGATCTTTAACGAATTACCGAATCATGTCGAATTCATTCGTTATATTCCCTATAATTTCTTTTGTATCAGTTGACATTTAATATTTATGTATGTATATTGATTTGTGATAATGATTCGTAGTTTGAAAAGTTGTTAGTTTATTGAATCTATTAACACACACAATGACAATATCTCTTCTCCTCTGCTCAAATACAATACAACACCCTTCTCACTCAGTTCTCAGAAATGCACTTTGCCAGTAATCCAACCTCCAGCACAAAATTAATCAGCTGATTAGACTGTAAGATTTACTTTGAGTTGACCTTTTGTTTCATTAGATCTTTAACAAATTACCGGATGCTTCTGAATGTCCAAAAGATGCAAAATTCGGCCGAATTTCGATTCGTTACGAAACAAATTGCACAAGCCTAGTTACTAAACCCAGGACCCTGCAATCACTATATCTGATCTCACATAGTACACAGAATATGGAAATTCAATTATTTTAGTAAATATAAACTAAATAGCATTTATGGCTAACTGGAGGACTTCTGTACACAGAATGTGTACAAAACACCCCCATGAGACATAATTTTACGCTTGTGTGATTGGCTCACTGATTTTTCCAGAAGTTTACACTAAAAAACAAGTCCGATTTTGGGCATCCCTTTCAACAAAAATTTCATTTTTGGTAAGATATTTCCAATAGAAAATAACGTCCAAAGGGATGCAGACCCTGCAACTTTCCTCATTAGAGCCCTTATTCTGCAGCAGCTGGCTAATAATTATGAAAGCACTCCCAATAGACTCACTCGGCACATAGGCACAGAGGAACATACAGGGATTTCTTCAGAATAACAAAAGATAGGAATCTGCAACAAAGTTTGTCAAAATCCTTGCAATGTACAGAGATCACCTAGATGGAAATGTTTTTTTTTCTCAACAAAAGTGGAGTTATGCTTTAATTTTGTGGGTTTAGTAGCACTTTAAGCAATTCCATCTACTTCCTTTGTCCTACCGATTTACTCTTTTAGATTAAGTCTACCATAATATCACCCACTAAGGATGTCATAAAGGGATCTGCTAGACCCAGAAGAAGAAAATAATTCTGTAATATTTATAGGAACATTCCATACAAATTCAAAAGGTAAAAACATTAACTACTTGCCATCCGCGCGAGCGTGAGGAGAAAAAAAAAAGCAGATCGCCGGCGGCTGCGAGAGGGACAGATCGTGGAGAGGCTTTTGTGCCCGCTAATCTCACCTACCAGTGCCCACCAGCACCACCTACCAGTGCCCATCAGCGCCACCCATCAGTGCCCACAGTGCCACCCATCAGTGCCCACAGTGCAACCCATCAGTGCCACCTATCAGTGCCCACAGTGTGTCATCACCTGTGCTGCCTATCAATATCACCTACCAGTGCCCACAGTGCCACCCATCAGTGCCTATCAGTGCCACCTACCAGTGCCCATCAGTGTCACCTATCAGTGCCCATCAGTGACATCTATCAGTGCTACCCACCAGTGCCACCCAGTGCCTTCTTATCAGTGCCCATCAGTATTGTCTTATCTGTGCCTATCAGTGCCATCTTGTCAGTGCCCATCAGTGTCATCTTATCTGTGCCCATCAGTGCCCATAGGGGGAGCCTATCAGTGCCCATCAGTGCAGCCTCATCAGCGAATATCAATGAAGGAGAAAAATTACCCGTTTGCAAAATTTTATAACAAACTATTAAACGTGTTTTTTTTTTCTGAATTTTTGTCTATTTTTGTTTGTTTAGCAAAAAATAAAAACCCCAGCTGTGATTAAATACCACCAAAAGGAAGCTCCATTTGTGTGAAAAAAATTATAAAAATTTAATTTGAGTACAGTGTAGCATGACCGCGCAATTGTCATTCAAAATGCGACAGCGCTGAAAGCTGAAAATTGGTCTGGTTAGGAGGGGGTTTAAGTGCCCAGTAAGCAAGTGGTTAAGGTTCCTTAAAATTATTTGAAATTTCTAAACAATCAATGACTCTATCCTAAGGTGTGATGTGACTTTCTTACAGTCATTTGGCTCTCTAAATATATATTTTTTTTTTAGGAAAAGATAAACGTTATAAAACAGATACTGAGGATAAATCTTGAGATTTTGCATTGCTTTGTAAGCCCTATGCGTATCATATCACTAAGTTCAATTTCATCTTCTGGGCTGAGAAAGTATATACAGTATTGTATTTTTCTCCTCAACATAGTCTGTGATGGGGTGTAGATGAGATGTGCTTTAGATACTTTTATAGTGTGTAATTTTATTTCTGATAGAAAAGACGAAGCATGTGGTGGAGATGGAGGTGAGAGAGGCAGTCATGCCTAACTTCTCATTTTATGATTTTATAGAATGTGTGCTTGTTACTCTTCACACACAGTCTTTAATACAGGCTATAAAATACCCTCTTGGGCTCCTTGTACTAGTGGGAAGTGCTGGGATTAAATAGCAGGCAATGCCTATCCAATGGAGATGAGTAAATCATTGAAAGTCAGCATCAATACTATTTTGTAATACAGTTTTCAAGAGAAGGATGTACATATCTTCAATATGTAAAGATTAGTAAATAGTTTTTAGTTTTGACCCAGATAAATAAAATTTGGCAATCAAATTTGTGCTTACCTTACCCAATCTACTGTCTTTTTTCATTATATTCAACTTTTCACAAGGATAAGCTGGATACACACTGTACAATTGCCCTGGATTTTTTTCCTTTAGATTTACCAAAACCATATAATATGAGGTCAAACCTAAACACTTTTAATGTGTATGCAATCAGGTAAAGCTGCACGATTAATGGTTAAGAATCAAGATCACAATTTTTTCCCCCTTGCGATCTTAACAAAGCACTTTCTTGATTCTTTCTATGCAGAGAATTCTCTGGTCAAGCCGACAGCTGTCAAAAAAAAAGTCTGCCAAGTATCACAACATTCCTCAGCCCTGAGCTAACTATAAACATTGTAACGTTTTGTTCTTTAGATCAAAGGAATGAACTTCGTAAATGAGGGATGTTTAACTACTTAACCACTTCTGCCCCTGAATGATTTACCCCCTTCCGGACCAGAGCACTTTTTGCGATTCGGCACTGCGTCCTTTAACTGACAATTGCTCGGTCGTGCGCCGTTGCACCCAAGCAAAATTTACGCTCTTCTTTTCCCACAAATAGAGCTTTCTTTTGGTGGTATTTGATCACCTCTGCGTTTTATTTTTTTTGCGCTTTAAACAAAAAAAAAGAATGACAATTTTGAAAAAAGCTAACATTTTTACTATTTGCTACAATAAATATCCCCCCCCCCCCAAAAAAAAAAAACGTTTTTGGTAAAAAAAATGCAATAAGCATATATTGATTGGTTTGCGCAAAAGTTATAGCGTCTACAAAATAGGGGATAGATTTATGGCATTTTTATTATAATTTTTTTTATTAGTAATGGCGGAGATCTGCAATTTTTATCGTGACTGTGACATTATGGCGGACACATCGGACACTTTTGACACTATTTTGGGACCATTGTCATTTATACAGCGATCAGTGCTATAAAAAATGCACTGATTACTGTGTAAATAACACTGGCAGGCAAGGGGTTAAACACTGGGGGGCGGTCAAGGGGTTAAGTGTATCCTAGGGAGTGATTCTAACTGTGGGGGATTGCCTCACTAGAACATAACTCAGCCATACTTAGCCGTACCCGGCCATGCTAAGCCGTACCCAGCCATTCTCAGCCATACCGAGCTGTACCCAGCCATGTTCAGCCATACTCGGTGATACCCAGCCATACCCAGCCATACTCAGCCGTACCCAGCCAGATTATACGTTGGGGTGTTTACTTTCCAAAATGGGGAGTTTCCATTGTCCTGGTGCTCCAGGGCCTTCAAAAGTGTTATGCCCCGTACACACGGTCGGACGTTCCGACCACAAAACCCATCGGATTTTTTCCGACGGATTTTGTCCAAAACTTGTGTTGCACACACATGGTCGGACAAAGTTGTTGGAAAATTTGATTGCTCCAAATGAGGTGACGTACAAAACATACGATGGGACTACGTAGAGGCCAGTAGCCAATAGCTTTCGTCTCCAAATTTCTTCTGAGCATGCGTGGCACTTTGTGCATCGGAATTCTCTACACATGATCGGAAAAAGTCCGATCAGATTTTGTTGTCGGCAAATTTTAGATCTCTCAAATTTTTTCCGTCGCAATTTCCGACAGAAAAAGCCAGCTAGAGCCCACACACGATCGGATTTTCTGACAACATAATCCGATCAGACTTTATCCATCAGAATATCCGACCGTGTATACGGGGCATAAGAGGTAAACAGGAAATTAGACTAGTGTAACTTATGCTCCAAGAATGCCTGATGTTGCTCCATGCATGTTGGGCCTCTGTATGTGGCCACGCTGTGTAAAAGTCTCACACATGTGGTATTGCCATACACAGGAGGAATAGCAGAATGTGTTTTGGGGTGTCATTTGTGGTATGCATATGCTGTGTGTGAGAAATAACCTGCTAATATGACAATTTTTGGGGAAAAAAATAGGATTTTGCAAAGAATTGTGGGAAAAAATTACAACTTTGAAAAATTCAGCATGCCCTTTTCTAAATACCTTGGAATGTCTACTTTCCAAAAAGGGGTCATTTAGGGGTTGTTTGTACTTTCCTGGCTTGTTAGGGTCTCAAGAAATGAGATAGGCCGTCAGAACATCAGGTGTGATCAATTTTCAGAGATTGGCACCATAGCTTGTGGACTTTCACAAAGACTAAATAATATACACCAATTTGGATTATTTTTACCAAAGATATGTAGCAGTATAAATTTTGGCCAAAATTTATGAATAAAAATTACTAATTTGCAAAATTTTATAACCGAAACGAAGAAAAATGCATTTTGTTTACAGAATTTTCAGTTTTCAATTTTTCAATTTTTCGATAAAATAGCGCAAAAAATAAAAAACCCAGTGGTGAATAAATACCACCAAAAGAAAGCTCTATTTGTGGGGGAAAAAAGGTCAAAAATGTCATATGGGAACAGTGTTGCATGACTGAGTAATTGTCATTCAAAATGTGAGAGCACCGAAAGCTGAAAATTGGTTTGGTTAGGAAGGGGGTTTAAGTGCCCAGTGGGTAAGTGGTTAGTTGAAGATCTCCTAAGTGTGTACATGTCAATCAGAAATGTTATATATACCCAGTGAGGTTGCATTAATAAGCTTATGATTTATTTATTTTTTTGGTCATTTGAAGTTTTCCTTTTCATTAGCCAGCCAATATGCCCGTTATGCATGTTTGTGGGAAAATAAAGTGATATTAAAGGCATTTTTTTATCAAACTAAAAGGTATGTTATACTTACCTTCTCATTGCAATGATATTGCAGAAAGCAGTGCTTACCTCCTATTCCTGACTCCCCCACTAGTGCATTCCACTGTGTCAGGCATTGTGCATTCATAGATACACACAGGGCGGCTCGGCCACCCCCCCCCACTTTCCCCACACAGGATATGACTGACAGCAGCAGGAGCCTATGGCTCCCACTGCCCTCAGTGTAACCAGTGAGACCAGGAAAAGAGAAGAGCACTGCTGCAGTTGAGGACAGCACTGGATCAGTGAGAGGAGGCAGGAAAAGTAGTGGGACTTTTTTGCCTTAATGCAGGGAATGCATTAAGCTGCTCCAGATTCTGGCTGCTCCAGTCTTAGTGGTTTCCCTTAATTGTTATTTCTTATCATGGCAGTTCAATCATTTACCAAGGTGACAGGTGACACACGTTTCCCAATCTAGCAGTGCTGCTTCCTATGTCACCATTAGGGATGGTTGAATCCACTTGGGTTTGGTCTGCGAACAGCTTTTCAAATCTTCCACAAAGTTTTCAAACTTTGCAGAAAATCCCATTGACACATCTATAGGGTGGTGGTAGTGTATGTGTGTGCTTGGGGAGTGTACCTTGTTATTAAATTCTAGCCATTTGTAGGGCTCATAATCAAGCATTTATGAAACTTTAGGCATGGGAAGCCAGGCACTGCCACAAGGGACATGGTCAAATGATAAAATTAACAGTATAGCACGCTATAGGATTGATTTTCTAATAGGAGGAATGCTGTTCACTTTGCAAGGGAAGTTGCACTTTGCATGAAAATATTCCTCATTCTTTACATAGTTAGTCTGGTTGAAAAAAGACACAAGTTCATCTAGTTAAACCAATAAAAGGGTCAAAAGTATATACAATTCCAAACACACAATCCTATACCTACAGTTAAATGTGTCAGGAGCCATGAATTAGACGGAGACAGTAAAAATCACACCTTTTAATATAGTGGTAAAAATGGTACAAATAGTAAATGTAGTCAAAACATAGCCATGGGTCAATAATCAAAGCAGGTAGTCAGTGCAAGCCAGTAAATCAGGAAACCAGAGATCTGTGTAGTCATGGACAGCAAACAGGATCAGGAACCAGAAGGGACGTCAGCCAAGCAAGTCTTTAACAGGAACACAGCAGAGAATCTTCAGATAAGTTGACCAAGGCGAAGGCATGTGAGAAATGAACCAGGCAGATTCAATAGCCAGAAGGGGCTAGCTGACGAGCAGGAAATGATCACCAGCTGAGGCACTGTGGAACGAAGAGTGCTGGCAATTAACTGACAGCTGAGCACTGAGAAGGGAGAGCTGAGCCCAGCTCTGACAGTACTCCCTCCTCAACAACCCCTCCCCCTCATAGGACCACCATGTTTGAGGGGAAAACATCTATGGAAAGCACGGAGGAGGACAGGAGTATGTATGTCTGAGGATGATACCTAAGGGCACTCCTCCAGTCCGCACCCTTTCCAATGAACCAGGTACTGTATGAGCCTACGGAACCTACGGGAGTCAATGATTGATTATATCTCATACTCCTCATGGTTCACAACCTGGACCGGGTGAGGATGTGGTACCGAGGCGGTGAGGCAGTTGCACAACAAGGGT
>CM053029.1:529847773-529865534 GCA_028564925.1 Lithobates sylvaticus
TTAAATGAACATCAAAACTTCACACAGGTATGTCTTCCTACGTAGTGGGTTCTCACCATCACTGCAAAAACATAACATTCAGCATCCTGGCTTTCTTGTGGCAGCTTTACTGCTCCAAGTACCTCTTCAGAGTCCTCCTGACACTTAGAACCTTTTTGGTCCTCCTGACCATGAAGCATATCCCAGTGTTTATGCACAGGTGCTGCACCTCAGCTCTGCGTCTTTCTTACAACTTCCTAGCTGTTCTGCCCCTCGGGACTCTCTCTCAGGCTCGGACCTTGCTCTGTTCCAACCTGGACACCACAGTGCACACCAGCACCTCTCACAGCGGCTCCCTTCACAGCGGCTCCCTTCACACACGCTCCCATTAGCGTAAATATTTTTTGGGAAGGTATTGTAAGTTTCTTACCTTGCTTTCCTAGACTATGTGATCCCCAGAGCTGATTTTATTCTATAACCCAAAAGCCTTAAACTATACCTGTATGCATTGATTATTTTATATTATTGTACATAATATAATTTTGTAATATGTAATATTATCATGCAATACAAATATACACAAAAAAGCTAGTGGCCCCTTCACATGGTAGCTGTCAGTTTTAAAAAAAAAACACCTACTCCCTGCACTAAGCCACAATCCCAAAAAATCTCCAGCAGCTGCTACACCCCCTTGTGTTTGCAAATAACAAAATTAAAAATGAAAAAAACAGAGCATAAAGTACTCCATACATCTCTCAGTTAACCAAAAAATGTGTGATACCAGACAGATAAATCAAACCAAACAGCATTCCAGTTCAAGTCCGAAATATCCTCTGTGAAAGTCTTATTATTACATGTAGCACCCTTGTCCTAAACAGGGCTGCTAGTAACTTTAGCTGTGCTAGGTGGTAGCTAGCCTGGCTAATTTGTAGTCTATTGATCAAGTGGGTTTCTCCTAAGCCTGGAGTTAACTGTGATTTCTCCCTTTTGTCAATAGGTGGGACTGTTACCTTTGGCATCAGTGTGATAGATTACAGTGGATTCAGGTTATGCGTGTATATACTTTTCTCAGCCAATCAGCAGGAGTTTCTTTGGGCACTGCTGGGAGAAGGTATTTATTTGGAGAAGGCCAGGCGATTGGGGTTCTTTCCACCGGGACTGTGGTCTGGGTGGGTGCGTGAGGAGCAGCAGTTGTGGTGTAGGCCTGAAGCCTGAGGCCTAACCACATGTAAAGGGGAGGGGAGCTAGGGTGCCCATGTGTCCCGGATTGCCCGGGACTATCCCGCAATAGCCATGTATGTCCCAGGTCCCAGGCACCTTCATTCCGGGACAATACAGTGTCCCGGAATGAAATAGAGGGCACAGCTTGTCAGCCAGTGCACCCACACTACATTTCCTGAACTGGCGTCTAGGACCAGTGATGTCACAGACTATCAGAGTCAGACAGGCCAGGAGCGAAGCCCGCGCTTAGTGCTGCACAACTCTCTGCACCCACCTCGGCACCCCCCGGCCCTGCCCCTCCTCCTCCGGCCCCCATCGGCATTTAGCAGGGACTGGTCTGGTGTGATATTTACTCTGCAGTGTCAGCCACCCTGATGTGTTGTCAGCCCGCCCGCTGTCAGCTAGGAATGGATGTGCCCTACTGCTGCTACTGCTCAAGTGACAGGTGGAGGGTCCGGCGATGGCATGAGAAAGCAGAAGTGTGCATCGCATACAGTGTCCAGACTCCAGTCCCAGATCTTCTCCTCCCCCTCCTCCCTGCACTTTACCGCAAAGTCTGAGGACATGTGCTGCAGGAAGTGAGTGACACCTACAAGGAACTGCAGTAATTCAGGTACAGATAACCACATACACCACAGGCTGGACTGGGCTTATGTCAGGGCTGTGGCAGAGAGAGAGCAAGCAGGACTGGAATAGGGCAGCCATGAGGTGGGTGGTGTGCTCTGCTTCTCCTAACATTCACCTGACATGGATTAATGACCATCACTCATCAAGACTCTCTACAGGGGGCACTCTGGAGGTACTATCTGTGTGCCTCCAGAGTGCCCCCTTACTTCCTCCAGAGTGCCCCCTTACTTCCTCCAGAGTGCCCCCTTTCTTCCTCTCCTTACTTTCTCAAGAGTGCCCCTTTACTTTCTCCAGAGTGCCCCTTAGTACAGTAGTACTAAGGGGGCACTCTGGAGGGGGATGTAAGGGGGCACTCTGGAGGGGGATGTAAGGGGGCACTCTGGAGGAGGATGTAAGGTGGCACTCTGGAGGAGGATGTAAGGTACCCTCCAGAGGATGTAAGGAGGCACTAAGGGGGCACCCCGGAGGATATAACGGGGCTCTGACTAAGTTAGTACCGCCAGAGTGCCCCCTTACAACCTCCAGGGAGCCCCCTTAGTGCCTCCAGAGTACCCCTTTACTTCCTCCAGAGTTCCCCCTTACATCCTTCGGAGTGCCCCACCACCAAGGTGGTATAGCAGTGGCTGACAGACTATTAGGTGGTATTGCACTCCTCTCCTGTACATATTACTCACCACCATACATTCCGGACTCCTCTCCTGTACATGCTACTCACCACCATACACTCTGCATTCCCTATTTAACATTACCATATTCTGCACTATATAAGTCATCTCATACTCTCTTTAACAACATCCCCTTTAAGCCAATATATAGCGCACTTTATGTCCACTCTTTACCACAACGCGCTTTGCACAGCATAGTGTTGCTCTTTTTGATGCCTAGGGCCCACTTTTGATCTTGCACACGGGCCCTCTGATTTCATAATACGCCCCTGCCCCAAAAATCGACAAAAAAAGATGTCAAAAATCATCTTTTTTGGGGGGGGGGGGGGGGGTGGTGTCCCTGAATGGCAGTTTGGAAATGTGGTCATCCTAAGGGGAGCCTGATCGATGCCGGGAGGCATGAGAGAGGAAGTTGCCAAAGAGTCAACAACTCTTGTTGCCAATGGCAGGTTGAGAGGGATGGAGTTCTGAAGGAGTACCAGAGGAGACTCTTCATAAGCTGGGGACTGTGAACTGTCTGAAAAAGCTTCATATGAGAACTCATCCACGGAACTACAGTGGGATACTGTGAGTTAAGTTGTTGCTACAGGAGACGGCTGTTGCTATAGAATACAGATCGCTGAATTCAGCTTAAAGGCACTTTTTCTGTATTGCTGTCGGCCTTGTTCTACTATTTGTCTGAGGAGTCTGCCAATTTTCTATTGCATTTGCCTAAGGCTGTCCTGTGAGGCACCCCTGTCTCCCGCATTTTCCTGTTAAGGAAAAAAAAAAAACTTCTCTTTGTTCATTTTTAAAAGTGACTGGCGCCCATCTTTCCACCTTGCACTATACCCACCATGCCTAGTAACCTGCAGCCTAAGGAGGAATGTCAGCCCTCCCTGTCTCTGGCGGTCACCACCAAGCCCCTGGTCAGGGAGCGTGCTACACACATATTCCCAGAAATTTTCTACTCTCATGTAGTCTACCACTATGTACTAATATCCCTTGGATGGGTAAAAGACATTTGCCAGAACTTTTTTAATCCTTATAATTAAGTGAATCATACAATGCTTTGTCCAATATGGTCCCAAACTGTGGCAAATCTTTAGGAAGCACCCCTCGTTTATTTGGATAACTAATTCAACCGTTCCCTCCTTCTTTTGCTATGCTCTACTGCAATATGATGTTTTTAAAAGAGAAGAGGAGATCTGCTCCCCCACAATATGGTGTTTTTATAAGAGAAAAGAAGATCCCATAGTGAAGTGTGTCAAATTTAATAGATTCAGTTTATCATAAAAGTTACTCACAAGCAGTAATCATATATAAAATTCTCCCAATTATGTAAACAAGCAAGTGGAAATCTCACCAGGCAAATGTGACTTACTAATCATGCATAAGTCCAAAAACACATTTCATACAAACTCCAGCAATTGTACATAAACTCTTCAATTAGATGAACAGGCAGATATGATGCCCACCAGAAAGATATGACCCACTAAATTTACGTAGGTCAAAACCACATTTCCATACAGATTGTAATCGATTAAGATTTTGATTTTATTCCTCTTTTATGGATATGCATCCACGATTGGTGTCACCCTTCTTGTGCTTGGGACCACTATTAGAACCCAAAAACAAAAGAAAAGATTATTGTGTAACATGTTTAAACCCGATTCCCAAATGCATGCACACTTACACAACAATCCACATATACAGTCCTTCTAGGAATACCAATCACCAGTGAAAGACCTTGCTGGACAATTTCTGTATAATGTCCCTTTAAGAGACAGGATCACCCATGCTTTAAGTAGGCAAAGGCTTACCAGAAGTATATATAACAGCGGCCCAGTCAGAGCCTGTCAACATATGCCTCTTTGTTGTTGAGATCCCCCCAAAGTGTTCCATGGTCTTGCAATCAATAATACACCATTGTTTCCTTTCCGATTCAATATACAGAATCAAGAATCCCCATAGTGTAGTAAGATGATAAAACCAAAAGTGCTTTATTTAAAAAATATACTCACAATTGATAAAAATGACACAGATCCTTTGAAAACACAGTAAAAACAACCTTCAGGTTACGTGTTTATGTGATGTCACTTCTGGTTTTGGTGGCAATGATGCTAAGAATCACTCCCACGGCATGTGTACATCCTGACCGATGTCTCAGGAGCAACAGGGGGAACAGTTGAGCAGCAGTAAAAATGTGGCTCAACCAAAAGGTTTTGCCGCTGCTCAATTGCAAGTTTCCTAACCCTAACTACAGTAGTGTGGCTGCCCAGGCATACCTCCATGAGGTGATAGTCCATCTTGTTATTCTACATGACTTGGATGTCTTCCAAATCTCCCAGTGTCTCCAGCAGCCAGCAAGGAGCAGCAGGCCTGTACCACGAGCCAAGAGCAGATACAGAACTAACCCTGGGATCGGGAGCTCTGTGAAGTAGCTGGAGATTACATGCTGTGGCCTGGTCTCTCTGTTCTTCCTATGCAGGCAGCTATCTGTGTGCAGAGCCCTTCCCCCTTTTATTTACCACACAGGGGAGAGGGCTGGGCTCAAATAGACCAGGAACAGCAGAGACAGGTTTAACCCCTTCCCAGCCTGGGTAACTGCTAACTTACTAAGGCAAATATATTACAACCTGCCTACATGCTGGCAGTTGCTTTTTGGAGGGGCACTTGGCATCTGGCTCAAGTGCACACTGGGCAAAATGATGTGGTGTGTCAATGAAGGCAATGGGCACTCAGGCACCATGAGGCTCCTCTCCCTGGGTTCCCCTAGCTTGGGGCTGAAGAGGTTTCAGTGCTATAGTGTACAACATGGCCTTGACGTGGCCATGGCCTTCTGTATCAGCCAATACCAAGTTAAGATTGGCACTCGGAAAGAGCCTGGGAGAAGATGTCAGTGAGGGAACTCGTAGGCGTCAAACTGTTGGTGCTCCTGCTCAGCAACACTTTGTTTACAGACAGAAAAAAAAATATTCAGGTCTTGCAGGCACCCACTAAATGGTGGTACTTGGTGCACGCTATACCCTCTTAGACACTCCACTGAGAGTGATTTATTTTCTGTATATATTTTCTACAGATAATAGATAGTTAAAATTGAGATGATCGATGATTGTAAGGCTGTACAAACAGGATTCTCTGCTCCTGTATAAGGTCCCTGTTTTGTTATGTAAAGTACACTGGTGGGTCACATTTGCACATTATAGATAAAGGATAATAATAATAATATGAACCCTATAGTAGTATATAGATTAGAGTAAGATATAGACTGAGGACTATGATGGCAAGGGACAAAATAACCTTTTAATTTTTTCTGCTATATAAATCTATGTCCGTTTCCAGATAAGCTCTACTCTCATTAAGGGCAACAAATTTACCATTATTTAATATTTAATAATGTGTTAATTAATAGCAATACATCTAACTTTTTTAAGATAGAGAATCTCTTCATTACACACTTAGCAATGTCATTCAAATTATGTCATCAATTTTAAATGTGGCTGTTACATTATAAAGTGAAGGGCATTCAATGAAATCGGTACTCCTTTCCGGGCTGAGATTGTATGCTTGCATTAAAAACTAACCAATGCCATCTACAGGATTTACACAGGTATGACACAAATATCTGAAAAAGCTGAATCCAGATACACTATTTCCAAAGGAAAACTGTCGTCTTACAAGACATTCTCAATGGGGAACCTCCCCATTGAGAATGTCTTGTAAGACGAAAAGCTTCTGGGAAGGCGTGCAGTGACGTCATCACGTTCAACGCTCCTGAAGGAGGAAGGGTCCGTTTCTATTACATGCCGGCCGGCGTTCTGTGTTACTCCATGTGGAGTTTTATATGCGCTTTTTATCCTGTGCTTATGTGAGTACTTTTTACTAATAAATTACTCATTACTGGTTTTAAAAACGTTATTATGCTATGGTCTGCCTTCTGTTTTTCTTGATCATATTTGGATGCACCGCCGAGTGCTAGCCTGGATCTGACTATCCATTGGGTCTGGTCTGAGGTCCTGTGTCCGGTGTTAGTGGCAGATGCTGGGAGTCCTTTCTGATTTGAAGTCCGATCGCTCCTTTTTGAAGTCAGGATCTTTCTATGGGCTCACTTTTGAAAGGCTTAACTTTGCCTACCATCTGGTAAGGGTAATATATACTGGTGGTGGCACTTCCGTGTGGTGTGGAGCACAGCGGTGTGATAGGATATCCAATCTGATGTACCTAGTCTATAAGACTGAGAAACTATATCCTAGGACAATACTCACTCCGTGAACTGTTCACATTCTCATACAGATCCATACATATATGGTCTTCTGTCTGACTACAATCCAGGACTTTTTTGTTACCCGTTGCTACTGCCAACTACCTTATTTCCTATCACCATTATCTCCGAATATTATTATTTGTGTGTTTTTTATCCACCAGTCATGTATTAACAGTCTTCAATCTGATTGTTTTGATTAGGATATAGACTTTTTAGCTAATTTACCTGGCGCAGTTTTTTCTTTTTCAAACTTTTATCTGCGCTCTAGGGCAAAGACACTTTTGCTCACGGGTGCCATTGAAAACCTTACCTTTTTTAGGATGCCTCTATAAACTCACCTATGGCCATATGTGTATATACTGTATATACTGTATATATATATATATATATATATATATACATACAGAGGATAAAATAAGTATTGAGCATGACACAATTTTTCTAGGAAAATATATTTCTAAAGGCGAAGGCGAAAAGAAAACCGCGCTAACCCAATGGAATAAGAAAGGGAGGGGAGGGGGGGGAACTAAATGTGGAAAGGTATTGGGTATTAAAATACAATGTAAAAAATAATACATACAAGACAATAATGTTTAAACCCGGCTGCAGAATAGTGGGATAAGCACGATGAGATTATAAAGAAAATAAAAACTGCGCCAGGTAAGGGTAGCTAAGTATCCCATATGATGGTACTATCGCTCCCTAATAAAAACTACTACAATAAATAACCAATATATAAGTTGAGGTTTTATAGAGGTCTAAAATAAAAATACTAAATATTAGTCTGATCTTAGATACTTTGGAGAAATATGTACCATAAACACAATGAAATGGCTAAGTGGTTAGTACAATTTTTATTTTTATTTGTATTTAGTATTTCTAAAGGCGCTATTGACATACAATCCATGGGTACAAAGAAATCAAAACAAATAAGTTCAGAAATTAAAGCGGGGTGCCACTGTTTCCAATGTTTTTTTTTTTTTTTGGTATAATGAGAAGGATTAGTATATTTTAATTTATCACTCACTTGTTCCGTTTTCTAAGATTGCTGCTGTCGGTTTTCTGCAGAGAAAAAAACGTATAAAACTGGATGCTTCTGGTTGTCATCTTGCCTGTGGGCATGTGAAGCCCACAGGCACCCTCTTCGGGGACACTGTGCTGCTGATGGACCAGCATGCACCGCCCGTTATTTCGCCAATCTCGCGCATGCGCAGTAACGGCAAAGTGTAGCGCCGACAACAGCTCAGGTTGCCATCACAACGGCGGCGTCGTAGGAAGTCCCGCCCCCTTGTGATGGCAACTGACATAATCAAAGGCTGAAAGAAGATAGAGCGGAGACTCAGAGGAGAGAGCGGCGCTGGAATTAGAGGAAAGGTAAGTATTAAAAGATCTTGCAGCCAAAACTTTACTATATGATAGATTATATAAATAATTTATGTATTTATATTGGCATACATTCAGCACAGTCAGGCTCACAGACTCATGGGAAAGTATGACACTCATGTCCCATGAGACAATGCAAGTAAGGAAGGGAGAAACAACACCACGGAGTAGGTACAAGGCAGATTAGGACTTCTGCATAGCAACAGGGTTTTCCAGGCAAGTGAATTTTTTTTTTTTTTTGACTGAATGATTTTTAGGACAGAATAAGGTGAAATGTGTTTTTAGGGTGGCCCTCCACTTTAAGTTATGTGTAATAAAATGTGATGACACATGGAATAAGTATTGAACACATGAAGAAAGGGAGCTGCAAAAAGGCATGGAAAGCCAAGACACCTTGAAGACTGTTTGTGCTGAAGAATGGGCTAAAGAATGGACTAAAATCACACCTGAGCAATGCATGCAACTAGTTTCTCCATACAGGAGGCATCTTGAAGCCGTAATTACCAACAAAGGATTTTGTACCAAGTATTAAATCAATTTCAGTTAGCATGTTCAATACTTTTTCCCTGTGTCATTCCATTATATTACACATAACTTAGTTTCTGAACTTATTTGTCTTGGTTTCTTTGTATGTATGAATTGCATGGGTTGTTAGAAACCTGTGGTGAAAAATGTCGTGTCAATAGCACCATTAGAAATATATTTAGCTAGAAAAATGGTGACATGGTCAATCCTTATTTTACCCGCTGTATGTATGTGTATATATATATATATATATATATATATATATATGTAAACAGTATCTCACAAAAGTGAGTACACCCCTCACATTTTTGTAAATACTTTATTCTATCTTTTCATGTGACAACACTGAAGAAATGACACTTTGCTACAATGTAAAGTAGTGAGTGTACAGCTTGTATAACAGTGTAAATTTGCTGTCCCCTCAAAATAACTCAACACACAGCCATTAATGTCTAAACCACTTGCAACAAAAGTGAGTACACCCCTAAGTGAAAATGTCCAAATTGGGCCCAATTAGCCATTTTCCCTCCTTGTTGTCATGTGTTACAAGGTCTCAGGTGTGAATGGGGAACAGGTGTGTTAAATTTGGTGTCATCGCTCTCACTCTCATACTGGTCACCGGGAGAGGGGAAATGGCTAATTTTCACTTAAGAGCAGGATCTCAAATTCCAAACAAAATCCAATCGGACTTTTTCCGATCGTGTGTAGGGAATTCCGACAGACAAAGTGCCACGCATGCTCAGATCAAATTAAGAGACCAAAGCTATTGGCTACTAGCCTCTACATAGTTCCCTAGTACGCAATGAACCACGTTCGGAACAATCGGATTTTGTGGTCGGAATTTCCGACCCCGTGTACGGGGGCTTACTCTGTTGTGTTTATGCTCATAAAATATATAACTTGTATTACAATTCATTAAAAAAGAAGGTCATACATGTGACATAAAAAGATAGTAGAGTAAGCACAAGGTCATACAATAGAGTGGTCTGTTGTACTTATTAGTAATCAATATATGCAGAAGAAATTACTGACTAGTTTCAGAGTCAAAATAGCTCCTTCTTCGGGGAAAAAATCTGCAAATAGTGTAGTATGATCTATGATAGAAAATCAACATCTTAAAACATCAAGCAATGGCATAACAGCAGGTAAGAACTGCAGAGACATGTATGGTGTACTTACAGGGCTCTCAGCATCCATAGCAAAAAGCACTTTCATAAAAATAAAATAAAACCAAGTTATAGCCGAATGCCAATGCCTTCAACTGATGTGAACAGATCCCAGGGTAGAGAGGGGGCTAAGGAATGAAGGGCGGGGGCTATTAACCTGGTGAAGAGTCTTCGGTCACCACACAGGGCCAGAAAGGTGCACATTGAGACCACCTAACATGGACACAGAGGAGTACATTTGGAATGTAGTCTATAATCCACCCTGGCAATAATCTACTAAATAGAGGAGTATGTTTAAGACAAGGCAGTCACATACCTCCAAGATGTAAACTAGGAGGAGTACATCAAGGCCATTGAATTTGTATGTAGATCTGCCCTAGGTGTTTAACAGAATGTCTATAAAGTATATATTATTATTCTATATAGTGTGTTATTAGCGCCACACCACGCTGTACCCACCCACACATTTCTAGATTGATATACCGAGGGCACCTTGACCTTACTTGGTGGAGGAAGCTAATGGCTTTGGGCTTAGTATACATGAGGGAAGTGGTCCCAACTCTGTGGTGCAACCAAGTAAAAAGAGATGTTAAGGGAAGATGGCTCACAAATCATATGCTGGCATTCTGTGCCTAAATGACAACCATAGAATATCTACCCCTGTGTATGGCGTTCCACGCTGAAGAATTCTGTCGGCATTGTCGGTGTGATGTCAGACTTCACAGGGTTCCTACAAAACTACAGTAAGGTGAAGAAAAATGCTTTAATGTGTGGACTATTCACAATTATTAAGGCCTTTTTCCGGGAATGTCATAAGCGGGCCTAAGGCCAGCATGTGACATAATATGGCGGAGGCCACTAGATCAGCAGCAGGTGGGTAGCTGGCCTATCCAAGAAGAAATGGGGTGGGACTTGCACAGTTTGGCACTAACATTCAGCAAATCGCGGGCCCCCATACACACAAACCAATAAGTTGAACAAATGCAATAGTACATTTGGCACACATTACTTTAAGTTTCTTCACATCTTTCTTCACAAAAAAAAAAGACAGAAGCAAATCAGTTGGTTACAGAAGCAGGCTTTTAAACAATCCCAAGTTATTGTTCATTCCTCCTTGTTACATGGATATGGTACAGTGCAAATAAAATCTCTTTAAATGGTTTAAAAAGTTGCTAGAGGCAGAAATTGGAAATGTTGTTTTGAGCAGTTACAATAGCGTCTGAACAGCTAGAATTTAATTGTGTCTCCCTTAATCCAAAGAGAACCAGAAAATAATAAAAGATCACCATCCACAACCATGGTGGCTGGTGATACATTACCCCCCTCATGCCACTTTGAGGGATGATCCTAATACCTTCAATTTTCAGCCTTGGCCCTTCCTGTAGGCTAGTAGGGAATGATAAAGCTCAGTATAAATGGAAGCAGAGGAGGCAGCTTTAACAAACGGCTTATTATAACATAAATTGTGTAAGAAAATCTCTTTCTAAAAAAAAGTGTTGTGTTGGTCTCTTAGATTACAGATCAATATATTTGTTCTCAAAGAAAGGATCCTAGCACTTTTAAAAAACATGCAGTTCACCTAGTATCCCATGCCCTAAAGCTCTAACGCGAAACACTTAGGGGGTCTATCTATAGATAATTCGCTATGTGAATGCCCTATCATTCGCACAGTCACAAATAATCCCAGTATTGTGTCTAATATGTATATTTACTATGATTGTGAGTTCCAACTGTGTCCATAATGCAGTATTTTACTGGGAAAAAAACACAATAAGAAAATTTTTGCATCATGCCACTAGATGGAGCTGACGATTAAACAAAATAGACACTCTCTCATGCTTTCGGTGGCCAATTCTCCAACTCCCCTCCTCAATTGATCCAGTCTTCACTAGAGAAACTCCTCAGGTCAGATTGTGCGAAAAACCCACCTCTTAATTGTACTCACATTTGATCATCACCTCTCTCCCGACGTTGGAAAAGCTAAGAACTAAATGGTCCCATGACATCCCTGACCTCGACAACGACGACTGGGACGACATATGGGACTTCCCTTTTAGTTCCCTGGTCTCTCTGGGGGACCGCCTGATCCAGTTCGAGATAGTTCACCGGGCATACTTCACCCCCCATAGACTACACAAAATGAACTCCCCTCCTGGGTGCTGGAGGTGTGGGGGGACTCCAGGTGACTTCACCCATATCTTCTGGACCTGCCCGGCCTTTACCAATTACTGGAAGGAGATTTTAGACTTTATCACACAAATTACCTCCGTACCCCTGCAGCAGTCAATGGCAATTTGCATACTAGGCCTGATTGAGCAACTAATCCCCACGGTAGCGGGACGCACACTTGTGGGACTCCTGCTGTTTTATGCCCGCAAAGCCATAGCCCTTAGTTGGCGCAAACCAACCCCCCCTCCTCTCTCCCTGTGGAAACAACTAATCAATAATAGCTTACCTCTGTACAAAGACACATACGCCAATAGAGGCTGTCCCAACAAGTACGACAAAGTCTGGTCTAAGTGGCTGGCGGACTCTTCCTCTGCTTCAGAGGCCTCTCAGTAGAACCCACAATGAACAGCCATCAAGCGGGTACCCGCTGTGCACAATGACGATACCAGATGTTGTACCAGCATAGATGACTGCTAACTAAAATAACCTGGGACCCAGGGAACTGTACCGCCATATGAGTAATTACAATATATGCCACGTGCTTGCTAACTTTATATGTCGCAATTGTAATGAGGTCCCTATTGGGACTGCTTTTTGACATGTTTAACTGTTTGTTTTCTTCTTTTGTTTTTCTTTGTTATGCTCTTTATAATTCTATAAAAATATATTTAAAAACAAAAAACAAAACAAATAGACACATTAGACACAATAGAGGGGTCAGTGCCGGCCGCACCTTTAGGGGTGGACACATGGATTTCAATGGGATTTTTTATTTATCTTTGAAACACATGATTAGAGCCTGAGGCTCTAATTGGCTTCAAAAAAGGGTGGGTTTGAGGCGCAGAACACTGGTTTGTTTGGTGGGTGGCGGGTGGTTTGTTTGCCGCCAAACAGGGCCATCTCCCAGTATTGCTTGGTGTCGGCACAGATTGTCAGAAGTGACCAATGCAGATAGCAGAGGAATGAGGGAGAAGACAGAAATCACACGAGCTTTGGATCAAGGCAAGAACACACTATAGAAGGATATGCTTTGCAAATGTTTCATCTCACTACAACCACTACTATGGAGGCTCTCACAAATTTATAGAGTTAGGACTTCAGATAATACTGGGGTCCTGTGAAGTGGCTCTGCAGCTTACGCATGTATTAGCAAATGTGTGAAAACGAAATCCCTGGTTTTAAGACAAACTGTTAGACAGGATAATTCAGTTTGTTGCAGGCTGGTTGGTAAATTGGGCTGGGATATTTCTTTGGTTATGTTTTAAAAAACACCACTGCCTATGTTTTGAACAGGGATGTGTTCTGTAGTTCAGCAAATGAGAACTGGACAGAGCTGACACCATCCTTACAATTTCAGTCCAGAAAAGGATGCCATCTTGCTAAAGTTTTTATTTTTTTTTTTTTAAGTTTTTTAATAAAGTGGTAGTTTGCGGGCTGCAGTATCTGTTTTTTCTTTTCTGTGACATCTATATTGGAGAGACTGTTGACCAGTATGAAGAGTGGCCCTGGATGCAAGCTGTAATACATCTTTATACAAAAAAAGCAAGTTTGACCTCCTGTTGTTAAGCCCCATACACACGGTCGGACTTTTTCATGGATTCTGTCCGATCGGACAATGTTGTTGAAAAATCAGACCGTGTGTATGCACCATCGGACAGTGTACGTCGGATTGTCCGACGGACAAAGTCTTATCTCCTGCTGGAAAGATTTGCCGACAACACGGTCCGATCACACCAAATCCGATCGTGTGTACGGTTGTCCGACCGGACAAAGTGCCACGCATGCTCAGATCACATTACAAGACCAAAGCTATTGGCTACTAGCCTCTACGTAGTCCCGTCGTAGGCAACAAACGTCACCACGTTCAGAATGATCGGATTTTCCGACAACTTTGTCCAACCGTGTGTACGCAAAACCAACATCAGACAAAGTATGACGGACAGGATCCGACCGACCTGGTCCGCGGATTGTCCGACCGTGTGTATGGGGCTTCAGTGGGGTCCATTAAACCAGATGAGAGGACACCCAGAGATGAGCTTTAGTGGTGGGCACATCAGTGCTGCTTTCATTAGGGGATAAAGTATGAATTCCTTATGCACAATTTGTTGTGTATTAGCAATTTTTTTTCTTTGTATTCACAGCGCTTCACTTTTTCCACATTATTGTTATGTTACACATTTTGTTATGTTACCTTATTCCAAAATGGATTAAATTAATTATTTTCCTCGTAATTCTACACACAATACCCCATAATGACAACATGAAAGAAGTTTGTTTGAAATCTTTGCAAATTTATTAAAAATAAAAAACGAAGAAATCATGTGTACATACCTAAGTATTCACAGCCTTTGCCATGACACTCAAAATTGAGCTCAGGTGCCTCCTGTTTCCACTGATCATCATTGAGGTGTTTCTACAACTTGGAGTCCACCTGTGGTAAATTAAGTTGATTGGACATGATTTGGAAAAGGCACACACCTATCTATATAAGGTCCCACAGTTAACAGTGTATGTCAGAGCACAAACCAAACCATGAAGTCCAAGCAATTGTCTGTAGACCTCCAAGGCTGGATTGTATCGAGGCACAGATCTGGGGAAGGGTACAGGAACATTTTTGCAGCATTAAAGGTTCCAATGAGCACAGTGGCCTCCATCATCCATAAATGGAAAAAGTTTGGAACCACCAGGACTCTTCCTAGAGCAGGCCGCCCGGCCAAACTGAGTGGTCAGGGGAGAAGGGCCTTAGTCAGGGAGGTGACCAAGAACCCGATGGTCACTCTGACAGAGCTCCAGCGTTTCTCTGTGGAGAGAGGAGAACTTTTCAGAAGAACCACCATCTCTACAGCACTCCACCAATCAGGCCTGAATGGTAGAGTGGCCAGAAAGAAGCCACTCCTCAGTAAAAGGCACATGACAGCCTGCCTGGAGTCTACCAAAAGGCACATGAAGGACTCTCAGACCATGAGAAACAAAATTCTCTGGTCTGATGAAACAAAGATTTAACTCTTTGACCTGACTGTCAAGCCTCAAATCTGGAGGAAACCAGGCACCGCTCATCACCTGGCCAATACCATCCCTACAGTAAAGCATGGTGGTGGCAGCATCATGCCGTGGGGATGTCTTTCAGTGGCAGGAACTGGGAGACTAATCAGGATAGAGGGAAAGATGAATGAAGCAGGGTACAGAGACATCCTTGATGAAAACCTGCTCCAGAGCGCTCTGGACCTCAGACTGGGGCAAAAGTTCACTTCCAACAGGACAGCGACCCTAAGCACACAGCCAAGATAACAAAGGAGTGGCTATGGGACAGCTCTGCGAATCACCAACCAGAGCCCAGACTTGAACCTGATTGAACATCTCTGGAGAGATCTAAAAAAATGGCTGTGCACCAACGCTCCCCATCCAACCTGATGGAGCTTGAGAGGTCCTGCAAAGAAGAATGGGAGAAACTGCCCACAAATAGGTGTGCCAAGCTTGTAGCATCATACTCAAAAATACTTGAGGCTGTAATTGGTGCCAAAGGGGCTTCAACAAAGTATTGGACAGGGGATGTACAGACTTATGTACAGGGGATTTTTTTTTCATTTTATCTTATGTACATGATTTTTTTTGTTTTTTAATTAATTTAATTTTTTGAAATAAATTTGCAAAGATTTCAAACAAACTTCTTTCACGCTGTTGTCATTATGGGGTATTTTGTTTGTAGAATTTGAGGAAAATAATTGAATTTAATCCATTTTGGAATAAGTGCTGTAACATAACAAAATGTGGAAAAAGTGAAGCGCTGTGAATACTTTCTGGATGCACTGGGGGGGGGGGGCAGAGCCCCCCACGCCCCAAAGCACCCATCCCCCCATGTTGAGGGCATGTGGCCTGGTATGTTCAGGAGGGGGGCGCTTGCCCCCCTTTCCTGATCTGCCAGCCTGCATGCCCGGATAAGGGTCTGGTATATAGTTTGGGGGGGACCTCACGCCATTTTTTTTTTACATTTTGGGGTGGGGCTCACCTCTAAATCCATACCAAACCAGACCCACGCTACAGATGTGCCAGAAAAGTAATAGAGGGGAAGTCTTTCAATGGGGACACTAGTTTTGGTGACCTGGGGGTCCCCAAGAGATTCCCCTAATTTGCAGGGATTTCCTCTTACTTCCTGTTTTGGCTATGGGACAGGAAGTGAGGAGAAATCTCCCCAATGGGACAACAAGGGCAGAAATAAACCTTACAGGGGTAAGGTAAGGGGTATAGTTCTACTTTAAAGAAACCAGTACCCAAGTTTGGCAAATATTAAACAAACTTCGCTTTTATAATTAGAGAGAAAAATCCATTATATTGTGTATTTTAGAAGATAGTTTGTTTTCTTTGATATGTTCATATGACTCATTGTCATTAAACATATTGTTGTCGTATAAGAATTTAATGTTACAGAGAATACAACTCTCTAAAGTACAAGAAATCTATTGCATGAGCAGAAGATAATATTTTCTGAATAGTATCTTGGCAGGCATTGACTTGAAGGATTGGGGAAATTATACAGGAAATACTACAGAGAACTGTAGAAAAGACTAATGGCATTTCCAAGCAACATATTTAAAAGCTCTTGTTTAGCATAACATTTCCAAAAAACACTTTATAAAATCAGAGCAGCTCTAAGAATTATTCTAACCCACTTTGATTTTGGTTCTTTTATTTGATACTAGACCCCAAAAGTATTGTTTACATTATAGGCAACTGCTCATACATAGATATGTGTTCATCATTCGGTTGGTCTTTACATACATAGGGGTCTAGTTATAAAATATTTGTCGGATGAATGTCTAAAACATTTGTGCAAGGTGCATGAATTTTGCTGGTTACTGGTAAAGTAACCCCTATGATCATTAGTGCCATCTAGTGGCCAAAATGTGGTATATTTTCTCATTAAGGTATTTCAGAAAACTGTACTGCATTTTGGCCACTAGATGGTGCTGACACTCATAGGGGTTAATCTATTACAGGAATTATGGATAGGTCTATTTTATCATCTTTTCTTCTGCATGTTTTATTATTTATGCTTTATGTGTATATGATTTGATGATATGGAAAATGTTTAGACTTTTAGAAGTTTTTATATTCTGTTATATTTATACTGTATACCGCTAATGTGTTATCATTTATGCGTGATGTGTCTATATTTTAGTGATATATAATTGGTTTAGACATTTCTTATTATCTAGATACATACATTGCTTCTTATATTTACTGAGAACTTAGCATTAACTTTTTATCTGTATATATATGTAGCGCCTACCACGATTTTCCGGGAGCCTGATGGTGACTACCGGGGGTAGGGATAGCTGACATACATTCTTGGGGTACAGGTTTGTGGGCATGGTGGGTGATGAACAAGAAATAAATTTGGCGCCAATGTGAGACACATTTTCTTCTTGTATCAGCAACTTGTTTTCTCAGGATAAAAAGCTCCAGATACAAACCTCATCCACTAAGGCTCCATTCACAAAAGCGCGTTTTTTGATGCATTTTGCAGAAATGCAGGGACATTTTTTAACATGGGTTCCTATGGAACATGTTCACATCAATGCATTTTTGTGCTTCTGCGTTTTTGGAAAGGGTCAGGGACTTTTTTTCATGCAAAATGCAGCGTTTTGCATGTAATAGAAGTCAATGGACCCGCATCCAAAACGCAAGTGCCGCGTTTTTACCGCGTTTTTACCGCAATTTTGCCGCGATTTGCGTTTTTTGACACTGTATATAGCTGGTTGCTAAGCAACCACAGTGTAAAA
>CM053029.1:529865992-529927108 GCA_028564925.1 Lithobates sylvaticus
TGACTAAGAATTATGGGAGATATTGGTTAAGAGCTGCTTCTGGAGTACCCTTGCCTGAAACAAAGAACCCATGAAGGGAAATTTGCAATGAAAGTAGCAAGAAAAAATGGAATTATGAATTCATATGCATTGGTGTAAAAATATATTATCTCCAGACAAGAAGCTAAGTACACAGATGAAATACATACATTATATGAGAACTGTTTACTTGCCAAAGGATTTATATTCCTGTCCATCCATTTCTAAACTCTACATTGCTCTGGCATACTGCACAGCCCTGTTTGGCGGGGCAGGAGACTTAATATTTGTATGCTGCAGTTCCATTTTCACAGTCTCCCCCACCACCATTCTGTGACTGGACAGTGAAAAGAGAAGCATCAAACTGATATTCTCTGTCACTCTGCTCTATCCTTCTATTAACTTGCTTCTTGTGCTGCTATACACCTGACCGTCTGCTTCTGCTTTTTTCTCCTCCCCTTCTCTGAACTCTGCCTTACAGGAAATACAATAGGCTGATACCAATACAAATTGAAGTACATACACTGCTTGCATTAAAAATAATATGCTTTACTTGTTTGATGGTTACAGAGCTGCATTCATTTGTGCTTTATACTGTATTTCTGCCTGGATTTCAGTTTTAAGAAGATCATATTTTGTACTCGTTTTGCTTATAATTAGAAGGAAGCCACGTAAACTGACAAATCAGATTTCAGTTTAGTGCAAAAGGTACATTAAAAAAGTAACTGGCTTCTAACTATTACGTTTCACCGAAATTTTAGTTTTAAATGGAATATATAGGGTCCGAGCTTGTAATATTTCCTCCCCCACGTGCCTCTTCCCTTGATTTCTCTGTCAAAATCAACGGCATAACTATCAACCTATTCCCACACGCCAAGGTTCTAGGTGTAACCCTGGACTCTGAACTATCCTTTCAGCCCCACATCCATTTACCGTCCAAAGCTTGTGGGTAAAAAATGTAGCGCTGCAACAAGTGAACAGGTGTGAAAACAAATTCCTTAGAAAAATAAGTAAAGTGAACTTAAACAGGATAAGGGAGACTACAAATGAAAAATCTCCATGTGGTGAGAATAAACACATATAACATAAAATGTCCAACATAAATAGAGTGATATGCTGACAGGGATGTCTTGAATCATATAGATCCTTCCATGGAACACTTTCTCGAACAAATGCTGTAACAGATGTACGCTTACCGGAACAGGTGGACATTATGTCAGCGACAGAGAGTCAATCAGGCATAGAAGGCTCGGAACGACCAATGGACTGGACTATCACTGTAATCCCGGGAATAGGCAGGTGCACTCTGTTCTTTCGTTGGCCTCCACTGAGAAGAGACAAATGGCTGAACCGCAAGTCACCAAGTGGACGACTAGCCACAACAATAGAACAGGAACCACGAAGTCCACGAGGGATCCAATAAAAATGGCTGGAACCAATAGGATGTCACCTCGGCAGGTATGGCACAGACTCAGAGATGGTACTCCCACAATATATTTTTCAAACCACAGGTCATGGAAGAAAAGAGAAGAGGGGGCTCCGATGGTGCAGGTCAAATAAGGTGGATTTTATTGATAAAAACCGACATAACAAAAATATAAAAATATAAAAAGTGATCACAATTGAAAAGCAGTATGGGGAATGGTGAACCTCGACCAACGCGCTTCGTCTAAATAAAAATTCTACTGGGGCATCACACCTATTCACTTGTTGCAGCGCTACATTTTTTACCCACATTGCTTTTGAATTTTGTCACATTCTAGTGTATCTGCTTTTGTTTCAAAGTTTAGCGCAATAATTATTTTATATCCACACTGTCCAAAGCTTGCTGCCCCAACCTCCACAACATCTCCAAAATACGCCCCTTCCTAACCAATGACTGCACAGAAATTCTAATCCATTCCCTGGTCATCTCTCGCCTTGACTACTGCAACTCCCTCCTCATTGGCTTACCCTTACATAGACTATACCCGCTTCAGTCCATCATGAATGCTGCTGCCGGGCTCATCCACCTTACAAACTGCTACCCCTCTCTGTCAATCCCTCCACTGGCTTTACACTCACCCAACACATGAAATTCAAAATACCAACGACAACTTACAAAGCCATCCACAACTCTGTCCCCAGCTACATCAGTAACCTAGTCTCAAAATACCAACCAAATTGTTCTCTTCATTCCTCCCAAGACCTCCTGCTCTCTAGTTCCCTTGTCACCTCCTCTCATGCTCACACCATGCAGGACTTCTCCAGAGCCTCTCCCATCCTCTGGAACCCCATATACCAATCTGTCTGACTATCTCCTGCTCTGTCCATTTTCAGATGATCCCTGATAACTCATCTCTTCTGAAAGAGAAATACAAGAAAAGCACCGATCTGAGCTGCGAAGCCAAAGGTAGGATAATTAATAACAGCAAACCCACTCCAGGTGCTCTGGCTCAGATGTCCTCCTTACATCCATAGATGATAGTTCAAGCACATGAAGATTCCATCTGAAGTCTTTATTGCAACATGACAACGTTGAAAGTAATACTAACGCGTTTCGACAAAAGCCTTGTTCACAGCACAGTTAGAATAATAATAATAAAAAAACACAACATATATATATATATATATTTATTATATATATATATATATATACATACATACACAAAAGGTAAAAAGATAAGGTAGATGATGTCATCAATTGAAGTAAACGAGAGAAGGTGAGAGAAGGTGTACAATCCCTGGGGAGTGAAAGTTTACAAAACATATCATGATGTAGTCAGAATCACTGGGTAAGCAATATGGATCTATATATGAAAACTAAACAAATTAAAATAAACAAAATAAACTATTTAAAACAAAAAGAATACAAAATGAATGAAGGAAGAGATCAACATCATATCAAAGGTTCATACCAGGTGTTATCCTGATCTGAAGGTTAAAAATCCACCAGACTTCTCTTTTGAGAAGCCTGCAGTGTAAATCTCCTCCACGGGGTGGACTTTTAACCTTTTCCAGACCATAAAAAGACAATACTTTTAAAATGGTCATGTTGCAATAAAGACTTAAGATGGAATCTCCTGAGTTGTCGGCCTTTCTGTCTATGTTCTTGAACTATCATCTCTTCAGAAAGGCCTATCCAGCCCCCACCTAACAACTGTAAATGTATTTTCTCCATCAGCCTATCCCCCACAGTTATTACCTTTTGTATCTCTTGACCCTCCATCTTAGATTGTAAGCTCTTTGTAATTCCCACTGTATTAAACTGTATTGTAATTGTACTGTCTGCCTTTATGTTGTAAAGTGCTGCGCAAACTGTCAGCGCTATACAAATTCTGTATAATATTCCAAACCGATAACTAAAACTGAAGAGTGCAAATCTGGTGCAGCTCTGCACAAAAAAAAAATCAGCTTCCAGGTTTTATTGTCAAAGCTTAATTGAACAAGCAGAAGTTAGAAGCTGTTTGGCTACCATACACAGCTACACCAGATTTTGTTCTCTCCAATTTTAGTAAATCAACCTCACATTGTCAAATAACCCCACAATGTTTAAATATTTTTTTATTTTTTATTAGTCTGCTCCTAGGACTCTTGAAGTTAGCTACATTCATATATGGCTATGGTCTTATATGGTCATCTATGGGTATGGGTACGCCAGAGAATATAGGGACTCTTTGGTTTTCCGAAAACAGCTAGACTGAACATGCTACTGTCTTATGACTTTTAAGTAAATCTTAATGCAAATCATCCAAGGGGAATCAAAATGATGCAGGTATAAATTGTGGCCACCTAGAAGTACCTAAACATAACTACAGTAATCTCCAAAACTTTCCTGTCATGACTGAATCTTACGCCATTCTGGCAGGTAAAGATTTATCACTTAATCATAGCACTAAAGCTGGACTGTGCTTTCCTACATGCCACACATTCATATCGTCCATGTGAGGCTGCCCATCAAAATGGTAGGCCTACAGGAATTTGTGGAGGTGGCAATAAGCTATAATTTTAATGCTACATGGAAGTTTCAGAGCTAGGGATGGGCCCGGTGCTCGAAGCGAACCCACTTTCGCATCGAGCACCGGGCGTTCGCTCGCTCGGCGAGCCCAGAACTATTTGGCGCCGTTCGCATCACATTCGTGTGCTGCGAGCGGCCCCGCAATGCGTTGCGGCCGGCGCGGCCGGCGCAGTGCATTGCTGGCTGATGATTGGCCAAGCATGCACTGTGACCCCGCATGCTTGGCCAATCACAGCGCCGGAAACTCGGAGAGCAATAATTGGCTACAGGCAGGACGCCTGTAGCCAATTAAAGCTCAGGGGCTTTAGTACACGCCCCACCATTTAAAAGGCCGCCACGCCGTCGGCGCCGGTCACATGAGTTCCGGCTTTAGGAGAGATCAGTCTGCTGATTCTGTGTCTTAGCTTGATTCATTGCTACAGAAAGATTTGCTCTTCTTTGCTAAACCATTGGCTATTTCTTTGCTAAACCATTGCTACCTAAGTCATTGATCGTTCATTGCTGCTGATTGCACAGTTAGTGTGTTATTAGCTGCTGCTGGAGATTAGTCTGGTGCGTGTTTTACTGTTAGTACAGTATTTCAGTAGTACCAACCGCAGTGCTGTTAGCACAGCATTGCACCCCAACAGCACCCATAGGACTTCTAGTGAGTTAGTGGCAGCAAACAGAGCTCCTATATATTCTTCCCAGAAGCACCCATAGGACTTCTAGTGTGTTAGTGGCAGCAAACAGAGCTCCTATATTTTCTTCCCAGAAGCACCCATAGGACTTCTAGTGTGTTAGTGGCAGCAAACAGAGCTCCTATATTTTCTTCCCAGAAGCACCCATAGGACTTCTAGTGTGTTAGTGGCAGCAAACAGAGCTCCTATATTTTCTTCCCAGAAGCACCCATAGGACTTCTAGTGTGTTAGTGGCATCAAACAGAGCTCCTATATTTTCTTCCCAGAAGCACCCATAGGACTTCTAGTGTGTTAGTGGCATCAAACAGAGCTCCTATATTTTCTTCCCAGAAGCACCCATAGGACTTCTAGTGTGTTAGTGGCATCACACAGAGCTCCTATATTTTCTTCCCAGAAGCACCCATAGGACTTCTAGTGTGTTAGTGGCATCACACAGAGCTCCTATATTTTCTTCCCAGAAGCACCCATAGGACTTCTAGTGTGTTAGTGGCATCACACAGAGCTCCTATATTTTCTTCCCAGAAGCACCCATAGGACTTCTAGTGTGTTAGTGGCATCACACAGAGCTCCTATATTTTCTTCCCAGAAGCACCCATAGGACTTCTAGTGTGTTAGTGGCATCACACAGAGCTCCTATATTTTCTTCCCAGCAGCACCCATAGGACTTCTAGTGTGTTGGTGGCATCACACAGAGCTCCTATATTTTCTTCCCAGAAGCACCCATAGGACTTCTAGTGTGTTAGTGGCATCACACAGAGCTCCTATATTTTCTTCCCAGAAGCACCCATAGGACTTCTAGTGTGTTAGTGGCATCACACAGAGCTCCTATATTTTCTTCCCAGCAGCACCCATAGGACTTCTAGTGTGTTAGTGGCATCACACAGAGCTCCTATATTTTCTTCCCAGAAGCACCCATAGGACTTCTAGTGTGTTAGTAGCATCACACAGAGCTCCTATATTTTCTTCCCAGCAGCACCCATAGGACTTCTAGTGTGTTAGTGGCATCACACAGAGCTCCTATATTTTCTTCCCAGAAGCACCCATAGGACTTCTAGTGTGTTAGTGGCATCACACAGAGCTCCTATATTTTCTTCCCAGAAGCACCCATAGGACTTCTAGTGTGTTAGTGGCATCACACAGAGCTCCTATATTTTCTTCCCAGAAGCACCCATAGGACTTCTAGTGTGTTAGTGGCATCACACAGAGCTCCTATATTTTCTTCCCAGCAGCACCCATAGGACTTCTAGTGTGTTAGTGGCATCACACAGAGCTCCTATATTTTCTTCCCAGAAGCACCCATAGGACTTCTAGTGTGTTAGTGGCATCACACAGAGCTCCTATATTTTCTTCCCAGAAGCACCCATAGGACTTCTAGTGTGTTAGTGGCATCACACAGAGCTCCTATATTTTCTTCCAGAAGCACCCACAGGACTTCTAGTGTGTTAGTGGCATCACACAGAGCTCCTATATTTTCTTCCCAGAAGCACCCATAGGACTTCTAGTGTGTTAGTGGCATCACACACAGCTCCTATATTTTCTTCCCAGCAGCACCCATAGGACTTCTAGTGTGTTAGTGGCATCACACAGAGCTCCTATATTTTCTTCCAGAAGCACCCATAGGACTTCTAGTGTGTTAGTGGCATCACACAGAGCTCCTATATTTTCTTCCCAGAAGCACCCATAGGACTTCTAGTGTGTTAGTGGCATCACACAGAGCTCCTATATTTTCTTCTCAGCAGCACCCATAGGACTTCTAGTGTGTTAGTGGCATCACACAGAGCTCCTATAATTTCTTCCCATAAGCACCCATAGGACTTCTATTGTGTTAGTGGCATCACACAGAGCTCCTATATTTTCTTCCCAGCAGCACCCATAGGACTTCTAGTGTGTTAGTGGCATCACACAGAGCTCCTATATTTTCTTCCCAGAAGCACCCATAGGACTTCTAGTGTGTTAGTGGCATCACACAGAGCTCCTATATTTTCTTCCCAGAAGCACCCCATAGGACTTCTAGTGTGTTAGTGGCATCACACAGAGCTCCTATATTTTCTTCTCAGAAGCACCCAAAGGACTTCTAGTGTGTTAGTGGCATCACACAGAGCTCCTATATTTTCTTCCCAGAAGCACCCATAGGACTTCTAGTGTGTTAGTGGCATCACACAGAGCTCCTATATTTTCTTCCCAGCAGCACCCACAGGACTTCTAGTGTGTTAGTGGCATCACACAGAGCTCCTATATTTTCTTCCCAGAAGCACCCATAGGACTTCTAGTGTGTTAGTGGCATCACACAGAGCTCCTATATTTTCTTCCCAGAAGCACCCATAGGACTTCTAGTGTGTTAGTGGCATCACACAGAGCTCCTATATTTTCTTCTCAGCAGCACCCACAGGACTTCTAGTGTGTTAGTGGCATCACACAGAGCTCCTATATTTTCTTCCCAGAAGCACCCATAGGACTTCTAGTGTGTTAGTGGCATCACACAGAGCTCCTATATTTTCTTCTCAGCAGCACCCACAGGACTTCTAGTGTGTTAGTGGCATTTCACAGAGCTCCTATATTTTCTTCTCAGAAGCACCCACAGGACTTCAAGTGTGTTAGTGGCATCACACAGAGCTCCTATATTTTCTTCTCAGCAGCACCCATAGGACTTCTAGTGTGTTAGTGGCATCACACAGAGCTCCTATATTTTCTTCTCAGCAGCACCCATTTTTTATACTATATACACTACCGACTACAATGGCTGGAAGACCGCCAAGGAGAGGCAGAGCGTGCCGAGGCAAGAACACAGGGCAGGCCGGCTCTGTTTCTAGAGACAACAGTGCTGGCCATGGACGTGGTCGTGCATCGTCATCAGCACGTGGCCATGGGACACGCTTGTCTTTGTTTTCGACAGCTGGACATGTGGAGCCGCATCATGCTGAAGGCTTGGTAGAATGGATGACCAAGCCCTCCTCATCTTCCTCATCCTCTCTCACCCAGGCTCAGGGTACTGGCAGAGCACCTGCCAATGCGTACTCAATGGCATCATCAGCCATCCCTTCCCTAGACCCACCATGTCCTCCTGAGGAGTCCCCCGAACTCTTTGAGCACAGTGTTGGGTACATGCTCCAGGAGGATGCTCAACGATTCGAAGGCTCGGATGATGATACCCAGGTTGAGGAAGTCAGTAGTGTGCGCGCAGAGAGAGGGGATGCTGAAGGACAGCAATCTGGCAGTACTGTTCCACCAGCTGCAGCTTACTGCCAGGTTTGCTCTAGTGGTGAAGAGGGAGGGGATGATGAGGTCACTGACTCCACGTGGGTGCCTGAAGGGAGAGAGGAGGAGGAGGGACGAGGAGGAGGAGGATGCGGCGTCACATGTCCAACGAGTCAGGATGCCCCCTGGAGGCCAGCTAGAGGCCAGCACAGCAACTGTACCACACCGCAGAGCTCCGCCTGTGCAGGGCGCTGCCTCTGCACGTTATCAGAAAAGTTCTTTGGTGTGGGCCTTTTTTGAGACGAGTGCATCAGATCGCACCACTGCTATTTGCAATATTTGTCTCAAGCGTATCTCGCGTGGCCAAAACATCAGCCGCTTGGGCACCACAAGCATGAGCAGACATATTTTGACCTGCCATGCAGCTCGTTGGCAAGCACACATAAAAGACCCACACCAAAGAACAAAGCGGACCTCTCCTTGCTCCTCATCAGCTGGGATCTCCATCCCCACTATATCTTCAGTCCTCTCTGAAAGCTGCTCTGAGAGGACTGAAGGTGTAGAATTAGGTGTGTCACAACCAAGTACTTGCAGTACACCGACGTCCGATTGTAGCAGGCAAATTTCCCTGCCCCAGCTGCTGGACCGTCGAAAGAAGTATACTCCCAGCCATCCACATGCCCAGCGGTTGAATGCTAGCTTGGCTAAATTTCTAGCACTTCAACTGCTGCCTTTTCAGTTGGTAGACTCGGCCCCCTTCCATGAGTTTGTTCAATGTGCGGTTCCTCAGTGGCAGGTTCCCAAACGCCACTTTTTCTCACGGAAGGCGATTCCGTCTCTCTACCGGCATGTGGAAGGCAATGTCCATGCCTCGCTGGACAGGGCGGTCAGCGGTAAGGTGCATATTACCGCTGACTCATGGTCCAGCAGGCATGGACAGGGACGTTATCTTTCTTTCACGGCCCATTGGGTCACTCTATTGGCAGCTGGGAGGGATGCAGGACAAGGTGCAGTAGTGTTGGAGGTTGTTCCGCCACCACGACTCCAAAATGCTACTACTGGTTGTGACACACCTCTCTCCTCCACCCCCTCCTCTTCTTCTTCCTCCAGTGCTCTGTCCTCGGAACCAGCGGTGCTCCGTAGGCGTACAAGGGGCTAAGCAAGTACGCAGGCAAAAAGATGCCATGCCGTGCTTGCGCTGGTGTGTTTGGGGGACAGGAGCCACACTGGGCCAGAGGTTCTGGCAGCTCTGCAGGGGCAGGCCGAGAGGTGGTTGACGCCACGCCAGCTTAAGCCAGGAATGGTCGTTTCTGACAATGGCACCAACCTCCTCTCCGCCCTGCGACAGGAGAAGCTCACCCATGTGCCCTGTATGGCTCACGTCCTCAACCTGGTGGTGCAGCCGTTCTTGGGCAGGTTCCCAGGCTTACAGGATGTCCTGAGGCAGGCCAGGAAAGTCTGTGTGCATTTCCGCCAATCTTATAATGCCAGTGCTCGGCTGACTAAGCTGCAAAAGGAGCTGAACCTGCCCAAGAACCGCCTAATATGTGACATGCCCACCAGGTGGAACTCAACGTTGGCCATGCTGCAGCGACTGCACACGCAGCAGAGGGCCATCAATGAGTACCTTTGCGACTACGGCACCAGGACAGGGTCAGGGGAGCTTGGCTTTTTTTCCCCACGCCAGTGGAGCATGATCAGGGATGCATGCACTGTCCTCTCACCATTTGAGGAGGCCACGAGGATGGTGAGCAGTGACAGTGCATGCATCAGTGACACTGTACCTCTTGTCCACCTGTTGGAGCATACGCTGCGTGGGATAATGGACAGGGCACTTGAGGCAGAACAGAGGCAGGAAGAGGAGGACTTCCTTGCCTCTCAGGGCCCCCTTTATCCAGACAGTGTTCCTTCTGTCCCACCCATCACACAGGAAGAGGATGAGGAGGAGGAGGAGGAGGAGGAGGAGGAGGAGGATTGTGTGAGCATGGAGGTGGAGCCTGGCACTCAGCATCAGCAGCAGCAGTCTTTTAGGGATGATGTACAGTCCCAACAATCCAGTGGACATGTACGTGGCTGGGAGGAGGTGGCTGGCGATCATGTCATCCTCAGTGACCCAGAAGACTCCGGACCGAATGCCTCAGCTAACCTACGCTGCATGGCCTCCCTGATCCTGCAAAGCCTGCGGAAGGATCCTCGTGTTCTTCGGATCAAGGAGAGGGACCATTACTGGCTGGCCACTCTCCTTGATCCACGGTACAAGGGTAAGGTTGCGGACCTTATCTTGCCGTTGCAGAGGGAGCAGAGGATGAGACATCTCAGGGAGGCCTTGCAGAAAGGTCTGTGCAACGCGTTCCCAGAAACTGGGAGGTTACAAACTCCTGGTCCTGGACGACGAGTTGCTGAGGCTTCGGTCAGTAGCAGAAGGAGCGGTGGGGAAGGTGGACGTCTGACCGATGCGTTCAGACAATTTTTTAGTCCGCAGCCCCAAGGTATGATCGGTTCCAGCAACCATCGCCAGCGACTGATATACATGGTGCAGGAATACCTAGGGGCAAGGTCAGACTTGGACACCTTTCCCACCGAAAATCCTCTGGCTTACTGGGTCCTGAGGATGGATCACTGGCCAGAGCTTGCACAGTATGCAATTGAGCTACTGGCCTGTCCTGCATCCAGCGTTCTTTCCGAGCGCACATTCAGTGCTGCTGGAGGATTTGTCACCGATCATAGGGTGCACCTGTCCACCGACTCGGTTGATCGACTGACCTTCATAAAAATGAATCAGTCTTGGATCACCACCAGCTACCAGGCACCTGAAGCGGATATAACGGAATAATTTATAATGTCACATCCCTTCAAGACTGCCTATGCTGATGCTGAGTGACTGTCCTGTTATGTTCACTGACTATCCTCTTCCTCCTCCTCAATGATCCATGCCACCACACCAGTGCCTAAGGCACAATTTTTCAGCCCCTGTATAACAGGGGCGTGTACTTACATTTTTTTTTAAAAAAATGCTTCGCAACAGGTGTGACTGCTGTGCTCCAAGTACAGTATCTGTGAGGGGTTGCAGTGTTGTGGCACCAGCACCAGTGCCTAAGGCACAATTTTTCAGCCCCTGTTGGGGCGTGTAATTACAATTTTTAGGCAATGCTTTGCAACAGGTCTCATTGCAGTGCTCAGAGTACAGTATCTGTGAGGGGTTGCAGTGTTGTGGCACCAGCACCAGTGCCTAAGGCACAATTTTTCAGCCCCTGTTGGGGGGTGTAATTACAATTTTTAGGCAATGCTTTGCAACAGGTGTCACTGCTGTGCTCAGAGTACAGTATCTTTGAGGGGTTGCAGTGTTGTGGCACCAGCACCAGTGCCTAAGGCACAATTTTTCAGCCCCTGTATAACAGGGGCGTGTAATTACAATTTTTTAAAAAGATGCTTCGCAACAGGTGTGACTGCTGTGCTCCAAGTACAGTATCTGTGAGGGGTTGCAGTGTTGTGTCACCAGCACCAGTGCCTAAGGCACAATTTTTCAGCCCCTGTTGGGGCGTGTAATTACAATTTTTAGGCAATGCTTTGCAACAGGTCTCATTGCTGTGCTAAGAGTACAGTATCTGTGAGGGGTTGCAGTGTTGTGGCACCAGCACCAATGCCTAAGGCCCAATTTTTCAGCCCCTGTTTAACAGGGGCGTGTAATTACAAATCTTGATCTAATAGTTCACAGCAGGGCCCATTCCTGCGCCCACCAAGAGTAACTATGAGGGCCTACAGTCTTGTGGCAACACCGTCCACCACCACCACCACCACCGCCAAAGGCCCAATTTTTCTGCCCTGTTCAACAGGTGCATGCAATTACAAATCTTGATCTAATAACTCACAGCAGGGCCCATTCCTGCACCCACCAAGAGTAACTGTGAGGGCTTACAGTCTTGTGGCAACACCGTCCACCACCACCACAGGCCCAATTTTTCGGCCCTGTTCAACAGGTGCATGCAATTACAAATCTTGATCTAATAACTCACAGCAGGGCCCATTCCTGCGCCCACCAAGAGTAACTGTGAGGGCTTACAGTCTTGTGGCAACACCGTCCACCACCACCACCACCACCAAAGGCCCAATTTTTCTGCCCGGTTCAACAGGTGCATGCAAGTACAAATCTTGGTCTATTAACTCACAGCAGGGCCAATTCCTGTGCCCACCAGTCTTGTGGCTACACCAACATCTAATAGGGCAAATTTCTGCAGAGTATATACGGCAGGCCCCTACTTTCAAACATCCAACTTACAAACGACTCCTACTTGCAAACGGAAAGAGAAACAGGAAGTGAGAGGAAATCTACCCCTAGGAAGGGAAATTCTATCATGTTAGATTTAATTTGGGAAAAAGGTATCTCCTCTCTACTGATGCTTTATCACCAATCCTTGTTTCAATTAAAACCCCACTTTTCCAAAAACATTTGTCATTGGGACGGAAAGTGAGGTGACATGTTCTGAACAGATGTGCAAAGACAGCAAATGTTACAGGGGTGATAACCCCTCCCTATGTTCTCCAAAAAGCTTAAAAATAGATTTTTTTGGGATGGAGCTACACTTCATAATGTACCTGTTCAGATTCTACTTAAGAACAAACCTACAGTCCGTGTCTTGATTGCACCACCTATATACTGCTGTTCAGAGTATATAGGGTTGTAGGTATAGGGTTTTATTTTGGGTGCGGGGTCCCCCTTAATATCCATACAAGACCCAAAGGGGCTGGGGTGGGGGGGGGGGGGTGATGGGGTAGCCATGCCATTTTTCTCAAGGATTTTCAGCCATATGGCGGCCAGGACAAGACATGACATTAAAGCCGCAAGTGGTTTTAAATGGCTTCTTTTTTTCCTTTACAAATGTCATTTTGTGCATAGACAGTTCTAAACACGGGAAACACATGCCACTTCACAGGCATACTTTAGACACCACCCAGGTACCATATTTAAAGGAAAATGTCACTTTCTTTTTTTCACTTTATGCATCATTAAAATGACTGCTCCCGAAAAAACGTTAGTTTTTAAAAGTTCTTTTTGCATTGATATATGTCCCCTGGGGCAGGACCCGGGTCCCCAAACCTGTTTTATGACATTAACATGCATATTGGCCGTTGTAATTAGCAATTTTGATTTCGAACGTTCGCGTCCATTATAACGAATAGGGTTCGAAAATTCGCGCAAACTTTCGGTCCGTTCGAAGGTTCTGGTGCGAACCGATACCCGGGGGTGTTCGGCTCATCCCTATATACATACAAAGAGGGACTTTATGAGACACAAGCCAAAAAGTGTAAAATATACAAAATGTATTAAACATTTAAACATATTTGATACATACTGTTAAAATTGTTCTGATAAACATAAGAACAAACACATATGCATAAATATGCATAGTTAGATAGATCAACGCATGGCTGATAATCCAAGGTGTAGATGCTTATATAATAAATTTCTCAACGTGTTTCGCAAAACAGTGCTCCCTTCTTCAGGAGAGATAGATATAAACGTAATAATGTAAAATAGTCCTATCGAACTCCAAAAAAGGTTAGCAGTCATGTGGATTCTTGGTTCTCATAAGTCTCCCCAATGGGAATAAAGGGAATGAATGAAGGTCGTCCCCAAAGGTCTACATTATTCTCCATAGGGGCTGTGGAGGGGAAGAGGACCAGCCAGAGTAAAACAAACATCCCAAGGAATCCCCAGGGGCCACATTGGCAAGGTGTACACGTATATACTTCCCAGGATATATCAGTGAGTTAGGATACCACAAACGACAAGCCGGATCTTGCCTAAACCAGGCACCCTCCGGTCAAGAGATTGCAGCAACCACATTGGGACAAAAAATAAAAAAATAATACTTAAACATAATTAAATATCAAAGTAACAAGATTTAGTCTGAAAATTATACAGGTAAAAGGGGCTTAAATGAGGGGGCATCATTCAAACCCCAGGGCCGAGGTAGCTCTGAGTGAATGAATCTACCTCATCTCTCTCTGCAAAATATACCTTTCCCAATCCCCCCTGGGTCCTTTGGGATATGTTTCAGAGCCATACATTGTACCTTAAAGGGACAGTATAAATGCTCATGGGCTCATATCTACCTATTGGGGAATAAAAGTTATCCATCTCCATAATTCTCTGAAGGTTTTCCCCTAAATAAAAAGCCCCACATTCACACATCATGAGATATACTATCCCCTGGGTCTGACAGTTGATGAATTTCATAGGAACACATTTTTTACCATTAGGCAAGATAACATTTTTGGCAGTTTTCAAATATTTGCAGTAGGACAGATCCCACATTTGAAGGTACCTCGCAATGGAATTGTTCTAATACTCGATCCAGGGAAGTGACTATGTACCAACTTATCCTGTAGTGAGGAGGCTCATCTGTTTAAAAAAAAGCAGTTGTCTAAAGACGTCAATAGCTCAACTGAGGTTTTAATCAGAAAAGGCAAGACTTGATGTACTGCTGTGTTAAGAAAAAAAGAAAGAAAAAAATATATATATACAAGTAAATAAATTTGACCAGAACCATTATAGAGGTGCTCTACGGAATGTGCCTGTAAACATTTTACATAAGAATAAGAACAGTGCAACAAATACTAATGTGACAAGCACCGTAGTTGCTCACTAAGGAATACAGTATAATGTGTATGTGCCAAGCAAATTCCATATGCCAAAGGACCCATCAGAGGTGGCTCTCTAATTAGGCAAATTAGGCGGTCGCCTAAGGCCTCGCACTCCTAGGGGCCTCGCGGCCACCTAATTTGCCTACCGTGTGTTGGAGTGAACGTCCCCTGGTCGGTGCCCTCAGAGCCTTTAAAGGGGTTGTAAAGGCAGAAGGTTTTTTTATCCTAATGCATTTCATACATTAAGATAAAACGCCTTCTGTGTGCAGCAGCCCCCCTCAGCCTCCCTAATATTTACCTGAGGTCCCTCTCTGTCCAGCGATGTTCACGAGTGTCTTAGCTGTCCTGATTCTCCTTCCTTATTGGCTGAGACACAGCAGTGATGTCATTGGCTCACGCTGCTGTCAATCAAATTCAGCTAGCCAATCTCTTGTATCATGTCTGCTGTATCTGACCATCCCCTGTATCACGTCTGCATTCTTTTCTGCAGTAATTTCTATCGCTTAAATCATTTTTTCCATAATGGGAGTGAATGGGGCCTCATATCTAAGGTTTTCCTAAGGCCTCACAAAGCCTAGAGCCGCCTCTGAGACCCATACACTGTGCTGTCAGAACAAAAAAGACATCATACATGTAAAATTATCACTGGCACTCTCATTGCAAAAAGCATTGTATGAAATTGTGCACGTATACTTGCCCATGACCACAGCATGCATATTTGAATATACACTCTGATATCAGTATAAACTTCCTGCTGTTTTGTTCCTACACAAGATCAATATTGGTAGTTAGAATTATTTTTTATTTTTATTTTAGCCTAGCTACCATTTAGTGAGCATACATTTGGACTCCGGCACTTACACTATCACAGTAAACCACACTATGTAGCCTGTGTCCACATATCAGTACTCATTGCTTGACATGCTTGGTGCATAGCCTAAGACTCTCTGGTTGAAAATCTTCACATATAAAGTTATGAATATTCACTTTAATTATCCAATCATGTGCAGATGGAATAGGTAGACAGGAGTTTGTACACAAGCCCCTGGGACAGAACCTAGAAGCATGCAGTTTCTCCAGAACAACTATCTTTTGTGGAGATCCTTTCCCTAATTTCTGCCAAAAGCACTTCAGTTCCAGCAGTGTGGGCCTTTGTTCTTGAAGCTTGGATCCCTCCGGCTGTTTGTCTTTGTTACCAAAGGTATGCTGAAGGTCATATTACTCAAGCTATATCTCTGTGGGAGATCATTTAGATATTTAAAACTTAAAGTGGATGTACACCTGATTCATGAAATTTGACCTAAGCACATACAATATATCTGTCATGTTCCACTCTCAGGCGTGCAGGGAAGAGCATGGAATACTTCAGTTGACGGTCGCTTGGCCTCCATGAAGCTCTGTCGGCGTTTCTGTATTTCGGCCGAGAAGTCTGGAAATATTTCCACCTTTATGTTTCCTACTGGAATGTTACCCTTCTCTCTCGCCAGCCTCAACGCAGCGTCCCGGTCTTTGTAGTTTAAGAGTTTTGCAATAAAGGTTCGGGGGGGAGCCCCCTGAGGAGGGGGTTTAGCAGGCATCCTATGAGCCCTCTCCACCACTAGCATGGGGGAGAAGGCCTCCCGACTGTATGTGGCTATCAGTAGTTGTTCCAGGAACGATGTCGGGTCTTTACCTTCCGCTCCCTCCGGGAGACCGATGAAGCGGAGATTACACCTCCTCAGACGATTTTCCATGTCGTCTTGCTTGGCGAGCAGCTGGTTAATCTGTCTCTGCATGTGTTCAGATCCAGCCTGCAATGGTGGGAGGATGTCTTCGACCGTGCTGATGCGGGTTTCTGTCTCTGTAACCCGTTCGCAGATTTTCTGGAAATCCTGTCTAATCAAAGACACGTCCATCTTGACCCCCTCGATCTGGGCGGTGAGGGACGTCCTGCAGAGTGTGATCGCTTCCAGTAGTTTGTCCGTGTCTCCCTGCGCACGCTCTCCTCCTGTCCTCTCAGCACTGCCATCTTCGTCCGCCTCCTCTCCTTCGTTCCGGCGGTACTGTGCAAGCTTTGCTGCGGTTGATTTTTGGCTCTTCGGGGGGGACATGATAGCAGGCTCAGGTGTGTTTGGTAAGATTTAGTCAGGGTAGGCCAGGGCGAATAAAAACAGGATGAGAAGGACAGGGCCCAGTGCTGGCTTAAGGGTCGGGTGTACCAAGATGGCCGCCGGTCTCTGTGTACAGGCCAAAATCGCGGACTTGCCTGAGTGCAGATTCCCTTTAACAGAGTTTCCTCTCTGCTCTGTGGGCGGATGGCTGGTGGTTTGGAGTGTCCAGGGAGGTTAGGAGGGCGTCAGCCCGCACAGGGCCTAGCGCTGGTTCCGAGGCCGGGTGTTCCAAGATGGCCGCGGCCTCCGTGTGTAGGCCGAAGCCGGGGACTCGCCTAATTGCGGCCACCGAGCGGGAGGACACCGCTCCGATCGGGCCACCGGAGGGCTGGAAATCAGGTGGATTATGTATAGGGGCCCCAGACAAGCTGCCTGTCTGAATGGGGGGATTTTTGAGTGGAGGTATAGGTATTTTCCCGGGATTAATTGTGGAGCTCAGGGCATGCAGGTCCTACACCATGCTCCGTCAGGCCACGCCCCCCACATACAGTATATCTGTAGTGTTTACTTATCTCTCTCCAAAGCCCTATGTCCCATGTCTTTCTGCTGCTCCGTTCTTCTGTTACCAGTATAACTTCTGACAAGTTCTCCAACAACCGAGACAAAACCAGCCTTCAATTTGTGTCGGATGGGTGCTATAAATCGATTAGCAGTGAGTTGGTCTATTCACAGCAAAGCTCTGCACATTCCTTCCTTCCTCTGCCTATGTGGAGTGGGGGTGTGTGCCTTTCCTCCAAACAGCTATCAAAACAGTGTATGCCAAGACTTCACTCCCAGTGCTGAACAGGAAGAAAAAAATATATAACACGATATATCTAAAGAATATAGCTGAAGACAGCAGATATACATGTAAAAGTTATATAGGGAGATTCGTTTCATCTCTGCGTATCATCTGAGACAGTTCACTTCAGTGGGTATAGGATTATAGCCACATTATTATAATAATTGTTATAAGGTCAGTGTATTTATTTGCCACTTACCTGCACCTTACATACCACCATATGCATAGTATTAATGGGAATTGTACAAAACATTGGTCCTTATTATGGCAGCCCATCAGTACAATATACAGTAGATACAAGATATTCTCTTTTCTTTAGATTCATAGAGGATATGCAGTAAATGTCTTCCCTTTGAATTTTGTCTCTCATCTTGATAACTCATTTAGAGTTGCTCTTTAGGCCTCATGTACACTGGGCATTTAGCCTAAATGCAGGAGACATTTAGGTGTGGGTGGCAGGTACAGGCACACCGTCCAACCTGCTGCTGGCACCATGTCAAACTCTATAAGAGGGGGCTAGAAAGATGCACCAGCAGATACTTACATTTGGTGCAGTAAGTGCCCATGGATGACTTCCCAGAATGCAAACAGTCTGCACCTATACCTGCCACCCACACCTAAATGCCAGAGGGGGGATAAATGCCAAGTGTGCATGGGGCTTTATAGTTGCTATAAGCCTTTCTTCTGTTCAAAATAATTGCAAGTGAAATCCAACAAATTACTGATTTCCTTGTTATGCAAACCAATAGGAATGTGCTGCCCTTGTGTTCTGAATGCAGGTGGCAATGTGTTGTTAATGTCACCCCAAACACAGATCACAAATGCAGTGCGTTTGCAGGCACCAAATTGCATAGTACCAGAGTACCATGCAGTTTGTTGCAGTGCATTTTTAAAAGTAGTGCAAGCACTACTTTTTGCACAGTCCAGTGCATCTTGCAACCAATTCAAATGAATGCGTGCATTCCCGTGCAATTTCGGTGTGAACTGGCCCTAAACTTATACTTTTTCCAACTGGAATCAATTAATAAATTAGCTGCAAGATGAGCTTGGTAAGTGTCTCCTGACTCATATTTAACGAGAAATAGACGGCTTGTCAAAAACAAGCTGTGCAAACCAACGCACGTGAAGCAGTGTAAATTCAGCCTCAGTGTGTGGGGTCAATTTTGTGCCGATCAAAATGCTGTTTTTTGATCTGCCAGTAAAATAACTAATACAATTATATTATAACAATGATAGTGTTACTATGTATTTGTAAATAAGGATTGAATATACCTCACATAGGTTTTATTTGACAGGACCCGCCTGCTGGAAGTGGCACAGAGTGGGACCCACTTATCAAACTGACAGCTGGTCCCGACATTTTCACTGAGCAGAATGACTGTGGCTACAGAGTTAGCCCAGGGTGTATGCAGATAAGGTTTTCTGAGCATATTACATACACTCAAGGTCTTCACCTAGATAACTGTTCTGCATTATTTGTGGTTCCAGCAACAATAGCTATGCAGTGCATGGACTTCTTCAATAAATCTACCAACTTGTCACTCATCTCTGCTTGCTTTGCTTCATAATCTTACTGACAGTGTGTTTAAGCCTAGTAGATGGCTCTGTCTGCTGTGTGTCAGTATCATTTTGATGGTGCATTGGTTATGGCTTACTGTACGTATGCTGTGAATATGCAGAGCCGTGCTGAGATAAAAAATGCTGTTTGTGTATCCTAGCAGATAATACAAAATGCCTGCATACAAGAATTTACCTGTTAAAATATGTCTTTCTACCCTTGGCATGTAAAACACCATGGTTGTGTTTAAAGGAATCTGTGGGTACTTCTAAAGCCCCATACACACGCGCGGATTATCCGAGGACCAGGTCCGTCGGACCATGTCCGTCACACTTTGTCTGATGTTGGTTTTGCGTACACACGGTCAGACAAAGTTGTCGGAAAATCCGATCATTCTGAACGTGGTGACGTTTGTTGCCTACGACGGGACTACGTAGAGGCTAGTAGCCAATAGCTTTGGTCTTGTAATGTGATCTGAGCATGCGTAGCACTTTGTCAGGTCGGACAACCGTACACACGATCGGATTTGGTGTGATCGGACCGTGTTGACGGCAAAGATTTCCAGCAGGAGATAAGACTTTGTCCGTCGGTCAAACCGACGAACACTGTCCGATGGTGCATACACACGGTCTGATTTTTCAACAACCTTGTCCGATCGGACAGAATCCATGAAAAAGTCCGACCGTGTGTATGGGGCTTTATAGTACATTCAGCATAATAATATGGTGCAAAGTGGCAAAGCAGCTGACCACACCAGAGTCTACTTGGTAAATGTTGGCTTTAATAAAAGAACAAACTTTACTTAGATAGAGAAACACTCTGTGGGATGATCCTGGGGTGTTCCATTGTTCATTTTTTAATTGCATGCTACTTGCAATCATATGTGGACACACTTCAGGGCACACAGAAAAAGGTGTGCTGACAACTAGGGGTCTATTCTTAAATGTTTTTACACAATATTCAAACATCCTTTATCTAACATTCACATTTTTTCTAATTAGGATCAATTGCAAAACAAAATGTGTGAATCTTGGTGGAGATTTCTGTGAATCTTGTATGAAAACATTTATAAATAGACCCCTTAGAAACATTTAGGGACCTTGTAATGCTTGCTGTTTTAGGCTTTTATAGATTGAATTAGTTTTTTCGGTGTCTGTTGTACTTTAACAGAGAGGCATGGGACTATGCAGAGCAAGGGTCAGACACAGTTTGAGACACATAACGCAACAACAGCAACAGTGAAAGGTTCAGAAAACAACACATTTTGTAGTTCCACAAGCACTGCTTCATACAGTCTGCTATACAGACAACTTTCCCCCTTAGATATTGGGGTTTATTTACTAAAGCTGGAGAGTGCAAAATCAGTCTCACTTCTGCATAGAAACCAATCAGCTTCCAGGTTTTATTGCCAAAGCTTAATTGAACAAGCTGAGGTTAGAAGCTGATTGGTTTCTATGCAGAAATGAGTCTGATTTTGCACTGTCCAGCTTTAGTAAATAAACCCCAATATCTAAGGGGGAAACGTAAAGAAGGAGTTATTGAAGCCAATTAGTGTTATCTAAGGGCTAAAAGGGATTAAACAGAAACAACTTTTATTTAAAAAAATAATAATTTTTACTGGTAAGGTTGTGTAGCACCCTCTATCTAAAGGTAGGTGCTAGAATAGGATTTTTCTAGTTCAGGGCCCAAGTGCAGGTAAATTTAGCCAGGCCTGTGCTTTAGGCTAGGCCTGTTTTTTTTTGATTTGGGACTGGGAGTGTTCAGTGTAGTGGTGGGTGTGGTCACCTGTGCTCTGATTCAGAGGTGCCGCCCCTGCTTTCAGAAAGATGGTTCTGGAATGGGGGTTGGACCTGAAGTCTGAGTGGCAGACAGCTCTTTCGGTATTGGCAGGGGGCAGGCCCCCCATATAAGCTGGGGTCACATGCTGCAAGGGAGGAGTCTGAAGTGCAGAAAGACAGCATGGAGTATTGAGGTGCTGTTCTGGGCATCCCCACGCGGGGAGGCACCGAGCGCGAAGGAGGGATGGAGGAACCGCAGAGAGGGAGTCCTAGATAAAGATCTTTGTCTTTGGGAAAGGTATCAAGTTGCTGTGACCGGGAAACACAGGACTTGAATGCTGGACAAGATCGGTACAGAAGAAGTTGCAGTAAAGCGGAAGAGAATAGAGCAGCGTTTTGTGACCGGGGATACAGAACGGCCAAGTAACCAAAGGTCAGTGAACAGAACAAGAAAAGCTATCAAGAATAGTGTAGAATGCTGTGGCCGGGAAACTCAGCATTGATAGCAAGGGACTGTATGGGAACAGTAGTGAAGAAGTAGTGTTTCAATAATTTGCTGAGAATACTAGATGTACAACAACTTTCAAGCTAAGACTATTCAGTATTGTCAAACAATACACCAACTGCTATGGGCACCTCATATCACCTGTTTGTTCCACGCAAGTTGTATCCTGTAATAAACGCAACAAAACCGTGTAAATGACTGTTCCTTGTCTTATCTGAATGTGGGGAGCCTGGCAGCAGGGTTATTGGAGGATTGCTAAGTAACCAAATCAGCAACCCTTAGGGGTGTACCGCTACAGTCGCTTTAATTGATGTTATGTGCAGATCAAATGACACCTCTATGAGTTGCACCCAGATAATTGATTGTAAATTCTAAAACCGTATTTCTCAGTGACTCTGTGAGATTTGGACAGTGGGGGAGACAGAGCAGGACATGTGGGGGAATCTCCCCAAAATGGAAACACAGACAGTAGTTCAATAAAGGGAAGTTTTTTTTTTTTTTAGCCCTGCTTGGGAGGTTTATCTTGCTATCCAGGTGATAGGTGTCAGACTAGAAAGTCGGGGGAAAATTTTACATTGCTGGATAAAGATCGGGCCTAGGTAAGTATAAGTGGGGGGGGGGGGGGCTGGAGGGAGAAGCTGCACACTAAAGGTTTTTTACCTTAATGCAGAGAATGCAAGTTAAATCACCTTCTGCCTTTGCAACCTCTTTAGTTTAGGATTTTTTTTTGCCTTTAGTTATGCTTTAACTAGTTAACTCAACAGGCTCATGTCAAATGTAATATACACTAACCAATGTATTCCTATTAATATGATTCTGCACAAGGCATTATATGGTGTGATCAGTGAATGTAAGTTCAGTTACTGTAATATTTCACCACCTAATGTGATAACAGTAAACAATGCATGCAGCTCATGGATACAAAGAACAACCTGCTCATATTAAAAAGGCCAACAAACCTTGTAAACATGCTGTAAATTTACCACTTAAGCAAATTACATTTTTCTAGGCCATAAGGCTAAAAATTTCCATTTTTTAAAGAAAATGCATTTTGAAACATAAAGTAGGATGACTTCATGAAGCATTTTCCTTTAATGTTTTTACATTTTTTTAAATCATTACTCATGTTAATAAAAAAAAAATAGTATGTGTTCATTAATAGATCCTTTTTTTTTTTTAGGGTTTTTTTGCACCCTAAAATCTTTAAAATACTCAGAAAAAATATTTATGATGATCATATTCACAGTCTTTCTACACTTGTGTGATTTTCCTAGATCTAGCTTGCATACAGCATTAAGAACTTGCTGTACATATATCTAGCTGGTTCAGAGAGCAGCAGATGTATAAAATAATTAAGAAGCTTTGATAGAGAATTAAAAGAATAACATATATCATGTAATGCTATAAACTCACTTACCCACATTTTATTTCCTACTGTTAAAGAATCTTCTCCGTGATGCTACGAAAACATGATTTGCGATCCAATAAAGCAAAATCCTAATTTTCTGTCTTTTATCTTTTTACCCTTCTTTCGTACACCTCTTTGGCCTTGTCAAAACATATCGTTTAGTTAGAGACTAAAAATATTTTTCTATCGATTGAGGCTATTGATTTTTTTTAATCTGTACTTTGGCTTAGAGAGTTTGGGTGAAAGGTGAAAGTTCGCCAGCTTAGTCCAACGTTTTATCTGGACAGCCACAGAATGTATTGGCAGAAGATTTGATTTACCATCCTAGTCAGAGCAAGCCTGTTCTGTGCAGCTTCTGCAGGCTATGTACAAGTTAATTCCAATCATGGTTCTTGTTGACAACATCCAGATTGGTGTGTTGTCTCAATTTCCTCAATGTTTGTCTGAGGACTGCATACATTTCCAGCCTCTCACATAAGCATGGGGAAAATATCTACACTAAGTGAACTATGTCATCTAAATTATATTCCTGTGGAGCTTTCAGATTGCAAAAGCACTCTTCCCTTCAACACTCTTTATCCCTGATCTTGCATACATTAAGGACTCATCAGTCTGCAAATCTAATTCAGAACAGCTGACAAAGGCAGAATATTTTGCGAAATATGCACTATATGTACAAGGACTATTATTTTACCTATAGTAAACCTATAATTTTTTTTTATAGATTTGGATGTAAACTGAATAATAATAATAAGAATGTTTTTATCAAAATCCCTTTTTTGTCCCTTTCTTTTAACTTTAATAATAGTTAAACTTTTTCATTTAATGGAGCAGTCATATTTGCTTATTACCTACACATGGGATTGCACTCAGCACCCTTTTCCCCCCATATCCAAATACAACAAACATTTAATAATGAAATATCACACTCAAATATTGGCATAAATTGGCCGCAGAACTTTTATTGCAATACTAAATCAAAACAAATTTATCATTCACAAAATTTCTTAGCTTTAATGACTCAAACAAATTACATTTCAACAACTTTATCAACAAGTCCCCATTAGATGCAAGGTGACTTACCACATGAAGTGCACACGATAGGAGGGAGGGTGGGTAGCTCTTCCTAAACCGAACCCTTGACCAGAAGCAAGATTCCTGGGACAGTGGGCCCTTCCAAAAAATTCCAACAAATCTTATTGGCCCATTCCCATCTGCCCATAGGTGAGCTGGAATGTTTAAAGGGCCATTGTCCCTTAAATTGCATTGCATATTGAATCAATGCTAAATGGTTTAACAAACAGGGGAAAGGCAGAGGCAACCCCATGAAGGTGTGCCCAAAGCAATTGTACCCCCTTTTTACATGGGATTGCACTCCGCACCCTTTCCCCCCATCTCCAAACACAACAAATATTTAATAATGAAACATCACACTCAAATATTGGCATAAATAGGCCGCGACACTTTTATTGATTTTCAAATAAATTCATAACTTTTCATAAACATATTACAATTCTAAATCAAATCAAATTTATCATTCACAAAATTGCTTAGCCTTAATGACTCAAGCAAATTACATTTCATCAACTTTATAATAACAATAATAATTATAATAATCCCTACAAAGCCAGGGCTTAGGCCCGGCCTACTCCAAACCCGCAGACATTTCGATCATGCTCTGCAATCCCCAGTTGAAAATCTCCAGGCCTACATCAGAAAGATGGACTAAATCCTCCCAATACAAGCCCCCCCCCCCCCCGAAAACCACCCTCCAAATCGAAAATGGCAAAGGTTAACCTACCTACAAGAGGCATGAACTTCTCAATGGAGTGATTCACCCATTTTTTATAATTCTTAAACTTGGGGTGTGATAACCATAGTAGCCTGGAAATGAAGTCTGAAAAAAGAACTGCTGTGTTTGGAGGTGACATCTTCAACTGATGCAGGTCATATTTGACCTTGTAGATCAAATCCAAGGTCTTCGTATGACTGACATCATTCCCACCAAGGTGAATATTCAGCACTGAAGGTGATGGCCAAACTAAATATAGCTGAGAAATATAATAATATGAATTCAACCATTGCAAACCTCTTACTCCTTTCCACAGAATGAGGCAAGTTTCAGGATTGAGATTTAAGTTAGCAGTATAGTAACAATGGCCCGTTTATGCACCAAGAAAATGTCCAATTATCCAAACAAATTCTCTGACCTAAAGAATGTAAAGAAAAAGGTTAGGGCAGACATCTTCCCAGCCTCCTGATTAAAGATTCATCAAACACAAGCCTGGCTGCCTCTGTTGCAGCCCCAATATGAAAGGAATGGGGTGTCAAGCATAATTCCTGCAAACCTAGTCTTTGAATAGATTTCTTTAACACTGAAAAAATATGTAATTTGGTTACAGGAGAACCATCATCATGATGGAAAAAATGACATGAACTAAAAGGCCCACAGGCTAAGAAATTATGAATTACTGCAACCGGGATAATGGCTCTGTCCGAACAGGAAAATAACGTAAGTCAAGCAAGCGCCCTTGCCCAACTGGTCACTTTTGGATTTGGCAATACGTATTTTAACCAAAGAATCCATGACCAGCACATGATGGAACAACAAACTTGAACTGCCTTTCTTTTTACTAGGTACCATTTCCGTTAACCGTAGGGCACCAAAAAATGCTATGATGTACAAAGCTCTAAAAAGAAGAGCTTCACAGGAGGAATAGCAGACTGCTGACACAACAAACAGAGGTCAGTTTTTCTCAAATGTAATGGGCCTATGGTCATCCGATACCATGTGAGATTGTCTATATCCCTTAATAGCCTGTCGTACTAAAAAGAAACTACTGCATGCTGGAAATGCATAATTAAAAGAAAAAAAATACCCGCCAATATTTTAGATATCTGGCTATGAGCTATATATTCCTCAAACAAACTACTTAAAAATGCTAAAATAACCTCAGAAGGTGAATCAGAACAGAAAACCCAAAGTATCATTGAACAAACTCCATCTCCTCCATGCAGCTGAATATTCAGCCCACGTTTTCGAGGTGACAGAATTCTGAACAGCGATACTAATGGGGCTCAAATTATTACCCACAGATGGTCCAGACATGGAAAGCCAGCAGGATCTGCCCTGGGAAGTAAGATGCGGAAATGGACTATCTGGAACCAAGATAACATTATGGGACCCAGGTACATAACTTTTTAACCCAAATATTCAAATACAAGCATAAAGGCACAACATACCGAAGAAGTTTACTAACCGAGGGGATCTAGAGGAAAGGCAATTAACTGCGAAAACTACCCCTTTATTATCCGATTGAATGACAATGCGCTTATTATTGAAAAATTCACCCCAGATTTCAAGCGCCACAATAACTGAAACAAGTTCCAGTAGAACAGTGTTCTTAATGGCCTTACTACGTATCCAAGAGGAAGGCCACCTGCAGCAGCACCAATGGCTGCACCAAACTGCCGCAAAACCTCTTGAACCTGCCGCATCTGTAAACAGTTTGAAATCAGCTGCCTGTATGAAGTCCTCTTGGAAGAAAGACCTCCCATTATATGTATCAAAAAATTGCTGAATATTCCTGATATTGCTAAATAAAGCCTCCTAGAAAAAATTCAGCCAACTGGCATAATGCTACATGCAAAAGCTAAAACCCCTAATAACGACTGAAGTTCCTTCAGCAAAACTTTTCTTTTCCTAATCAAAAATTAAATCAAAGTTTTCTCCTTATCTATCTTCTCTATGGGCAAACTAAATTCTGATAAATTTGTGTCTACGTGAATTCCTAGGAATTGCAAAGAAAACTGTATTTTACCCTGCCAGGGAAACCCCAAAATGGCTCATAATGAGTAAAAATTGGCACTTCCGGTCCTGGAACATCAGAAGATCATCAAAGTAAATATGTACTTTTTCGTGTACGGTATATGACTAACCAACATACTGTATACTGATGTTCTTCTTTCACTGAGGGCACATAAACTAGTATTTCTAAAAATCTAAATGTTTTTTTTTGTTTTGTTTTCGGATAGAGTAGGGAATGTTTTTGTGACATTTGCATCCCACTAAAAAAATGTCCCATCACTTTCTGTACTGTAGACACAAGAGGAAACCGGACAATATTTCTCCATAGTGAGGAAAATCCTGTGTTATACATAAATTTCTGCATCCAATGTTCCAAAAGTGTTTGTTACTGCATCAAGTGAGAATTTGTCATTCTCCCTCATTTTTAGCGCCAGTGACAAAGGTCACTAGGACAACACTGTAGTACTGCAGTAATAGCAAGAAAAAAACAGCAGGATTCATCATATAGACCAGGGGTGCCCAACCAGTGCCCCGGGGGCCACATGTGGCCCACGGAGCCCTCTGATGTGGCCCGCGACCTCCTGCTCTGGGATGGTGGGTTGGCAAGTAGGTTGCCGACCCACCATCCCAGAGCATCAGTGTTGTTAATGAAGCCGGCGGTAGAGAAAGCAAGTGGCTACAGAGCTGCATAAACCGATGCTTCCTGTATAGCGCTGCCTCCTGTCACAGGCGGAGTGATACCAAATGCACTCTGCCTGGGACAGCAACAGCCGGCGATACCTGATTGGAAGACTGTTATTAAAGGTAAGTTTATTACTAAAATCACAGTGCATATATGGGCATATCTCTTCTGCAGTGGTTACTGGGCTGCTTTCAAACTGATCCACAGGTGCAGCACAGAACACCTGTGGGTTACCTGCACTGAGCCATAGATGCTGTTATTACCTGCAGGTGTGGTGAGCTTTCAGAAAGTGCACCACACCTGCAGGATATAATAGAAGTCTAAGGCAAAGTGCAGCTAACCCGCAGGAAAGTCACAGGTGTACTGCACTGCACCTGCAGTGCAGGTAAACCACAGCGCATCAGTATGAAAGCAGCATTGGGCCCCTTTGGCATAATCGGTCCGACCCAATTGTACCCTCTGTTCACCTCTATTGAGCCACAGATGTAAATGGACTTGTGGCTGTATACACCCATCTACCTCCAATCCGGTCCACTAAAAAAAACAGAAAGTAGGGATCCATCCTATTCCATCATGGCAGATCAGATCAGAGGGCCCATAGAGTAGAGCGAGCTGTGTCCGCTCTGCATATGCAGGGGGGACATGGACCTGTCATCAGCCCGCTCCACTCATTGTGGCCCGCAACTGGTTACTAAGTCGCTTAAGTGGCCCTGGCTCTTTAAAAGGTTGGGCACCCCTGATATAGACCTTTAACTTTACTACAAACATGCTTTAACATTTCGTTTCTCTCAGGCTTAATCAAGTTATTAAAACCATTATTCACATGGATCAAACTGGCTTTATGCCTGGTAAAAATATTTCACCTAACATAAGAGGTTTGATCATGAATGTGCAAGCTTCCCATGGCCAGGTAGGCACTTGAATTATGTTAAGTCTGGGTGCAGCAAAGGCATTTGATTTTTTTGGAACACAGCTTTAGCTTTTATGCCTCTCCCATGGTAAGAGTTTATGTCAATAGGTGGTCATCTGAGGTATTTACACTCCCCAAGGGCACTAGACAGGGTTCTCCTTTTGCTCCCTTTCTGTACACTATTGCGGTAGAACCTCTGGCTGCTCAACTCCAGTAACATCCCATTGTTAAGGGTCTACAGGTGACAGCAAATGTTGGATTGCACACAGATGATACAATTTTATATTTAGAGGACTCAGACCTTTCACTTTATTCTGCTCTAAGCATTATTAATGGTTTTGGTGGTTATTCAAGTCTAACCATTACCTGGCCCAAATCACAAATTTTCCCAGTTGAATCCTTCCCTATTACTATTATTGAGGCCTCACTTCAGTTATGCAGGACTAGTATAGTTATATATCTCAGTATAGATACAGTATTTACAGGGAACTTCAGGATTATATCTTTTAAATATTAAAGCCCCGCTTACTACTGTTAAATCTAAGATTGGCATATGGTTAAAGCTCCTTGATTGATGTCAAGGGACATATTAACATTGTTAAAATGATTTATCTCCCCAAAGGTCTTGACACTCTCCAATTGGTTTGATTTTATATATTTTAATTGTATCAGCTTTTTGAATGTGCATAGTAAGTCTAAAGAGCTGTGTCTCTTCAGTTGGCTCCTGGCTTCAAAGTAAAAGTGATCTGGGGGCTGTATAGATAAATTGGATCCGTATGGGTCTGTGGATACAAGGAATGAGTAAACATATGCCACGTCCGACATATTATATTGGAAAAGAGGTTTTTGGATGATGGGCTTTATAGGCACAACACTAACTACATAGTTTTGTAAAAAAGTATATAAATGTATTATTTATTTACAGAAACATATGAAACAATTTTAAAAACATTGACTATCCACAATTGTGCCTTGAAGCATACAACACACCACCTATGTATCGTAGAAACTAAAATACTTAGTTGTTGGAAACCCAAAGGTCACTCTCCAAGGATTTGATGTAATAACATGATTTAGGAAAGGCAGTGTGTTGTGGTTCAGCTCAGCTCTACATGTTACGCATACTCAAAAACGCTTCTTCAGGAGCTTAGGGCATATTCTAGGAATAGAGAATCACAATTAAGTTTCTGACATATAATTATAATACACATTATTGTTAATACAATGATACTTTAATGGTATACATTTGCTGCTCAGCTTGTAGTTGGTGTCAGGCTGCCCTGCTGCCATCTAATGACTATGGTGCGACAGCTCTGGTTTTAATCGCATTGCACTGTGCCTTACGACCTGGTCGCTGTACATCTTTGATGGTATGTGCTAGCTTGAGAAGGGACTATGTAGGGGATTTGTGTTGTTTCAAAAACATATTTCTGATCAATCGCCTGAATGTTTGCTTTATACCTCTTAAAAATAGATTCTATATGGAAACAAAAACAGATGAATAATGGAGATGTGTGAATAGTGGGGGATCCCCTACATTTCCAGAATTATCATAAAGGTTTTCCAAAATATCCTGAATGGTTCCTGAATCCCCCCCTCTTTTAGAGACCATTATAATGACAGGATTAATGTTGCATATACTGCTGCTTTTATTAAATACCTACTATACATCCTTAAAAATGTCTTTACATATACGGACTAGCTGGGAATTCATCTGATGAGATATCCCTGCATCTCTAGCTGCGCTGTGGACTTTGTCCCTTGTTTACTTTTTTGACTACAATAATTTAAGTTATCTCTCTCACGTATACATATTCAAGTTGTTAACCACTTGACCACTGAGCACTTAAACCCCCTTCCTAACCAGACCAATTTTCAGCTTTCGGTGCTCTCACACTTTGAATGACAATTACTCAGTCATGCAACACTGTACCCATATGAAATGTTTGTCCTTTTTTCACACAAATAGAGCTTTCTTTTGGTGGTATTCAATCACCGCTGATTTGCGCTATAATTAAAAAAAGACTGAAAATTTGGTAAAATTTTTTTTTTATTGTTTCTGTTGAAATTTATTAAGGAAAAAAAGGAGGAAAATACTGCGCTGTGAAAATAAATATATAAGCAACCTAGCCGCCAACACTGCTATAGACAAAGCAGCCTAAAATGGTAAACGGAAAAAGTGTAGCGCTTGGGTTGCAATAATCAAACACATGTATGCCTAATAAGGATATAAGTGTTAACAATGTAACTCAAATAAGTGAAGAAAGTGAATTTGAATATACCATAAATAAATATAACCATGCAAAGGCTTATTCATTCACAAAAAAAGTCTTTGAAGTGATTAATCCTTCACACTCTCAATGTGCAATGTGGCATAAAGTTCAAATATATAAAGTGATTGAAACGGTGAAGATCCAGCCTCTGGTATGACACTTAGAAGGACAGGAAAATGACACCACCACGTAGTAAAGGGAGAAGGCTTACCGGACAACAATGACCTGGCGAGGCTTACGCCACCCAAGTCAAAAAGGCCTGTTGGTTACAATGAACCCAATGAAGATCAGATATTCCGTCTCAGAAAGAGGGGGCTTCAAACCATCTGTTCACCGATAATTGCCACAGGATATCCAATCATCAGGCAGGAATATGGAGCTCATGTATCATATGCCATGCAAATAAAAAACTTGCATAGCGTGATACAGTTTAAAAAGCGTTTATTAAAAATATAAGAATAAAATTGAACACTCACATTTAAGTCGATCGTTATATACGGTATAGCGTATATCAATAAATAGCGATGTCTGTAAGAGGGTCCACCCGACATGTTTCGACTTACACAGTCATCATCTGGTATTATATGATATTTGATATGATATGAAATTATATTTGCATGGCATATGATACATGAGCTCCATATTCCCGCCTGATGATTGGATATCCTGTGGCAATTATCGGTGAACAGATGGTCTGAAGCCCCCTCTTTCTGAGACGGAATATCTGATCTTCATTGGGTTCATTGTAACCAACAGGCCTTTTTGACTTGGGTGGCGTAAGCCCTGCCAGGTCATTGTTGTCCGGTAAGCCTCCTCCCTTTACTACAGTGGTGGTGTCATTTTTCTGTCCTTCTAAGTGTCATACCAGAGGCTGGATCTTTATTGTTTCAATCACTTTATATATTTGAACTTTATGCCACATTGCACACTTGGGAGAGTGTGAAGGATTAATCACTTCAAATACTTTTTTTTTTGTGAATGAATAAGCCTTTGCATGGTTATATTTATTTATGGTATATTCAAATTCACTTTCTTCACTTATTTAAAGTCACATTGTTAACACTTATATCCTTATTAGGCATACACATGTTAAAATGTATTGCAGAGTATTAGCGAGTATTAGCAAGTATTGGCAGAGTATTGCAGAGTATGGGCAGATTATTGCAGAGTATGGGCAGAGTATTGCAGAGTATGGGCACTGAGCAGCGCTGTGGGCACTACAAATCCAGCCCACAGCGCTCATGACATGACGCCGGTTTGTTTACAAATTATTGCTACTAGCGGCCATTTACCTTCCGGACCCGGCGGTCACAGATATTTCCGAGAGCAAGATTCTGGGAGGACATCCATGGACGCTCTCCCAGAATAAGCCGACTGCGCTGTAGCCGTCTTTAGGCTATGGCCCGGTCGGCAAGTGGTTAAACTATTCACATACTACCTGTTATAGATAACACTATTCTAATTTTACACCTGTTCACATAGTCCCAAAAGTCCTTCTGTGGGCTTGGACCTGTGGCAATTGGTACGATGTGGCCCAGGGAAGCTGAGCAGCAAATGTATACCATTAAAGTATGATTGTATTAACATTACTGTGTATTATAATTATATGTTAGAAACTTAATTGTGATTCTCTATTCATAGAATATGCCCTAAGCTCCTGAAGAAGCGTTTTTGAGTATGCATAACATGTAGAGCTGAGCCGAACCATGACACACTGCCTTTCCTAAATCACGTTATTACATCAAATCCTTGGAGAGTGACCTTTGGGTTTCTCACTACTAAGTATTTTAGTTTCTACGATACATAAGTGGTGTGTTGTATGCTTCAAGGCACAATTGTGGATAGTCAATGTTCTTTTTAATTGTTTCAAATGTTTCTGTAAATAAATAATACATTTATATACTTTTTTACAAAACTATGTAGTTAGTTTTTTGCCTATGAAGTCCATCATCCAAAAACCTCTTTTCCAATATAATATATCGGGCATATGTTTACTCATTCTTCGTATCCACAGTACCACTCTGTGAGGATACGGATCCAATTTATCTATACAGCCCCCAGATCACTTTTACTTTGAAGCCAGGAGCCAACTGAAGAGACACAGCTCTTTAGACTTACTAAGCTGATACAATTAAATATATTTAAAATCAAACCAATTGGAGAGTGTCAATGAATATAAAGACCTTTGGGGAGATAAATCATATTATCAAGGTTAATATGTCCCTTGACATCAATCAGGGAGCTTGAACCATATGCCAATCTTAGATTTAACAGTAGTAAGCAGGGCTTTAATATTTAAAGTATATAATATTGAAGTTCCCTGGAAATACTGTATCTATACTGAGATATATAACTATACTAGTCCTGCATAACTGTGAGGCATCAATAATAGTAATAGGGAAGGATTTAACTGTGTTTCTGTAAATAAATAATACATTTATATACGTAAGTGTTTTGTGCCTATAAAATCCACCATCCAAAAAACTATTTTCCTGGGGGCTGTATAGCCATCCATCCGTTTCACTGTGTGGGGGTTTGAACCCCCCACTGGACCCCCCATGTGGTTTTCTGGAGCCCTAGGATCACTTCCAGCTGCTTCAGGGTGACAAAGGGAAGAAAACTGATCCTCGATTTCCTCTTCACTGAATTAAACTGGAAGCAACAATCTTTTTTCACTTCTGGTTTTGGAACTTCAATTCACTGACTGGTATACTGGTAGCCATGGGTATGTCCCCTTGCGTCAGAGGGGGGCGGGGTCACCCGGCAATGTCATTGTGTGGCCCCGCCCTCAGTTGTAAAAGAACTGTCACCTGAGAGGCCGGTCATTACAGTGGGTGCCTCCCATGGAGGCAGATCATAGGTGGCGTGCAGCTTTTTTTTTCTTTTTTTTTCGGTCCGTCTGAGCGAGAGAAGAAGAAGACTTCATGGGACAGTTTTATTTTTTTTATTTTTTTTAATGAATGACTTGTTCCAAGCCATGTCTTGTGTTTTTTTACCATTTTCACCCATTTTTGGTGAAATGGTAGGCCGTTACCATTTTACACAGGGGGGCCGGGATCTGGGGGTCCCCTTGTTAAAGGGGGCTTCCAGATTCCGATAAGCCCCCCACCCGCAGACCCCCACAACCACCGGGAAAGGGTTGTGGGGATGAGGCCCTTCTCCCCATCAACATTGTGACAAGGTGCTTTGGGGGGGCTACCCCAAACCACCCTCCCCATGTTGAGGGCATGTGGTCTGGTACGGTTCAGGGGGGGCGCTCTCTTTCGTTCCCCCTCTTTTCCTGTGGCCTGCCAGGTTGCATGCTCGGATATGAGTCTGGTATGGATTTTTGGGGGGACCCCACTCCATTTAAAAAAAAAAAATTGGTGCGGTGTTCCCCTTAAAATCCATACCAGACCTGAAGGGTCATTTTCTTTTTAAATTTTGGTTCGGGTTCCCCTGTGGGGGAATCCCATGCCGTTTTTATCAATGAACTTTTATGTGTATTGCTGGGACCGACAATTCATTATAGCCGCGAGTACTTTTAAATTACTTTTTTTCCTTTAGAAATGTAATTTTGCTCTCGGACTGTTCTGAACACGGGAAACATGGGCCACTTTACAGGCATACTATAGACACCCCCAGGTACGAAATTTAAAGGAATATTACACTTTTATTGTTTCACTTTAAGCATTATTAAAATCACTGCATTGATACATGTCCCCTGGGGCAAGTCCCCAAACACTTTTTAAGACAATAACTTGCATATAAGCCTTTAAAATTAGCACTTTAGATTTTTTGTGTTCGTGTCCCATATACTTTAACGGTGTTCGCGTGTATGAACAAATTTTTTGCCTGTTCGAATGTTCTGGTGCGAATCGAGGGGGGTGTTCGGCTCATCCCTATTAGAGACCTTAGAAACCTTAGATTAGACCCAAGCTCATTGATGGCAGGGTCTGATGTAAATGTACAATATACATGTAAAGGAGCTGCATAAATTGATGGCGCCATATAAGTACCTGCAATAAGTAAATATAATTCTTCTTATAAGGTGCTATGACATTTTGAATGGGACATGGTTCACATGAGATGATCTTTTTTGAGAAGAGTAGACTCTCTTAGTAACTGTACTTTGTGTGCTTTTTATAGGACAGAACTCCTTCTGCTTGCAATCACATATCATTTATTGGAGTAGAACTGGCTGAATTTTGATCCATCTAGGCCAGCTTTAGTCCAAGGACTCTCTTTTCAATACCATTATTACATAGTTTGTTCACATAGGTTAACATAGTTTGTCCATAAAGATCTTCATTGCTTACACATTTTTTCAATAAAGGTATAACATAAAATGTTTACATGCTGCTTTTATCATCCTGAATTTGTCATAATATAACAAAGATCAGATCTCATTTGTGGAATTTTTAAAGGGGTTGTAAACCTTTGTGTTTTTTCACCTTAATGCATCCTATGCATTAAGGTGAAAAAATACCTGCCAGCCCCCCGTTTTACTTACCTGAGCCCTAGAACTTGACCCGCTGGGGGCGCGCTGTCTCTCTGCCTGGGGTTCTCGGCTCTTGATTGTATAGATTGATAGCAGCACAGCCATTGGCTCCTGCTGTTGTCAATCAAATTCAATGATTCCGGCACCAGGGGGCAGGCCTAGTCATACATTCGGCGGCTATGGACACCGAATGCTGGACTCGGGAGCGCGCCCGCAAAGTAACCCCCTCTTGGAAGCGCTACCCCTAGGGGGTTATCTGATGTGGGGAGGAGCCACGAGAGCCCCCGGGGGACCCCAGAAAAGCAGGTTTGGGGCCACTGTGTGCAAAACAAGCTGCACAGTGAAGGTAAGTATGATATGCTTTTAATTTATTTTTATTTTTTTTTTAAACCCTTACAATCACTTTAATTTATGAATTCAAGCAATCCGAAAAGAATTGACAAAGATTTTCTTTTAATTTTACATACACGGTAGTTGAAATCCTGCTATTTTGCCTTACTTTGCCTTGGCCATAAATTGTCAGCATATTTAAAGAACATTGCCAAGTCCCTCCTTTTATTTTAGATTTGCAATGTGGGTTTCCATATTTTGTGTGAATTGTAGACTGTAAAAGTAAAATCGATGTACTATTGACTACTGCGGATGATCACAATCATTTTGCCCTTTGTGGATGGTGAAATCCATGCTGCAATTACAGAGACGGGCTGGTAGGAAAAGAGCTTCAATTGGGCTTTCAGCTCCACATTAATCCAAAACTCACCATTTTAATGCAGATATAGATTGCTGCGAGTCAATAACTGACTCCTTGAATTGTGAAGTAGCTGTTCCATAGAATATTGGCAGACCTGGCTGTTACAATAACAAGTATTTTGATATTTTAAAGAGCGTCTACTTGTTGAGTGTCATTGATAGTAGAGAGTGGAGATAATTTGCATTCTGAACATGGTGTGTTTCATGTTTCACATGAGTTTAGGTGCCTTAATAATGACAATGTTCATAAGGTGCTAGAAACTTATTATTCAGAAGCTGGTATGTCCTAAACAGACTTTATGCCATGCAACAGGTTAAACAACACAGTGTGCAGGTTAAAATAATTTTGGGAGATAACAGCTTAGAATATTTATATTTTATTTATTTTTATTAATTTATTACAGGTACTTACAGTATATAGCGCTGTTGATTTATATATCCAGAAACCCAAATTAACCTAAATTTCACTGAGGATTTCTGTTTTTTACTTTGATTGAAAATGATGTTAGGTATTTTCAGACACAAAAGAAAAACATGGGATTATTGTGACCTGGGTATAGAGTTTATAATGCATCCTGCCTAATAAAAGCAAAACATTTTTGCATGCTGTACCCATTTCCCCTCACCATGAAGTTCCGAGGGTTTTGACAATTTTGGTACAAATGTAACAAGAACAATTGATTACTGCTTGTGATACTTTTTTTTATCTGCACTAACGTCCCAATTTCCGGGGCAGACTTTTGGGGTGTACCCCCTTCTTTAAGGTCCAAGAAGTACTAATACACAAAGTTTTAGCACAATGTTAAGTAAGGCATTCTCAGAGGGGAAAAAAAAGCACAAACCTACACAGTAAAATAGTAATTAAACTTGGGTAGTTAGTGAAATAAGGCAGGGAGAGACCTATAGACTGGGAAGGGAGGTAACAGTCACAGAGGTGAGGATGGTCCTAAAACTGTTGGATAATGATTTAGAAAACAGAGGTCCACATTTAGTCCATTATGTTTATTTGTGCCTTTTTTGTCCTTAGAGATTGTTTTACCTAACATTCTGCAAAAACTTTGTATATTAGTACAGGAGGTCCCCGACTTACGAACGCCCAACCTACGAACATCTCCTACTTACGAACCGGGCGCTGCGGGGACCCTCTGCCATTTTGTGTGGACATCGGCCATTTCTGTGCATGCGAGACAGAGCCTCGGAAAACATCGTAAATGTCCGTAATTTGCTGCGCATGCACAGAACGGCATTCAACGGAACATCGTAAATGTCCGTAATTGTCGTTCTGCGCATGCACGGCCGGCTTACGAGCATTTCAGAATTACAAACAGGAGGACAGTCCCTAACGGGTTCGTAACCCGGGGACCCCCTGTACTGCTTGTACCTTGAAGAAGGGTGTCCGCCCAAAAAGCCTGTGCTGAAAATTTGGATGTTAGTGCAAAAAAATAAAAAAAGTATCATGGACAGTACTCAATTGTTCTTCTTTCAATTGCACAATTATGGCAATAAGCATCTTAACCACTTGCCTACAGTGCACTTTCACCCCCTTCCTGACCAGACCAATTTTCAGCTTTCAGCGCTCTCACATTTTGAATGACAATTACTCAGTCATGCAACACTGTACCCAAATGAAATTTGCGTCCTTTTTTTCACACAAATAGAGCTTTCTTTTGGTGGTATTTAATCACTAGTGTTTTTTTTTTTTTGTGCTATAAATTAATAAAGACAGAAAATTTGGTGAAAAAATGCCTTTTTCTTTGTTTCTGTCATAAAATTTTACAAATTAGTAATATTTCTTCATAAATTTTGGCCAAAATGTATATGGCTACATATCTTTGGTAAAAATAACCCTAATTAGTGTATATTATTTAGTTTTTGTGAAAGTTATAGAGTCTACAAGCTATGGTGCAAATCATTGAAAATTGATCACACCTGATCACACCTGATGTACTGAAGACCTCTCTCAGTTCTTGAGACACTAACAAGCCAAGAAAGTACAAATACCCACAAAATGACCCCATTTTGGAAAGCAGACACCCCAACGTATAATCTATGAGGCATTATGAGTCTTTTGAACTGTTCATTTTTTTTCCAGAAGTTTTTGGAATATGTGGAAAAAAAATGAAAACGCATTTTTTTTCCACAAAGTTGTCAATTTTTAAGATATTTCCAACACATAGCATGTGCATAGCAAAAATGACACCCCAAAATACATTCTGCTACTCCTCCTGAGTATGGCGATACCACATGTGTGAGACTTTTACACAGCCTGGCCATATACAGAGGCCCACCATTGAAGTAGCACCTTCAGGCGTTCTACAAGCATAAATTGCACTTCTAATTTCCTGACAACCTATTATTTTTGAAGGCCCTTATATTTCTAACACATAGCATTTACATACCAAAAAATACACTCCAAAATAAATTCTATTGAGCAAAGGGTAAAAAAAAAGTATTACCTGTGGTTTTTGTAGTGTCCCCAGAGGAGGGATTTGGTCCAGGCAGCAGGCAGCAGGCAGCAGGCAGCAGACAGCAGACAGCAGACAGCAGGCAGCAGACAGCAGGCAGCAGGCAGCAGGCCGCAGGCAGCAGGCAGGGATGTGCTTAGCAACAATAGTAATTATCCAGGCAGCAGGTAGGAATATTGTCTATAGTCAGCACCAGGATATCGTCGGCACAGCCAAAGCATTTGTCCATAGAAAATGTGTCCAGGTGTGGTCAGTTTATGCTGCAGGCAGGGAGATAGTGGCAGTAAGTCAGCAGCAGGCTGAGGGCCGCAATCAGGTAAGACCTGTGCACAGGGCCACAGGGGTAGAGGCTTCGACCAACCCAAATCTCTATGAAGCCTCTGGACTCCAGACCCTAATCCGGAAATTAAGAAACCCGGAGACAACAAAAATATTGTTTTCTCCATCCGGAAAAACATTTCTGGAGCCCCTCACATGTGAGACCCCTGTGTACTACAGTAGCAGGGCAACAGATCAGTCCAAGCGGTAGGCAAAAGCATAGTCCATAAAACAGGCCAGGGTCAGTTCACGTTCAAGCAGTCCAAGCGGTAGGCAGAAGCGTAGTTGATAAAACAGGCCAGGGTCAGTTCACATGTAAGCAGTCCAAGCAGTAGGCAGAAGCGTAGTTGATAAAACAGGCCAGGGTCATTTCACATGGAAGCAGTCCAAACGGTTGGCAGAGGCATAGTCAAAAAACAGGCCAGGGTCAGTTCACGTGGAAGGCAGTGGATATTTGAGGAAGCATGGGGAATGGTCAGCACAGATGTTGAAAATGGGGAAATGGTTAGGAATATGAGCTAATAATTTAGGGATGTGTGATATTGTCTGAAGCATACACCAATGCAAAGGCCGGGTTCGGAGGGACAGTCGACACAATGGTAGCTGGTATCTTTTCTAAATCCATTTTTGGTGCATACTCGACATCTTTTTTGGCGTCTTCGGCCTGCTTCAGTTGGTGGAATGTGGTCTGGGAAGTGGCGTTCGTGAAGTCGGCTAACGGCATCGGAGCGAAGGTTTTCTGGGGGGGGTCTTTGACCGTAGATGAGGGACCGGACAACATTTTCTATAAATTTTAGGAAGTGGGAAGGGCTTTCTGTGGACTTGGTGTGAACTATGTAGGCATTATAAATGGCCAAATGAATTAAATAGAGTGCTACCTTCTTGTACCAAAAACGGGACCTCCTTATTTCTAAATAGGGCTGAAGCATTTGGTCGTTGAAATCCACCCCCCCCCCCCCCCCCCCATGTACAGATTGTAATCGTGTACACATTTTGGCTTTACGATGGGACCTTGTCGTCTCTGAATTTCCACCGTAGTGTCATCATGGATGGTGGACATCATGAACACATTCCTGGTATCCTTCCACCTCAAAGCCAGCACTTCGTCGCATCACAAGGTTGCTCTTTCTCCCCTTCGCAATTTCTTGTTTACTATGGATTGTGGGAAGCCCTTCCTATTCTTTCTGGAGGTTCCACAGGCCAGGGTTTCTGCGAGGTATAGGTGTCTGAAAAGGGGCAGGCTGGTGTAGAAGTTATCCAGGTATATGTGGTAACCTTTCCTCAGCAGTGGGTATGCCAGGTCCCATACAATTTTACCAGTTGTGCCCATGTAGGCCGGGCACTCAGGGGGCTGGAGCTGGGAATCTCTTCCTTCGTATATGCGGAACGCATACAGATATCCCGTGGCTCTCTCGCAAAGCTTATAAAACTTCACTCCGTATTTGGCCCTTTTGCTAGGAATGTATTGTCTTATTCCTAGCCGGCCTGAAAAGGGTACCAGGGACTCGTCTACACATATGTGCTTTTCGGGGACATAGAGTTCTGCAAATCGTTGGGAAAAGAAATCAATGAGTGGGCGAATTTTATATAATTTGTCATGATTTGGATGATTGCGGGGAGGGCACTGGCTGTTGTCCCTGAAATGGAAAAAACGCATTATCATCCTGTATCGGGACCTGGACATAACGAAAGAATAAATGGGCATGTGGTGGATGGGGTCGGTGGACCAATAGGCATGTCCTTCATTTTTTTGGTAAGCCCCATGTTTATGGTGAGGCCCATAAACACTTTGAACTCCTCCAGAGTCAAGCTTCTCCACTCAAATGGACGGGCGTAAGATGATTGGGGGTTGGTGGCAATATACTGCTGGGCATATAAATTCGTCTGGTCCACGATGACTTGCAGAAAAGTGTCGGGCAAAAATAAATGAAAACAATCAATTGGGGAAAAATTTTGGGTATTGGCCTGCACACCTGGCTGTGTGGTGAAAGGGGGGATTCTTGCTGATCCTGAGTTGGAAGGCAGCCATGTTGGATTGGCAAGACCATCTGGGAGGTATGTGGCCGCCCTGGCTCTTGGGGGACGTGGCACTCCAGTGCTGGTAGTTGGGGGATTTGTTCCTGTGCTGGCATTTGGGCGTGATGATGCGGCAGTGCTGGTACTGGGGCTGGGCATTTCTTGTGGCCTTTCGCTGGCGGCAGCGCTGGTACTGGGCCTGGGAATTTGATCCTGGGATGTATTGCTGGTGGCTGCCTGGTTTCCAGAACGCCGTGCTCGTTTAGGAGGGATCCATTCTTCCTCCGATTCATTTGCCGATATACTGCTTTCGATCGGTTCAAATGCTGAATTTGAACGATTGGAATTGGCATTTGAATCTGATGAGAACTCCCCGCTGCTCTCATCAGTCATGGCGAGGATCTGGAACGCCTCCTCACTTGAATATAATCTTTTGGACATTCTTTCTGATGGGCTGTGCGACTGGTGACAAATGACGGTCAGTGATGGGCGACAGGTGACAGGTGACGAATGGTGTCACTGGTGGGTGACGGTCACTGGTGGGTGACGGGTGACGGTCACTGGTGGGTGACGGGTGACGGTCACTGGTGGGTGACGTGTGACGGTCACTGATGGCAGTCTCTGATGGTGACTGATAGGTGACAGATGAGGGTCACGGATGGCAGTCACTTATGACGGTCACAGATGGCGGTCACTTATGACGGTCACAGATGGCGGTCACTTATGACGGTCACTGGCGATGGTCACTGATGGGTGACAGGTGCACTTTTGGACACTGATGGGTGACAGGTGCACTTTTGGACACTGATGGGTGACAGGTGCACTTTTGGACACTGATGGGTGACAGGTGCACTTTTGGACACTGATGTGGTGACTGTTGGGTGACAGCTGTAATTGGGGGGGGGGGGGGGCGATGTGACAGGTTCTCTTTAGGTGTTTGGTGCAGTACAATACAGAACAGACAAAGATCGGTAACTCACTGGTCCTGGCTGTTCTCTCCTCACACTGGTAACGGTGTGTGAGGAGAGAATAGCCGGTAACAGCTAGTAACCGGTCTTTGTTTACATTTAGTGGTCGGCTGTGAATGGATCACAGCCGATCACGTGGTAAACAGCCGACAGGCATTGGCTGTTTACCCTTGTCGGTGACGAGCAGTGTTCCTGGGAACACGCCGCCACCGACATGACCGCGCTGCGCGCTCCCGATCGCGCGCATGCGCGGTCTAAAGCCGGGACTTCACAATGTGATCAGCCGTGACGTAATCGCGGCTGATCACATGGTGAACAGCCATGCCCAATGGCTGTTCACCCCTGTCGGTGACGCGGCGTGTCTCCGGGACACGCCGACACCGACAGAGCACGGCTGCGCACCCGCGATCGCGCGCGCGGCCGTGTTTTGTTAGAGGACGTCATATGACGGCGTCCCGCCAGGAGAGCCGCACCGCCCCACCGTCAATAGACAGTGGGCGGTCGGCAACTGGTTAAGCATGGTGGTAAAAATGTAAAAACTGTAAGAATCAAATTCACTTGTCAGCCTAATGCACAGACTCCCAGCATATTCTCCTTTGCCACAGATATATTGTGCTTCTTGTGTTGTTTGGAAATGCTTTACTGCCTTTGCTGATATTCCCTAATTGCACGAATGAAAGCCGTATCATTACAAATCTGTACTCAAACACAGAGGCGGCCCGACCATTAGGGGTGCACGGGCGCCACCCCCCCATACATGCGTCTGGCCCCCTGATCTACATACAGGGTGCCGGGCTCATGGATTCCAATGGCGGGGTTGTGTTTTTTTGAAGCCCATGACTAGAGCTAGACATGTGCAATTAGTTTCTTTTTTTTTCGTTTTTTTTTCGTTATTTTCGTTCATTTGTTTTCGTACGAACGAACGAACGATTTGCTAAAATTTTTAATGAATAACGAATCGCTCGAATCGAACGAATCCGAAAACAACGAAAATCCCAAAAAAACAAATTAGAAACAACGAATGTACGAAAGAAGAAAATCCGAAAAACGAAAACAGGAACAACGAAAATCAAAATGAACGGAAAAATTCGTGACTTTTTTTTTTTTTTGTTGAATTGGTAATTTTCCGTGTCCTTTACAATGGTGCTGCTTAACGTGCCTCGAATGGATTGAACGAAAAAATTTGTAAATTCATAACTTTTTTTTTTTTTTTCGATTCGTAATTTTCCGTGTCTCTTACAATGGCGCTGCTTAACGTGCTTCGAATGGATTGAACGAAAAAAAAATTCGTACATTCGTAACTTTTTTTTTTTTTTCGATTCGTAATTTTCCGTGTCTCTTACAATGGCGTTGCTTAACGTGCTTCGAATGGATTGAACGAAAAAATTCGAACATTCGTAACTTTTTTTTTCGATTCGTAATTTTCCGTGTCTCTTAAAATTTAATAATAGCATACACATTACTTAACATTATGAATTATGCACTGATTACAAATTTACGAATGTTACGAATGTACTAATAAATACGAATGCTTCCGAATTTCGAATAAACAAAAAATTAAACGGAAATACGAATCAACGAAAAAAGAACTCTTACGAAAATACGAATCGTTACGAATACGAACACCGACGACTTACGAATTTACGAATCGTTACGAATACGAACACCGACGACTTATGAATTTACGAATCGTTACGAATCAACAGAAACGAAAAAAACGAAACGAAAATAAACACATTTTTTTGTTGTGCACATGTCTAACTAGAGCCAGAGGCTCTAATAGGTTTCAAAAAACAGTGGGCTTTATCAAATTCTTCGCAAGGCTACTCTGCTTGATAACTCTCACCACCTCTACACGCAAAAATGTTCTCACATTATACAAGACCCATTTACCTCCCACAATGGCAGAAGATCTGGGACGCAGTTTCTAAGGCCTCGAGCTGTGTGGAACAGAGCGAGAGACAGCTTACAAGGGGATGCTCTTCTGGTATAGAACTTTGGATATCCTTCACAGTTATAGCCCGGAAGTCTCTCTTGTGCTGGAGATTCCATGGTCACATGGGTTCACACTACCACATTTTTGGGGATTGTCCTATGATCCGACCTTTTTGGTCCTCCGTTCAGTCCCTCCTACAAAATCTTCTTGGGACCAGTCTCCCATTGGATCCAGTCCATTATCTTTTGGACCTGCATATCCGTGGCATCTCCAAATACGCCAAGAAATTGGTTGTATTTGTTATACCCCTGGGCTGGCTGACCTCTTCTCCTCCCACACTCTCCCAATTGGTGCAGGCCATAGCTTCCATACATAGAATGGAACATCCTACAGCAGTTGTACATGACTCCATGCCCCGAAAGCATGGGATATAAAGGATAACTTTGAGTTTAACCCAGAATCTATATCTCTAGCCTCTGAATAAGTAATACTTTACCTTTAACATGTGACAACCCTACTCCTTATCATTCAAAACTTTAGGGTTCCCGCCCCCCACGGTGTACCTTTTTCCCATTGCTTTTATTATACAGAGTAACCTTTGAGTGGTCGATCCAACGAGCTGAAATAGTTTTTTTTCTGTTGATTTGATCCTGCTTTATTTGCCTGCTCTACTAAAGGCCACCTATGTATTATCTACAGTTGTACCGCGATTTCATGTTTTACTGAAACTTTGTAAAGTACTACTGCATACTGTGATATGCCAAAGCTATTTCTACATTACTTCAATGTCTTTTTTACGTATTTTTACTGTTTTGTTAAAATTCAACAATAAAAATACAATTATAAAAAAATACAAAAGGGTGGGCTCTGGGCGCAGAGCACTGAATATTCGCTATCGCCACACTGATCCTCCTCCCAGCAAATCAGAAAGTTGGTCTTGAAACCCGTCACCCGATTGGCTGAAAGGACAGGCAATCCTATTGGATGCCTAGGAGAAGGAGGGAGGAGCCACACGACGTAAGCCGCCAAAGCCGAGGAGAGGACACAGGAGCCGCTGCCCACAACCCGCCTGTGCCAGGGGAGGGGGGTGCCGCCGACTGACCGACCAACGGAAGAAGGTGGGTGGTTGTTTGCTGCCCCCCCAAAAAAAACACTACCCGCCCATGCTCAAACTTATCCAAACTGCCTAATCATCTGGGGCAGTTCTAATACAGACAATGGCTTAGGGTTTTGTAAAGTTGAACATTTTTGCATTGCCCTGACAATTAAAGCTCTGTTTTAAATTTAGTTTAAACACTTTTGTGACTCACTGTTAGACGCATCTGACACACTCTTTTGTGAAGTTAAACATTTTTGCATTGCCCTGACAATTAAAGCTCTGTTTGAAATTTAGTTTAAACACTTTTGTGACTCACTGTTAAGCCCCATACACACGGTCGGACTTTTTCATGGATTCTGTCCGATCGGACAATGTTGTTGAAAAATCAGACCGTGTGTATGCACCATCGGACAGTGTTCGTCGGTTTGTCCGACGGACAAAGTCTTATCTCCTGCTGGAAAGATTTGCCGTCAACCCGGTCCGATCACACCAAATCCGATCGTGTGTACGGTTGTCCGACCGGACAAAGTGCTACGCATGCTCAGATCACATTACAAGACCAAAGCTATTGGCTACTAGCCTCTACGTAGTCCCGTCGTAGGCAACAAACGTCACCACGTTCAGAATGATCGGATTTTCCGACAACTTTGTCCGACCGTGTGTACGCAAAACCAACATCGGACAAAGTACGACGGACATGATCCGACGGACCTGGTCCGCGGATTGTCCGACCGTGTGTATGGGGCTTTAGACGCATCTGACACACTCCTCCTCCCAGCAAATCAGAAAGTTGGTCTTGAAACCCGTCACCCGATTGGCTGAAAGGACAGGCAATCCTATTGGATGCCTAGGAGAAGGAGGGAGGAGCCGCATGACGTAAGCCGCCAAAGCCGAGGAGAGGACACAGGAGCCGCTGCCCACAACCCGCCTGCTGCCCACCACCAAGAAGTAGAGGACACAGGAGCCTCGCTGCCCATCGCCAAAGTCGAGAAGGAGAGGACACAGGAGCCGCTGCCCACAACCCGCCTGCTGCCCGCCCCCGAAGCAGAGGAGGAGAGGACACAGGAGCCACTGCCGGCAACCTTCCCACTGCCTCTGCAGAAGCCTGAAACCCCCTAGATAGGGTAAGTGCCAGGGGAAGGGGGTGCCGTCGACTGACCGACCAACGGAAGAAGGTGGGTGGTCGTTTGCTGCCCCCCCAAAAAAAAACACTACCCGCCCATGCTCAAACTTATCCAAACTGCCTAATCATCTGGGGCAGTTCTAATACAGACAGTGGCTTAGGGTTTTGTGAAGTTGAACTATTTTGCATTGCCCTGACAATTAAAGCTCTGTTTGAAATTTAGTTTAAACACTTTTGTGACTCACTGTTAAGCCCCATACACACGGTCGGATTTTCCGATGGATTCTGTCCTATCAGACAATGTTGTCGGAAATTCCGACCGTGTGTAGGCACCATCGGACAGTTTCCATCGGATTGTCCGACGGACAAAGTCCTATCTCCTGCTGGATAGATTTTTTGACAACAAAGTCCGATCACACCAAATCCGATCGTGTGTAGCGAATTCCGACGGACAAAGCGCTACGCATGCTCAGATCACATTACAAGACCAAAGCTATTGGCTACTAGCCTCTACGTAGTCCCGTCGTAGGCAACAAACGTCACCACGTTCAGAATGATCGGATTTTCCGACAACTTTGTCCGACCGTGTGTACGCAAAACCAACATCGGACAAAGTACGACGGACATGATCCGACGGACCTGGTCCTCGGATAATCCAAGCATGTGTATGGGGCTTAAGACGCATCTGACACACTCTTTCCCCAGCCGCTGCTACTGTTCCTGCAGCTGCAGCTGCCCCCTCAATCTCTACTCCTGCCGAGTATTGGTTGCTGGGCAATGCCTCCTCTATGTCTATTGCCTGTTGCAGGAGCTCCCCTCTGGTGGCTTCCTTGCGGTTAGGGAGTGGGATGGCACTGTCAGCCTAGCCTCTTCTCCCCTGAATGGCTTGTGGTTCTGTATTTTTTTTTTAAACATCACAAGTTCAGGACTGAGGGTTTGTGATAGTGTTCTGCAGCCTGGCTCTTGGACTAGGAGGAGTGGTAACATTGGATGGTGGGCCATCTTCATGGATCACAAAAACCTCAGGTATATTAGGTTTGTCAAAGGCTGGTATTCCCCACAGGCTACTGATCCTTCCCCTCTGCTTCAGGCAACTTAGAAATGTGCTTCTAACAGTGCCCCTGCCAATCAATTTTTTGTGCCTCCTTATCTCCAAGTCAAGATGATTTAACAGTCACACAATGCCACACAAGTCTCACAAGTCTCCTGCTCATCCTGGCATTCAAAAGACCATCTCTCTTTCCTGTTCTGTCTGTGACCAATTCTCAGAAAGAATTCTATAACTTACACCAGGGCCTGCAGGACTTGTGCATGGTTAAAGTCCACCACAGCTAAGCCTTTCTGGCCTGTTCTTACAATTAGATGTTCCTGAAAGTCACTGGACTCATCTCTTAATGGATTGTATCATTGGCCTGCCTCCCTCTGAAGGCAGGACTGTAATCTGGGTATAAATGGACCATTTTAGAAAGACAGCTCACTTTGTTGCTTTACTTAACCTGCCGCAGGCAAACAGCTATCCTCCCTTTTCATACCATAGGTAGTCGGGCTCATTCTTTCTGAATGTGGATCTCAATTCATCTTCTGTAATATATAGACATATAGAAGAATGGAGACAGGTTGGCATTTTTTTCTTTGTGTTTGGATCTCAGTTCATCTGCTGTTTTTAGAAGGCCTTCAGTGATCAGTGTGGAATCTTTCTTTTCTGCCTATTGCCCGCAATCTACTGGGCAAACAGAACACGCTAATTAGTCCCTAGAAGGCTTCCCCCACTGTTTCATCTTTGAAAGGGAAACTGAAGGGTATCTTTCCTCCAATGGGCAGAGTTTCTCTATATTAATTGGATGCACTCCTCCTCTTTATTTTCACTATTCATCTGTGTTTATGGCCTTAACCCCAGGTCTTGCTCTTTTTCTTCTTACAGTTTTAATTTCCCAGAGGTGAACAAGCTTGTGGACCACATTTCTGCCATGCATAACAAACAAAGACAAAACTACTTTTTTTTAGTTTTGTACAGAGTGGAGAGGAATTAGAACTCCTATCGGGTTTTTATTGCTGTATATGCCCTGTTAGGGATATTCACTCTTTTCAGTTGTCCATTTACCATTATCACTGAGAGTGAAATTAAAGAATTGTTGGACTGTCAAAAAGGAATAGAGGGGAAATTTTCCAGATGGGAAAACTACCCAATTGTTGGTCTGATTCCTCCTGCATCTTCTACCCAACCCAAATCAAAATACAGGGAGTGCCTATTGCATTCTCATCTTTGTTCCCCATTAACTACTCCCCCCCCCCCCCCCCCCCCCCCTCATTTCTAATTATTCCTTCTTACTATTTAGGTGATTTGTCCCATATACCTCAGACACAACGATCAACATATGGCCTCATTTGTCCAAAAAATGGCACTGAGGTGTTCGCTTATGAAACTGTAAACAGCGGTGATCCCTAGGATCGCCACTGATCTCAGTCCATTAATGGTTTATGAAACAGAGATGTTCTCTGCTGCTGATCTCCGCACACAGAGAAGCTGTGATTGTCTGACACAGAAATAGGCAGTTTTTAAAGGTGCGATCTCAGCACTTCACTGGCGATCTGTGTCAGAATTCACACTCCCCGATCCACAAGCTCAGAGGTGGAGAATCGGGGTGAGAAGAGAGAATCCCGGGGGGGGAGGAGGAAGTCAAAAATCTTTCTCCTTCCCCCCGAGATCAGATCAGACCCCCCAAGACAGTAACCTTGACCCCCTGCCATGTCTACTGTGTGTGTATATATCTATATAAAATGTGTGTGTGTGTGTGTGTGTATATATATTTATATATATATATATATATATATAGTGCTGGCTCCTGACGAGCAGGCGCTATTGTTTTTGAAAATTAAGTTGCCTGAAGCCACAGTTGGGTTTCAGGATAATTCTTTTAAATTTCTGGTCTCAGTACCAGTCCAGGTGGGTTGCACTGAGTTCTCCTTGACCGTAGGTGTCGCTGTCACCACCGGGAAGAGTAGAAAGCAGTCTAGCTGGATGCATTGAATGCCACTTGCCTCTCGGAACCAGCCCAGTGGGAGTGTTCTCCTGCTGTGCATTCTGGGGGGGTATTTAAGGTACCGACGTCATGTTGGCGGGGAGCTCTTTCCTGTCCGCATCGTTCTAGTGGTCCTCCTGACCCAGCCTCATGGCCCCCCTGGCCTGGGGTATGGAACCATACATCCTGTGTCTCAGGCTTGCTGGCCCAAGGCAATGTAACTGCAGGGGTAGGCCCGAGTGACTTTCGGAGCCTACTGATCCAGGGAGGGTCCGGTGCCCTCTCATCGGAATGGAGAGGCCCAGCAACTGAAGACCCCAGGGGAGGACCCTTTCAGGAGAGGGCCATGCGTAAGGCTGGCTTCTCAGAAGGAGCCTGAAGGCTTAGTTGAAGGACGCGACCTGGATCATCCCTGATATGGTATCGCCGGATTGACTGAGAGAAACTGGTACCATATGAAAGTTCTTTAAAGTTCATCTAATATCTCAGTGACGCTAAGGTGTAACTTACAAGTCTGTGGCAGAGACTTTACCGAGCATCCTACCGGCTGCTAGGCCTAGTGAGAGAGACCTATCCGGGGGACTGCAGGAATCCATTTTGTGAAACAGTTAATTTCTCTGGATTCGTTCAATATCTTCACCCTGCAATCTAAGTACCTGAACTCACCCCTAAACCCTCTACCCTTTATTGAGAGACAGTGTTCTATTTTTGTGAATAAATAACCCAAAAGAGGATTCAGTGTCAGTCTCAACATTTCTTTGGGTCACCTTCCACGGGATCCCATGTGTGTGTGTGTGTATATATATATATATATATATATATATATATATATATATATATATATAGTATCTCACAAAAGTGAGTACACCCCTCACATTTTTGTAAATATTTTATTATATCTTTTCATCTGACAACACATATATATATAGTGTAGGGGGACAGATATTTTATTAACTAGGTGGGCAGTCTCCTACGGGAATATCCATGTACTGAGCAGTTATAATTTACCACTGCTTAATAAACGGACACCTCAAGTGTTTCAGTGAATTTCTAGTACTGTAATCTTGTTATGTCTCACAAGATTCCAGTATCAGGGGGAGTTCTCCACTGTTTGAAGCATTTGTAGATCGCTTCACTCCTCCAAAGAAGAAACGATCTACACCGCTTTGCAAACTTCACAAGAGAACAATTTCCTCTGTGAATGCCGGAGAATAGAGCAGTGAATATTTTTCACTGCTTCGTAAATGGATACCTAAATATCATAGGAATTTTCCATTTAAAAGCACAGGAAATAGTCTAAAAATATTTAGATTTTTTTGTGCCCCATTCGCACAGAACAAATGTACATGCATTTTCACTAAGCAAATTGCTATGCAAATAGTCTATATATACATTATACATCCCTAAGTGTTTCAACAACTACTCTAGTTTTAAAAGAATTATTAGTATTAATATTAGTAGTAGTATTAAAAGAAATTCATGCAATAATATATTTTCAGGATTACCTCCTAAAATCTAAAGAAAATAGAATGAGAAAATAAAATGAGCATACAAGTGTTTTTTCCCCCATGGTGAGCTTTGTGCTTTTATATTTTCAATATAAATAAACATCAACTCTACTTTTTTCTCCTTTTCTTTCCCCACTTTAATTCAGCAAACTCCTAATGTTTTTTAGCACTTTACACACTCTTGAAAGGTGGAGTAACTATTTTCCTTTTATTATATAAATTAGACGTTGTCACTCATGTTTGCATTCTGCATCAGTGACCTATGAAACTGAGAATGTTTTTACTGTTTTCTTAAATGAGAAACATGGAGTTCCCTGCTGCTATAAGTGCATAGAAGCTCACATAGAATATGCAAACACAACTGCCCCTCTCCCAAGTTTCACGGACAGAGCATGATATGCGTTCTAACATATATTTATTCCCTTTCATTGAATTGGATTTCAAACTGGTATTTTGTCCAACAAATTTCAGGGTATCCTTTTTTTTTGTAATCTTTTATATGACTGTTTATGAATTTCGGAAATTGCTGTTTTCTAGTAAATAACAATGCCATGCAAAGAAAAAGACAAAAATATATAACTATAGAAGCATGAAAAAAACTTGCAGGTAGTGTAGTACAAAGACTGCTGTATCTTGATGTATAAGAAACTTCAAACCAACACTAGACTACAAGTAAGTGACCCATTTTTCCTGCTCCTTGCAAGCTAGCCTACCAGTAACTGCGAGGTGACAATGGTATAAATTGATTCCTTCTATTCTGGTGCTTGCCATTGTGTGTAAGACACAAGTGAGGAAGTAGCTTACCTGTTAGCTACTCCTTTCTACTGAAAGAACTATACAAATACAAGATGTTATTATATCTATTATATCAATTTAGGTGAAAGTGCTTTCTGAATGGAACACACGCTGAATTATATATACTCTTCTGAGTGAAGTGCTCATTTAAAACAGCAATCAAAACAGAGGTCTTTATTTCCCAGGACCATTTGACTTTGTAGTTTTTTGTGAGGCCCTCTTTATTTCTATTACTCAAAAGAGATTTTTCAAGAGTTGTGTGATTGTTTTAATATGAATTTAGCCTTCATGTTGAACTACTGTCTTGAGATTTATGTTTTTTAATAAATACTGTACTAAGACACCTGCTTTGGTGTATCTTTTTATTAACCTTTGCTCACTACTCATTCTTGTAATAGATATTGTCAACAAAACTTTCTACTATATTTTAAGATATTCTCAGCTTCTTAGCTTCACTGACTTTAAATGAATCTGTGCTGTAGAAAAGTTGTTAAACTCAACCACCACAACTTAAAGTAAACTTGTGCCCAGAATAAACACTCTAAAGTATTTACATATTCAGAATAAACTTTTACATCACTTTAAAACAAGCCCCCATCCACCTCTGTAACTTTAAGCATGGTGGAGGAATTCATCTTCAATGTTTAACCAGTTCCCGACCAGCCATCACAGTTACACTGCGGCAGGTCGGCTCCCCTGCGCGAATCAGTGTACATGTACGGCGGTCCGTGCACTAGCTTTTGTGGGCACGTGCCCACTGCATGCCGTGGGAGCTCGCCACTCGCAATCGTGGGAAATAAAGGCAGAACGGGGATCTGCCAGTGTAAACAAGGCGGATTCCCATTCTGACAGGGGAGGAGAGAGAGATCAGCTGTTGCTAGTGATCAGGAACAGCGATCTCTCTCTTCTCCCAATCAGTCCGTCCCCCATACAGTTAGAAACACCTCCCTAGGGAACATTTAACCTCTTGATCGCCCAATAGTGTTTACCCCTTCCCTGCCAGTGCCATTTATACAGTATCATTGGTCACCAAAAAGTGTCACTTAGGGTCAGATTTGTTTGCCGTAATGTCGTAGTCCCGCTAAAAATTGCAGATCGCCACCATTACTAGTAAAAACAATTAAAAAAATAAAAAGTCTCGAAATCTTTCCCCTATTTTGTAAACGCTATAACTTTTGCGCAAACCAATCAATATATGCTTATTGCAATTTTGTTTACCAAAAATATGTAGCAGAATATATTTTGGCCTAAACTGATGAATACATTTTTTTTTTTATTTTTTTTTTTTGATATGTATTATAGCAAAAAGTTTAAAATATAGTTTTTTTTTCAAAATTGTGGCTTTTTTTGTTTATAGTGCAACAAAAAAAAAATGCAGAGGTGACCAATGCCACCAAAAGAAAGCTCTATTTGTGGGGAGAAAAGGATGTCAATTTTTTTTGGGTACAATGTTGCATGCCCACGCAATTTTCAGTTAAAGCAAAGCAGTGCCGTATCGCAAAATATGGCCTGGTCATTAAGGGGGTAAATCGTTCCGGGGCTAAAGTGGTTAAACAGAAGCACTGAAATTTTCACTTCCTCCATATAACTTTCTATTGCTGCAGAATCTTTGCTTCCTGACATCCCTCTAAGGTAAAAACACAGGAGGTGTTTCTAAGCTGTTAGAAACTGACTAAAATACAACTTTAGAGTCTTTCTTATGATTCTTGAGAATTACTTACTTCACAGCACAAGCAGCTAGAAAGGTTAATGAGTATTTTTAATGCAAGGTATTCTCTAAATGGCGTATAACCAAAAATCACTGCTACCCTATTATAAATCAATCCCGATAGCAAGTAATTGTGCTGCAAGTTTGAAGATGACTTGCTAAGCTATTGCTAGACTATTGCCAGGCTTCACAAGTTTGTTGTACAACTGCAGCAAGTCCGCATTGCATAACTCCAGATCAACTTTCTTTGCAAACATTCTGCAAGTCTGCTGCAAGTTCTGGTTCAGTTATGTTGTGTAACAGTCATCCCACCACAGGTATCACTGTGGCTGAATTTTCATCATTGCCCCCTGCTGTGTGTAAGGTTTTTCTTTAATTGGTGCTGGGGCAGCCATATAATCACTTTGGGATAGGTGTGCAGAGAGGTGAGTGGTAACCATGAGATCTGATATAGAGTTCAAGGAGGTAGAAATCAAGGATGACTAACCCTAATATCCCATTGGTGTAGCACAATTTGGAATGTTTTATTTTTCCTTGTTTATATGCTGAGATTTAGCAGAAAATGTGTGTATTTAACGAGAGGTGGAAATAGAAACCTCAAAGACCTGTGCAAGAAACCTCATAGTTCCATCACTGTATATAGGACTACAAATCCCAGCAATATGACAACAATGCAGAATACCACCAGCTATAGGGGGTGTATATGGAGAGCCATGTGTTGTATATAGAGAGTAGACTGCACTGTACTGTGTTGTAAAGAGATCCATGTTATGTACTGTATACAGGGAGACCCATTCAGTGTGCTGTATACAGAGAGACCCATGCATTGTACTGTATACAGAGAGACCCATGCATTGTACTGTATACAGAGAGACCCATGCATTGTGCTGCATACAGAGAGGAAACTGTAAATAGGAAAATGTGGATACGCTTGTCACCATCTATACCAGGCTCACCTCACTCTACAGAGGTCTCAGGTCACATGACCTTTCTGGTCTAGGCATACCTTATATCCCTGACAGTAAAGCAGAGAGATGAGCAGAGGGTTCCCCCACTACTGGGTTCTCTATTGTGCTGTATTGGGTTTGGCCTATAAATGGCTAGATTTGCCTCCTACATTGTGTGCAATGTTTACCATTTCCCTCTCAGATTCTGTTGACGTCTTCTGTAGCTTTATTTCTGGCTGGCTATTCTCTGCAATCTCTGTATTAATGCATCTGTTGCCCCTCGATCTGAAAACTCAATGATTCCCATCATGGGATGCTCTGTGTATTTGTGTATATGTAATAATAATAATAAAAATGGTGCCCTAATTCAAGAAGCTATGTAGCCAAAATAGACAAATATGCTGAAATGACTATCCCTAATTAATAAAAAAAAGCAGTAATATGTGATAATATGCGAAACAGTGATAAAGTACACTAATTCAAGAAGCTAAACAGCAAACATAGACAAATATGCATAAATGACTATCCCTAGTTAAAAACAAAACAAAACATACAATAATATGCGATAATATGTGAAATAGAGATAAAAGTGCTTGAATCAAAAGACAATATTTTTTTTTGTTTTATGTAAAATCAGATGAATATCTGCTTTTGATAGTCATTTCATGCATATTTGTTTATTTTTGCTGCATAGCTTCTTGAATTAGTGCACTTTATCATTAATTCACAGCATTATCACATATTACTGCTTTTTTATTTTATGTAAAATCAGATGAATATCTGCTTTTGATAATCATTCCTGCAAATTTGGCTATTTTTGCTGTATTGCTTCTTGAATTAGCACACCATTTTTCTATTGTTATTATTACATATATACACAAGGCATCCCATGATGGGAATCGTTGTGTTTTCAGATCGAGGGGCAACAGATGCATAAATACAGATTGCAGAGAATAGCCAGCCAGGAATAAAGTTACAGAAGACTTAGAATGTAAGAGGGAAATGGTAGACATTACACACAATGTAGGAGGCAAATCTAGCCATTTATAGACCAAGCCCAATACAGCACAATAGAGAAACCAATAGTGGGAACCTTCCACTCATCTCTCTGCTTTACTGTCATTGTCATGTGACCTGATACTTCTGTAAAGTGAGGTGAGCCAGGTATCAATGGTGACGAAGGTATCCACCTTTTCCTATTTCCAGTGAAAGGGATCTCTGTGTATACAGTACAATACATAGATCTCTTTGTATACAACACAATTAAAGTGGATGTAAACCCTTTCAAACCACTTTGACCTACAGGTAAGCCTAGATTAAGGCTTACCTGTAGGTCCAATAAATATCTCCTAAACCTACATGGTTTAGGAGATATTTAGAAAAGAAAAGGCACCGCTATCTACGACGCAGGCGCACTGAGCATGCTGGAGATCACGGTGATATGCCGCTCTCGTGCGGATGCGCGGGAGTGATGTCATCGCGACTCCAGCGAATGACAGCGCTGGAACAGCAAGACCCGGAAGTCACTCCGGGATTGATGGCGGCGGTGGAGGACGTGGACTAGGATCGCTTTGGGGGCTTCGTTCTCAGGTCAGATATTCATAATGAGCTAGTATGCTATGCATACTAGCTCATTATGCCTTTGCCTTGCAGGTTCCGTTTTTTTTTTTTTTTTTCCAAGGAGGCTTTACTTCCTCTTTAATGGGTCTCCCTGTATACAGTACAGTACATGGATCTCTTTACAACACAGTACAGTGCAGTCAGCTCTCTATATACACCCCCTATAGCTGGTGGTATTCTGCATTGTAGCCGTTCTGCTGGGATTTTTAGTTCTCTATACAGTGGTGGAACTACCAGGTTTCTTGGACTGGGTTTTTGAGGTTTCTATTTCCACCTCTCGTTAAATACACACATTTTCTGCTAAATCTTAGCATATAAACAAGGAAAAATAAAACATTCCAAATTGTGCTACACCAATGGGATAATAGGGTTAGTCATTCCTTGATTTCTACCTCCTTGAACTCTATATCAGATCTCATGGTTATCACTCACCTCTCTGCACACCTATCCCAAAGTGATTCTATGGCTGCCCCAGCACCAATTAAAGAAAAACCTTACACACAGCAGGGAGCAATGATTAAAATACAGCCACAGTGATCCCTGTGGTGGGATGACTAGTACACAACATAACTGAACCAGAACTTGCAGCAGACTTGCAGAATCTTTACATCTTTACAAAGAAAGTTGATCTGGAGTCATGCAATGCGGATTTGCTGCAATTGTGCAACAAACGTGTGAAGCCTGGCAAGTCTAGCAGTGGCGTAGCAAGTAATTTTCAAACTTGCAGCCCAATTACTTGCTAACTGGGTTGTTTCATAGAAACAAATAATTTTTGTATAATAGATGAGTTAATGTATGCAATCACATAGGGTTTATCATTATATATGTTTGTTGGATTGAATGTATTTCACATGTGTACAAATAGGGATTAGGTTAATAGCAGTGGGTTCACTATCACCAGATTTTCTTGCCAAAAATTGAGACTTGCATAACTCTGGCTGTAGACTTGCTTGGGCTCTTGCTGTAGACTTGCGGGGCTCTTGCTGTAGACTTGCGGGGCTCTTGCTGTAGACTTGCGGGGCTCTTGCTTTAGACTTGCGGTGCTCTTGCTGTAGACTTGCGGGTCTCTTGCTATAGACCAGGGGTCTCCAAACTGCGGCCCGAGGGCCAGATGTGCCCCTTTGCTAGCCTTTATCCGGCCCTTGGGGCACTATTCCTCCCACTAATATAAGGCACTATTCCTCCCACTTACACCAACAATGGGGCACTATATCTTCCACTGATACCAATGATGGGATACTATTCCTAGTACTAATAGGGGCACTACTTCTCCTTCTATTGACCACCAACTCTGAGGCCATATTTATGTTCACAGATGCTGAGCCTGTGACATTTTCTGCCCCTGCTGGCCACAATCCGGCCCTCCTAAAGTGTGAAGGACAATAAACTGGCCCTTTGTTTGAAAAGTTTGGAGACCCCTGCTATAGACTGGCAGAGCTCTTGCTGTAGACTCACCACTGCAATTTCGCTCTTGATAGAGACTTGCCATGCACATTTGCTACAAATTGTAAACGTGTCAACTAGAACTTGTGCTTCAAATGCTCTGCAAGTGTACAACTTACCAGGAAAGATGTGCAGCAAGTTAATAAGACTTACAATTCAATACTGCCCAAATGTGTGGCAAGTTATCTTTGCTATCTGGGAACAGTCAACTCCAAACTGATATCAATATATTAATAACTGACCCAAAATACAGTGTCACAGTATGATACAATAACCATAAAAAAAATATATGTATCACATATCAGTGCATACAATAAATGGGCAACAAATGTTCATATATACACAAAAGTGAACAAAAAAATCACACAAAACACTGTGATGAATCAACCCATAATAGAGAATAAGTCCCAATCCAATAATGTGATCAGTATGCTTCTTCTTTAAGTTTCACTCTTCACCCAGTGCAACTCCAAACTGCTCACATTTATAAATTGACCTCTATAGAATCATGAAGTCTATCTGGTCTGAATATCTACATGGGAGTAAATTGATAATCATGTCTTTACAGTGATCCAGCTCTAACAGCACTAGCTGCCAATCACCTCATCATTATTAGATCCATATACAGTATAAGTGAAAATAACTCTCATAGTGCTTGCTGAATGGTTTCATTGTATAAAATAACAATTAAAAAAACACACACAGAACTTGTACAGAAATAGTGCATATATACATGTAATCTGTCCAGTCCGGACACATCATAGGACAATACAGAGACACTGCTCACAGAACACAATCCTCCGGCTTTCACATTTTTGTAGATATGAATATTTGTTGCACATTTATTGTATGCATCAATATGATTATTGTATCATACTGTGACACTGTATTTTGATTCAGATATTCACTTTTTTATTTATATATATTGATATCAGTTGGGAATTGAATATTGATTTATAATAGGGTAGCGCTGCACTTGTTTTTGATTATGTGTTTAAGGTAAAGGTGGAGTGATCACTTTGTAGTGTCAGCAAACTCCCTCCAAATATGTTGTTTATTTTTTTGGATCCTTTCATTTATTGGTCAGGTTAGTTTTTGGTTATGGTCATTATCTGAATGGCGCCATGCCGAGCTGTGTTCAGAATGCAGCAGGGCAGCCACTCGGCAAGGGACCAGGAAGCAAGTGGAGATCACTGGAGTAGCAGTGTCTACTTCAGTGATTTCCAACTGCCGGGGGCATTGGCCAGGTATGGTATATACGAATGCTCAACCAGTGGCCTGTGGATCTCTCTGATGTGGCCTGTGACCTCCTGTTCTGGAATGGTGGATTACCAAGCTGCCGAGAAAGGCAGAAGGCGGGTGAGAATGGCTGAAAATTGCCGAGAATGGCCGAAGGCGGCTATCGAAAGCCGCTGAGAAGGGCCGAAGGCGTCTGAAAGCCGTCCGGAGCCTCACAACAGCGGGGGATCTGTGTGTTAGGGTCTAATTTTTGTAATTACCGTATTTATCGGTGTATAACACGTGCCGGCATATAACACACACCCCAAGTTTAGGAGGAAATTTTAAGGAAAAAAAAGTTTTAAAGGAAAAAAAACTTACATTTAAATGCCCATCAATGCACCCTTGCACAGCGTCCATCTGCATGCTTGTCAGTGTCATTTGCAGCCTTGCAGCCTTCTCAGTGTCATTTGCAGCCTTCTCAGTGTCATTTGCAGCCTTCTTAGTGTCATTTACAGCCTTGCCCAGGCTGCAATTAAACTGCAGTGACATGTCAGTGTCACTGCAGTCTTGCAGCGTCCATCTGCAGCCTCCTTAGTGACATTTGCAGCCTTGCCCAGGCTGCAGTTAAACTGCAGTGACATATACGTGTCACTGCAGTTTTAAAATTGGTGCCATTGGCCGTTCTCGGACGCTTTCGGCCTTTCTCAGCAGCTTTCGGCCACCGAGAACAGCCGAAATAGAGACCGAAAGCTGCCGAGAAAGGCCGAAGACGGGGCGGGAATGGCCGAAAATTGCAGAGAATGTCCGAAGGCAGCTATCGAAAGCCGATGAGAAGGGCCGAAGGCGGCTGAAAGCAGCCCGGAGCCTCACAACGGCGGGGGATTGGTGGGGGATCGGCGTATAACACGCGCCCCTGATTTTCCCCTGATTTTAAGGGGAAAAGGGTGCGTGTTATACGCCGATAAATACGGTATATCTAAAAAAAAATCAACCAATATTTGTACGAATAAAAGATACAATGATTGTATGTGAATTTTTCTTTTGTTGCCATGAAAAGTCCCATGAGAGAATATTGGATTGTTTGTTGCATTATTAGGGATTTGGCAATGCACAACTCTGTGTAGACCAACTTCTTTCTTAAGATCCCACCCTAGCAAAACCACTCTATAACCTGTATCCTGCCTCTAGGACATGTATCGTATTTCCCAGTATCCCTGGCAGCAGAAAGATCACCCCTCCATTATACAGAGCTATCTTTCCTATATCATTATCTTGAATCTGGCCATTTTTTTTCTGGAGCACTATAGCTACAAGGGCTGAAGTCTCAGCTGCCAACATATATTTACTATGCAGATTTATTTAGACTGAGAGCAGGTTTGTAAATATTACAAGCGGCCAGCAAATGCACTATATCAAACTTCTGGCATGTAATACTGTTAAAGATGTTTAAGTAAGTAGCTATTGAGTGTTTTATGCTCTGGTTGATAATAAGTGAGGTAACACTGTTTTAAACATCCATTAACCAGTGCTGCATGACATAAAACAGCTGAGGAAACAAATATAACCATAGCTCAATGATAAAGATCTCAAAATGAATTTAGACTGCTGTGATGAAATGCTTCGGATTTGCAATGGCTGGTTTTATATGAAAGCATGCACATGATCTAAACCAGCAATACTGTGTATCTTGGGCTTAAACAACAATGACCAGGAGCAGGGTTTTCTGTACACGTGTATTATATCATGTGCCCCTTAAAGTGGTTGTAAACCCTATGGGACCACTTTAACCAACAGGTAAGCCTAGATTAAGGCTTACCTGTAGGTGCAATAAATATCTCCTTAACCTACACGGTTAAGGAGATATTTTACAAAAACCGGGCACTGATGTCTACGGCGTTACAGACCTCTACATGCTTTGTAAGTAGGAAAACCTGCAAAATCTGCACTGTATCAAATATTTGTCTCCCCACTGTATATATATATATATATATATATATATATATATATATATATATATATTTATATATATACACAGTATATTCATACAAAACATTGCCAATGTAATAATAAACATATACAATAAAATATAATTATTAAAGTAAAATGAAAGATGCAAAAACAACAAAATAAATAATGCCTCTATACTATTCACAGCACTGTGAATATGGTCAAACTATAACCACATAAAGCCACTACCATTGGACATACATTAGGGACACCCATATTATTTAGATGCCATAATTTGCTGCTAGTTTATTGTTTTTTTTGCATGTTTTATATTTTAAATATCAACAAATGAATAAAAGCATCACAAGATATTTCTATCTTTTATATAAAGTGCAAAAAAGATGCCAGAGAGAATTTATTTTCTATCTGTACAAGTTAAAACATTAAGAAGCAATTCTCCCTCCATTAACAAAAAATTGGCAAATATGCAACTGTTTAAAGACGTTGTCAGTAGTTATTGTGCAATTAGAATGTGTATGGATGCCTAATTAAATGCCCTTTTCAACACAGAATAATAAACTGGAAACTCACTTTGAAGATTTTATGCAAAAAAACGAGAAAATAACACATCTGCTTGCAATAAAATTATGAACTGCAATATAAAACTTGTTAAATTATATTTTAATATTACCACTATTTTTTTAATATTGAACATCTGCCAGCCTGTTAAATTTGAATTGCAATGTATAGGTATCATGACATATACTCTTCATTGGACAAAAATAATTATATTCCATCCTCCTTACACAATGTTTGACATGCTGTGGCAAAAGGTATTATGCTAAAATTCTGTTCAAAACCAGGGCACAATGCTACAGGCTAAATTATTTAGCTTTCATAGGAAGGGTTATTATAAATTATACAGGGACTAAAAAAAATGGCAGATTTGATGAAACATTGGTTGGGTTGGCTTTAGAATTGTCTACAACAAACTATGTAGTCTGAGTGTCTCAATATAAATTGTGCTGATTAGGTAGGACCTCACACGACACAGTTCTTGGTAACTTTAAATGAGATAATACAGAAATTGTACAATTAGATGATAACATTTGTGGCACTGTAATGTTCAAAAAACATATGTGCGTAAGGATCACTTCAATTGGACAGCTCAAAGTGTATGTCTGGACACATTACCCTTAATTTGTCTCTTTAACACTAAAAAGTACTGAAAGGTACTTGTTGATTCTAACAGAAATCCAGTACTGTAAGTGCTTAATTTCCTGTAGTTTTCTGACAACATTGCCTCTGCTCATCCAAGCAGTGCTGTCAGACCTGCTTGTGTTCTCCCATGCTGGTCTACAGAA
>CM053029.1:529927553-530003293 GCA_028564925.1 Lithobates sylvaticus
ACAATCCAATATTCTCTCATGGGACTTTTCATGGTAACAAAAGAAAAATTCACATACAATCATTGTATCTTTTATTCGTACAAATATTGGTTAATTTATTTTAGATATACCGTATTTATCGGCGTATAACACGCACTCTTTTCCTCTTAAAATCAGGGGAAAATCAGGGGTGCGTGTTATACGCCGATCCCCCACCGATCCCCCGCCGTTGTGAGGCTCCGGGCTGCTTTCAGCTGCCTTCGGCCCTTCTCATCAGCTTTCGATAGCTGCCTTCGGACATTCTCTGCAATTTTCGGCCATTCCCGCCCCACCTTCGGCCTTTCTCGGCAGCTTTCGGCCTCTATTTCGGCCGTTCTCGGTGGCCGAAAGCTGCTGAGAAAGGCCGAAAGCGGCCGAGAACGGCCAATGGCACCAATTTTAAAACTGCAGTGACACGTATATGTCACTGCAGTTTAACTGCAGCCTGGGCAAGGCTGCAAATGTCACTAAGGAGGCTGCAGATGGACGCTGCAAGACTGCAGTGACACTGACATGTCACTGCAGTTTAATTGCAGCCTGGGCAAGGCTGTAAATGACACTAAAGCCCCATACACACGGTCGGACAATCCGCGGACCAGGTCGGTCGGATCCTGTCCGTCGTACTTTGTCCGATGTTGGTGTTGCGTACACACGGTCGGACTACGTTGTCGGAATATCCGGTCTGCAAGAACGTCGTGACGTAAGTCGTCGTCCACGAGATTAGAAAAGGGAAGTTCAGCACCACGTCAGGCACCCGTTGGGCTCCTTCTGCTGATCCCGTGTTTATCGCGAGTTAGTCGAAGTTTGGTGACTTAAGATTCGCGCTTCTCAGTTTTCTGACTCAGATCGTTACTGCTCTTCAGTTTGTGCTTGTCGTGCGTATCTGTTTATTAGTGCGTGTAGTCAGTTCGCATTTGTTGGTCATTGCGGCCTATATCTTGATATAGGACGCTTTGATTTGCACTGCTTATTGTCTGCTCGTTTCTGGTATTCATTTCGTTCTTTCAGGCCTTGCTGTTTATCGGTGCTTTCTGTTTGTCCGTTCTGACCAGCCGACCTTTTGTGACCTTGTGAGCGATGTTTCCCGTGCGTACACGTCGCCGAGTTCGTGCTGTACACGGAATTGGTGTCGGGCTTTTAGCTTTGACCCAAGACCCGTCCATGATCAGAGTGACGAGGAGTATGTGGACCAAGAATTGGTTGCTTCAGCGTGACCAATTCTCGCACATGCCTTTGCTTTGTGAGATCCGGGAGAATAATCCTGATGATTTCAGGAACTTTCTCCGGATGACGGACCCCGATTTTCACCGTCTTTTGGCTTTGCTGACCCCCTTTATCAGCCGGCAGGATACCTGCATGAGACAAGCCATTACTCCGGAGCAGAGGCTTGTTGCCACGTTGAGGTACTTGGCGACAGGGAGAAGTCTTCAGGATTTGAAGTTCTCTTCAGGTATCTCTCCCCAGGCCCTGGGAATCATTATTCCAGAGACCTGTTCTGCCATCATCGAGGTCCTGCAGGAGGACTATATTAAGGTAACATTTATACTTTACTATTCCATTCTATGTATGCTCTGTTTGCTAATGTCTTCTATTTTTGACCTCCTTCCCTAATTACCATGATTGCAATATGTTCTAATATGCTGTGCCCCTTTTCTCCTTCATGCATTTTTCCCTTCACTTACCTCCCCAGCATGCTCTTCTGCCCCAATAGACACCTATGGCCTAGTCACTTAAGCAATGTATTTTGTCTGCTGCATAGTATTTTTTGCCCACAAACACCCCCTAAAATATGCACAAATGTTTGCTGTGTGGTTTACTTCATGTAGAGCCCCCTTTTTTTTATTGTTTTTGGTGGGGGGGGGGGGGGGGGGGCAAACTCATTAGGAACCCCCTCCCCCAACTGCTCTGTCAGATGATACCAATCCTCTATCTGCTGGCTTTCCCAAGGTCAATACACACTATATACCTACCTCTTTATAGTGGGCATCTTTAGGGATGAATTCTGCAAAGCATGTAGTGCAAGGGGCTGCCTCCATACTTGCCATTTCCTAATTTTTTGTGTTCTTTCTCTCCTATTAGCTTGCTTGGAAATTTCATAATGTCACAATGTGCTTTCCTTTTTTTTGGGGGGGGGGGGGGGGGGTTGAAATGTTAGTTTAGCTTTCCTGGGGGCTGCCAATAGTGTTAAGTACAGAGGGTCTGGCCAAACTAGCACACATTATTGAGCCATTTGCCAATCAATGAAGTGCAGAGGGTTACCTGTCCAACAACCCCCCCCCCCACCCCGAAACCCTAGTTATTGCCAATGGCCCATCAGAAGTGTGGGGATTGATGGGGGGTGAGTAATCTGTGAAGGGGACCCTCTACTTTTCTCTGCAAATACTTTCCAGCCTCCAATTTTATACAATGCTCTTGTTCCAAGATGTTGATTGTCTAATCTGCTTGCAATGTTTATGTGCAAAGTGACTAATTATTTTTTCTTGTTTCACTCCACAGTTCCCTTCCACGCCACAGGAATGGCAGACTGTGGCCTCCCACTTTGCCAGCCGTTGGGACTTTCCTAACTGCGGAGGGGCAATTGATGGGAAACACGTCCGCATCGTCCCACCGCCCAACTCGGGGTCCCACTATTATAATTATAAAGGGTTTAATAGTGTAGTGATGTTGGCGGTGGTGTCGGCAACATATGAATTTATGTATGTGGACGTGGGGATGAACGGCCGGATCTCGGATGGTGGTGCCATTGCGCACACGGAGTTCTACTGGCATCTCCAAAGTGGCAGTCTGTGCTTGCCACCTCCAGAGGAGAATGCAGAAGGACCCTCCGTCTTTGTCGCAGATGAAGCGTTTGCGTTGACTCCCCATCTGATGAGGCCGTTCCCGATGAGGACCCTCACCCCAGACCAGAGGGTCTTCAACTACAGGCTGTCCAGAGCCAGAAGAGTTGTGGAGAACACTTTTGGCATCCTGGCCAGCCGCTTCCGCCTGTTCTTGACGGCAATTAACTTGGCGGAATACAAACTGAACCACATAGTTCTTGCCTGTTGCATATTGCACAACTTCCTCAAAAGACATAACAGGAACTATGTGGTGCCCGTTGGCCCAGATGTGGAGGGCCCTCCAAATGCGGACCTCACAGCCCTTCAAGTGGCACGTCCAGCCTTGCCCCCTCTAAATGCCCGCGCGGTCCGCGAGCAATATATGGAGTACTTTGTGGGTAGGGGGGCCATTGCTCTGCCTGACGATGTGTGAGAGGCATTTTTTAATAAATCTGATATTTCAACCAACCTATGATTTCTGGTCATTTCACTATTCTTTTTAGCTTATTTTACCTGGAAATTTTTTCCCTTTGCCTTCAACAGTGGGAATGCACTTTCTGGGCAAAAGGAGGTAACAGTCTCTTCTTCCCAAAAAGATTATTCTCATGTTGTGTGTTTGATACCTAATCTTTGGTCTAGAGAAGGTTTGTACTGCATAACTGACACCCAAAATACTCCTTTTCATCACCAGGTCAGACATGTGTGTATTCTCAAAAATGCTGTGCTCCGTGTTTTCGTACAAAGCACTGTGGGTGTCATTTACCTTAGTCAAATCCACTATGCTCTACAAGTGCAGTGAAAAAGTGCCCTGGAAAAGAAACTTGCAGTGCAAAGTGGACTTGCCTTTAGTAAATAACACCCATTGCCCCCCATATCCTTTACATTTGACATACATAATGCATTGTGTTTTTTAAATAAGGAAGCCACACATTTAGAAAAATAAAAAAGTTTACTTGGAAAACATTCACAAGTGCGTTTACAATCTTCACGCCCAAACTGACAACATCTTGGTTATTTACAACATTGTTTACAAACATTCCGCAATTTGTAAAACCAGGCATGGAGCAAAACAGAACCTATGAACTTGGAAAGTTCAACTTTGTAAAGTGAAGACAAGATCAGACATGACTATATGTTCAAAGTGTGTTTGATCTTGCCTTCATCACATGGGGGGGTCACCCCTGGAAAGTGGAAATTTAGAACATGCACACAATTTGGGTCTGAAAATGGTCATTAGATGTTAAAACACATGCCTAGAAGCTTCAAAAGTGCCATTTTCCATCATGGGGATGAATGGACGTTTTTTGGGGGTGCAACCCCTTCACCACAACCACTTTCGTAGTTCGTAAAGTGGTTGCACCCCCAAAAAAACGTTGGCATTCATCCACCATGATGGGAGCTAGCACATGTGGACACAATGTGTGCATGTTCCAAATTTCACACAGTTCTTAAGTTGCAAATGTGTTCAGAAGCTGGCACAAATGTGTGTTAATTACTTGGTGCGTTTTCATATTTTTCCTAAAACATCAATGATGTTCTTCAATTTTTGTTCAACATCATTGATGTTTTGCTTTATGTAATCTAGATCTCTATTGCAGACCATTATCTCCCCGATGAGTACGTGGGCACTCTCTGTGGTAAATTGCGATTTTTCTTCCACAACATCCACGTCACCTAAAAACCACAAACAAACAAAAATCGGGTGTTGGAAATGAGGCAGCCATACATTGATTAGCTTACCAGTAGCTGTGTTCTCCCACACTCACCTGTTGTGGTGACAATTTCTCCAAGTTCGATGATCTCTCCCTCCTCCTCCTCCTCCTCCTCTGCTTCTGCTCTTTCACCTTTTTTGGGAGGTGTTGGTTTTGGGGTTTCCTCAGACGGCCCAAGTTTTCGCTCCCCTATGAGAATTTACAAAAGGAAGATTTAGCAACACAATCTATTGAGGGCAGAAATAGGAAATGACAAACATTGCTTGAAAGTGACGGACACTATTTTTGTTTGGCCAGTTACAAATGCCAACTACATGAATGTAGTCACTTTGTAAAGGTGCTAAACTTACTAGCTTTTTGGTAGAAGTTTGTGTGATGGAGACCCCCCTCTAGTATCCACTGGAGCACATGTGTGGAAAAGCCTAATAAAAAGGGGGTTTGGGTGTCCCAGCACTAGTGCTCTAGAGTCCAGATGGGTAAACAGCTACTGGGTGACCTCTCCTTTACATTGAATAAATTGGCTTTACATTCTTGCTGACATCTCTAGTGAGAACAAATTTCCTTTCAATAAAAACTTCACCAAACCTTGTATTATAAGTGGCCGAACGATCGAGGTTGTGTACGATCGAATGGACACACACGATCATGACAGTGGCAGAAAGATCGAGGCTGAGTACGATCGAATGCACAGACGAACCTGAAAGTGGCCATTTTGGAATGTACAACTTTGTAAAAATCAAACCACATGGAGCAGTATGCAAGCAAGAAAGCAAACACAAAACACAACTACTTACTTTTTTGAAGAACTCGCTTGATCTTTCTGTACTGATCGGCCTCCCTCAGTTTCAGGTCTGACCAGCGTTTCCTGAGTTGCTCCTTGGATCGTTGTACCCCAAAATGATTGTACAGCCTTCTCACAACTTTAGACATGATCTTGGCCTTGCGGACATTGGGGTTGAGGTAAGGCCCATACTTCCCATCATAGTCGCTCCTCTTTAATATGTCCACCATCTCCAACATTTCTCCAATGACATATTGGAGGCCTTGAATTTCAGGCTCTGGGATCGGGACGTTTGTGCCTCCGGACTTTCCTCGTCCTCCTCCTCGTTGGTGGGATATTTGGGGCGCACCTGCTGTGTCCCCGCCATGTGCTCTCCCCACTGCGCCGTAAAGAGAAGGGGTGGGGAATAGACGAGAAAGATCGTCAGGGGCGGGCGGAGTTTGACGCATGCGCACTGTATATAAAACGTCACACGCCTGTGTCGTAGCCACGATCTGGGAGACGAGGGGAGAGAAAGCTCATGCACGAGACGATCGCTAGAAACGAAGGTACAATTTGACGTTGGTACATAACTAGCCTAGACTGATTAGAACTTGAGGCTTCTTTATGGAGAAGATTAGGAGAGTTTAGGCTGACATTATTTATATTGTTTTGTGTGGTGTTGTGTCTTGCAGAGGTGATGGAGGCCTTCTACGACGTGAGTTTTCTCCCCCTCTTCATTGATAAATACAGGGAATTTCCCCTTTTATGGCTACCAAAGCACCGTGACTACAGCAACAGACCAAAGAGGTACGCAGCCATGCTGAAACTTGTGGCATTTGTAAAGCCAACCCTGCCCATGGCAACCGTGGCAAACTTAAAAGTGAAGATTAACAACATGAAGAGTACCTATTTCCAGGAGCGCAATAAGGTCCGGAAGTCCCTAGCATCTGGAGCTGCAGCAACTGATGTCTATGCCCCCACGCTCTGGTACTATGAGAGGCTCCACTTTCTCAAAGACCAGGCTACTGTCAGGAAGTCACTCTCGACTCTTCCTTGCACGCGTCCTTCCACGCACGCCACCCCTGATGAGGCTTCCGAGGACCAACCTGGGCCTTCCAGTATGGAATATGTGCAGGAGCCCAGCTTGTTCCAGGTATAGTAGTTTTGTAACCATTTTGGGGAATAATGAATGATGTTCAGTTAATTCAGGATCCCCAATTGCTTAGTTCCTAACGTGATTGACATATCAACAGACAGTGGTGTTGGAGAAATTTTTGGGAAGAATCTAAACTGCAGGGCTGAGAATTGTATGGTTTTCTATTTGTAAACATTTTGCAACAGTCACTAGATGAGAATTGTGTGTGTTTGATGAACAAATAACTGAAACTATGTCCCTTTTTCATACACAGGAAGACCTCAGCCAGGAGGTGGCTGTGGAAGGTGGCAGTCAGGAGGAGGCAGGGGTTAGTGGCAGCCAACAGGGGGGTAGGCGTAGGAGCCTGACTGTCTCCCAAGTCCCTCCCCTCCGCCTTCCCTACAGAAGGGCGAAAAGCATGGGGGAGGTGGGAGAGTCAGCGCTCCAGTTGATCAGAGACGCTTCAGCCTCCCTATATGCCACACCCACCTACGAGGAGGCCTTTGCCTCCTTGGTTGGCAGTAAAATGACGGGTATGGAGGCGGGGCAACGCAGCATGTGTGAGGATGTCATCCTCAAAATCCTAAATGAGGGGATGGCTGGGGAGATGACCCCACTCGCACATGTTTGCGAGAGTGACCTTGCTCCGCCTCCTCCTCCTCTTTCTGCCACCCCACCAGCACCAGCACCACGGCGTGGAAGGAAGCGTACAAGGAAGACAAGAGAGTGATGACCTTGATTCAGTCTGGTCTGAGAGAAGATGGAGCCTCTCGTAGGACCAGAGCCTGGGGACCTAGATGGCATCTGCTGCAGTTCCGGATGTTTTGGACTTCAGGACCAGATTGCGCTCCCTTATTATTTAGATAGGTACTCCTCAGGCCCCCAATTTTCTAAGCGTGAAAAATGATGGTTGCCGTGGGTGTCCAAGGCTTTGCAAATTCCCCAAGTTTCACCATGGCTGCGTTCCTCTTTGGTTTGTTGCTGAGACCTAAATAAATTTTTTTTGGATTGGAAATAATCATTGACTATTGTGTTTTACTTTTCTACAATGACAGTTTTTCTTTGAGTAGGCAGGTACATTTCACTAATCCTAAAGTAGAATTAACAAGGGGCACCAACAACCAACAAACTCCTAGTAAAATTAAGCAAGAAATACAAATATTAATAATGTGGTTTTGCTAAGTTGAGACACACAACCCCCCTCCAAAAAAAAAAAAAAAATCTCCTTCAAATATGTATTCAAAAAAAAAAAAAAAAAAAAGACAAATCATGCTAAAAATATAACAAAGATTCTTTTACGATCTGAGTAAAAATAAACATGTAGTGTATAAATGCTGAAAAGTAATAAAGAACTAAGTTTGTGAAAAGTGCGGGTGAGTAGGAGCAGCTAAAACATGTCATTCTTGTTGCATTGTAAAGAAAAAGAGAATGCGCTGCATTAAAGACATTTTAACATTGCAGCGTGACGAATGTGCTGTGTCGATTAGGAAAGGTAGTTTTACCTGACCGAGCGCTTCCGTCACAGAACTTCTTCTGAGCATGCGTAGCACTTTGTCCGTCGGACAACCGTACACAGGATCGGATTTGGTGTGATCGGACCGTGTTGTCGGCAAATCTTTCCAGCAGGAGATAAGACTTTGTCCGGCGGACAATCCGACGTACACTGTCCGATGGTGCATACACACGGTCTGATTTTTCAACAACATTGTCCGATCGGACAGAATCCATGAAAAAGTCCGACCGTGTGTATGGGGCTTTAGAATCAATATTCAATTCCCAACTGATATCAATATATATAAATAAAAAAGTGAATATCTGAATCAAAATACAGTGTCACAGTATGATACAATAATCATATTGATGCATACAATAAATGTGCAACAAATATTCATATCTACAAAAATTTGAAAGCCGGAGGAGTGTGTTATGTGAGCAGTGTCTCTTTATTGTCCTATGATGTGTCCGGACTGGACAGATTACATGTATATATGCACTATTTCTGTACAAGTTCTGTGTGTGTTTTTTTAATTGTTATTTTATACAATGAAACCATTCAGCAAGCACTATGAGAGTTATTTTCACTTATACTGTATATGGATCTAATAATGCTGAGGTGATTGGCAGCTAGTGCTGTTAGAGCTGGATCACTGTAAAGACCTGATTATCAATTTACTCCCATGTAGATATTCAGACCAGATAGACTTCATGATTCTATAGAGGTCAATTTATAAATGTGAGCAGTTTGGAGTTGCAGTGGGTAAAGAGTGAAAGTTAAAGTGGAGTTCCACCCACTTTTACAACTCTTCAGCATCCCTCACTAAACTGTGCACTGTAAACAAATTGGATATTTTTTTTATTTTTTTTTTTCAACCGTATATTACGGTTGTCTCAACCCCGCGCCTGGATAGAAAATATACAGTTGCAAAACTAAGTTAATAGTTGTAACGATAATGCAAAAATAAAAAATTAATAGTTTGTTAAAATTATTACATAATTGAGCTGCTCCCTTAGAAATCCTTGGATTTAATTGATGGTATGGTTATGGAAAATTGGGGCGCTGCTATAACTAAAAAAGTTTTTTAAAAATAAATTTCTGGTTATGTCGATCTCTTTATGTGAGTGGATAAGTGCCTATATTTTGGTGTAGATGTCCCTACTTGGGGCAGCCATAAGAGTGAAAAAGTCTGAATTAATACCAATCTACTGTGTCGTGGTGGTGTGATAAATTGCAAAAAACAGGTAATTTAAACAACCACTGAATGATAACAATTAAAGTGCTCCTACAAGGACGGACGGACCGTCCACTGTGTATGTGATACTCAAAATAAAATAAATTTGCTAAAGACAACCGGCATTGCCTAATAGCTCAATAAGTACTATTACAATATTGTGCTAAAATTATGTGCTAAAATTGTAAACACTGTGATAATAAACTTTACAATAGTAGATATTCCCACAAGAATAAACCAATCCTTGTAATCCTTCACAATATAAATCAATATAAATCAAAAGATAAATCCTTATATTACATAAACTTCACAATATATATCAATATAGCAACCACTGCGATTGTGATACTAAATGACTAAACAAAGCCTTAAAGTCCCAAAATAATCAGACTCCTCTCTAGTAGGGTCTGATGTGCACAACTGAAACAATAAGTGAAAAAATAATAGAAAAAAGTTCATATATCAATTGTTTAGGTGATTTGAATGTTGAATTCACTCTTATCATAAGCAGTGTGAGTCCCTTCACCACATTGATTTTCTTCCTTCACCCAAACGTGATAAAACGGATTAATGCTGGCCGCTTACCAGAGGTTGTTGATTGCTTTAATTAAAAAACAATCAGAAGCACTTGTTACAGGACTCTGCCTGTTCTCAGGTAACACCAAAAACTTTTAAGACAAATCTTCCTCCTCACAGATCAATTGAGGTCACAAAGATGGATAACATGTATGGAATCAGAGAAGAACACTTCATAGCGTAATCTTGCTTTTATTATAAAATTGAATCAGAACAAACATTAGCCAAATGGCCACTTACATTTACCGGTGCCCGCCCGGCACTGGGGCTGCTCGCCTTGGTAATCAAATGATGTAGTCTAAAATCTCTCTCCCCTCGTGGATCCCCGCTGTGGATCGGCGTGCGTTCCACCTGCTACTGCCGACAACCAGACAGACCGGAACCTCAGGGATGTTTTGCGCTTGGTTAGTGATCAGGTACCGCCTCCGACGCACGTTTCGTGATGTCACGTCTTCAGGGTGGCGTGCCTGATCACCATATTAACCATGTTTATATATCGTTTCCCATTAGCAATCCCGCCAATGGCAAACTAAGTTTATGCGCAGCCTCAGTGCCAACTAGGCTACCTATTGCGGACCTGCCGCTTATAGTATACATACATCAATTAAAAAAATTAAGAATGTTATTAAAAAACCTTTGTTAAAAACCTATACCAATATTTATGGACTGGATTTTTTCCTTTAATAAAGTATCTTATATTTAAATGTCTGTTAATAAGTAGCTAATTATTATTTTTATTATCTTGAATGTAAGGAACTTTTTTGGGGCCTTTTTATACTCCGACTTTAATTATTTTTGTTTTTTTCCTCCTTAAATTTTATTTGGTTTGTTAGAAAAGATTCCATTATTTTATTTGATTATAATAGCATCCATGCATCCCGCATTAGATGTCAGGCAAATCCAAGAGCAGGAGTGGCAGGGATACCTGCCATAATCATGATAACCACTAGATGTCTCCCCTTTTAAAATCTAGCTAGATCTGTTTGAATGTTAGGTTATGAATTTTCGTATTATTTTAATATTACCCCCTATTTTAGATATTATTGTTTACCTTATCCCCTCACATTGTTGGATTTGACCGGGGAAGTGCTTCTCCCTATTCATTCTAGCTATATGGGGAGCCACAGGACATTAGGGTCACCTTACATGATAGGTCTTATACCATCAAAGGGGGAATTTTTTACTCACCGAGGCTCATTATTCGTATATATGCTTAATCATTTGTCAAGAAACAGTTCAGGTCTAATTCGATGTTCATACCAAGTGGCTGCATAGTATTTAATTTATATAGCCACTTGGTTTCGTTTTGGGAAATCGCTTTTTTCATATCTGTTCCCCTCCAATGTTTTGAGATCTTATCAATCCCATAGAATCGACACTGGCTAGGGTCACTATTATGGTATTTCTCGAAGTGTCTCGATACACTATGGTTGGGGAATTTTTTCTTTATATTTGCTAAATGCTCATTTATTCTAATTTTAAGTTGTCTGGTGGTACGTCCAGCGTATTGCATTGGGCATGGGCATTCAAGCACATACGTTACATGGTCTGAGTGGCATGTAATTAGGGGCTTGATTTTATGTGTGTTTTTGGTTACACAAGATTGAAAGTGAGAAATCTTTTTTTGGGTCCCTGGTTGTCTTGTGAGATGGCATGCTTTACATCTGGTACAGTAATGAAAACCTGATCACTAACCAAGCGCAAAACATCCCTGAGGTTCCGGTCTATCTGGTTGTCGGCAGTAGCAGGTGGAACGCACGCCGATCCACAGCGGGGATCCACGAGGGGAGAGAGATTTTAGACTACATCATTTGATTACCAAGGCGAGCAGCCCCAGTGCCGGGCGGGCACCGGTAAATGTAAGTGGCCATTTGGCTAATGTTTGTTCTGATTCAATTTTATAATAAAAGCAAGATTACGCTATGAAGTGTTCTTCTCTGATTCCATACATGTTATCCATCTTTGTGACCTCAATTGATCTGTGAGGAGGAAGATTTGTCTTAAAAGTTTTTGGTGTTACCTGAGAACAGGCACAGTCCTGTAACAAGTGCTTCTGATTGTTTTTTAATTAAAGCAATCAACAACCTCTGGTAAGCGGCCAGCTTTAATCCGGTTTATCACGTTTTGGGTGAAGGAAGAAAATCAATGTGGTGAAGGGACTCACACTGCTTATGATAAGAGTGAATTCAACATTCAAATCACCTAAACAATTGATATATGAACTTTTTTCTATTTTTTTCACTTATTGTTTCAGTTGTGCACATCAGACCCTACTAGAGAGGAGTCTGATTATTTTGGGACTTTAAGGCTTTGTTTAGTCATTTAGTATCACAATCGCAGTGGTTGCTATATTGATATATATTGTGAAGTTTATGTAATATAAGGATTTATCTTTTGATTTATATTGATTTATATTGTGAAGGATTACAAGGATTGGTTTATTCTTGTGGGAATATCTACTATTGTAAAGTTTATTATCACGGTGTTTACAATTTTAGCACATCATTTTAGCACAATATTGTAATAGTACTTATTGAGCTATTAGGCAATGCCGGTTGTCTTTAGCAAATTTATTTTATTTTGAGTATCACATATACAGTGGACGGTCCGTCCATCCTTGTAGGAGCACTTTAATTGTTATCATTCAGTGGTTGTTTAAATTACCTGTTTTTTGCAATTTATCATACCACCACGACACAGTAGATTGGTATTAATTCAGACTGTTTCACTCTTATGGCTGCCCCAAGTAGGGACATCTACACCAAAATATAGGCACTTATCCACTCACATAAAGAGATCGACATAACCAGAAATTTATTTTTAAAAAACTTTTTTAGTTATAGCAGCGCCCCAATTTTCCATAACCATACCATATGCTGCACTGAGCATGTACGAGATCTGCAAGGATGAGATCCAGGAAGAAATACAGTCTGGTTTCAGATGCCCACACTTAAGATGGCCACGGCCTGCTGCAAGTTTATAAAATAACAAACTACTGCTAAAAACTAACAAAACAGACCTTAGTTTACAGACTAACTTTACTAGAATACATTAAGCTTGTGTATTATAGGGGTATTTTTATTTAAAAAGTATAATTTTGGCCGGAACACCGCTTTAAAGAAGAAGCATACTGATCACATTATTGGATTGGGACTTATTCTCTATTATTGGTTGATTCATCACAGTGTTTTGTGTGATTTTTTTGTTCACTTTTGTGTATATATGAACATTTGTTGCCCATTTATTGTATGCACTGATATGTGATACATATTTTTTTTTTATGGTTATTGTATCATACTGTGACACTGTATTTTGGGTCAGTTATTAATATATTGATATCAGTTTGGAGTTGATTGTTCCCAGATAGCAAAGATAACTTGCCACACATTTGCTGCAGTATTGAATTGTAAGTCTTGTTAACTTGCTGCACGTCTTCCCTGGTAGGTTGTACACTTGCAGAGCATTTGAAGCACAACTTCTAGTTGACACGTTTACAATTTGTAGCAAATGTGCATGGCAAGTCTCTATCAAGAGCGAAATTGCAGTGGTGAGTCTACAGCAAGAGCTCTGCCAGTCTAGAGCAGGGGTCTCCAAACTTTTCAAACAAAGGGCCAGTTTATTATCCTTCACACTTTAGGAGGGCCGGATTGTGGCCAGCAGGGGCAGAAAATGTCACAGGCTCAGCATCCGTGAACATAAATATGGCCTCAGAGTTGGTGGTCAATAGGAGGAGAAGTAGTGCCCCTATTAGTACTAGGAATAGTATCCCATCATTGGTATCAGTGGAAGATATAGTGCCCCATTGTTGGTGTCAGTGGGAGGAATAGTGCCTTATATTAGTGGGAGGAATAGTGCCCCAAGGGCCGGATAAAGGCTAGCAAAGGGGCACATCTGGCCCTCGGGCCGCAGTTTGGAGACCCCTGGTCTATAGCAAGAGACCTGCAAGTCTACAGCAAGAGCACCGCAAGTCTAAAGCAAGAGCCCCACAGGTCTACAGCAAGAGCTCTGCAAGTCTACAGCAAGAGCCCTACAAGTCTACAGCAAAAGCCCTGCAAGTCTACAGCCAGAGTTATGCAAGTCTCAATTTTTGGCAAGAAAATCTGGTGATAGTGAACCCACTGCTATTAACCTAATCCCTATCTGTACACATGTGAAATACATTCAATCCAACAAACATATATAATGATAAACCCTATGTCATTGCATACAGTAACTCATCTATCATACAAAAATTATTTGTTTCTATGAAACAACCCAGTTAGCAAATAATTGTGCTGCAAGTTTGAAAATTACTTGCTACGCTATTGCTAGACTTGCCAGGCTTCACAAGTTTGTTGCACAATTGCAGCAAGTCCGCATTGCATGACTCCAGATCAACTTTCTTTGTAAACATTCTGCAAGTCTGCTGCAAGTTCTGGTTCAGTTATGTTGTGTAATAGTCATCCCACCACAGGGATCACTGTGGCTGTATTTTAATCATTGCTCCCTGCTGTGTGTGAGGTTTTTCTTTAATTGGTGCTGGGGCAGCCATAGAATCACTTTGGGATAGGTGTGCAGAGAGGTGAGTGGTAACCATGAGATCTGATATAGAGTTCAAGGAGGTAGAAATCAAGGACCCTAATATCCCATTGGTGTAGCACAATTTGGAATGCTTTATTTTTCCTTGTTTATATGCTAAGATTTAGCAGAAAATGTGTGTATTTAAAGAGAGGTGGAAATAGAAACCTCAAAAACCCAGTGCAAGAAACCTGGTAGTTCCACCACTGTATAGAGAACTAAAAATCCCAGCAGAACGGCTACAATGCAGAATACCACCAGCTATAGGGGGTGTATATAGAGAGCTGACTGCACTGTACTGTGTTGTAAAGAGATCCATGTACTGTACTGTATACAGGAAGACCCATTAAAGAGGAAGTAAAGCCTCCTTGGAAAAAAATTAAAATTAAAAATCGGAACCTGCAAGGCAAAGGCATAATGAGCTAGTATGCATAGCATACTAGCTCATTATGAATAACTTACCTGAGAACGAAGCCCCCGAAGCGATCCTCGTCCACGTCCTCCACCACCGCCATCAATCCCGGAGTGACTTCCGGTTCTCGCTGCTCCAGTGATGTCATTCGCTGGAGTCGCGATGACGTCACTCCCGCGCATGCGCACGAGATCGGCATATCACCGTGATCTCCGGCATGCTCAGTGCGCCTGTGTGCCGCTGTCTACGGCGCATGCGCCGTAGATAGCGGTGCCTTTTCTTTTCTAAATATCTCCTAAACCATGTAGGTTTAGGAGATATTTATTGGACCTACAGGGAAGCCTTAATCTAGGCTTACCTGTAGGTCAAAGTGGTTTGTAAGGGTTTACAACCACTTTAATTGTGTTGTATACAGATAGATCTATGTATTGTACTGTATACTACACAGAGATCCCTTTCATTGGAAATAGGAAAAGGTGGATACCTTCGTCACCATCGATACCTGGCTCACCCCACTTTACAGAAGTATCAGGTCACATGACAATGACAGTAAAGCAGAGAGGTGAGTAGAGGGTTCCCCACTACTGGTTTCTCTATTGTGCTGTATTGGGCTTGGTCTATAAATAGACTAGATTTGCCTCCTACATTGTGTGCAATGTCTACCATTTCCCTCTTACATTCTATTGACATCTTCTGTAACTTTATTCTTGGCTGGCTATTCTCTGCAATCTGTATTCATGCATCTGTTGCCCCTCGATCTAAAAACACAACGATTCCCATCATGGAATGCCTTGTATATAGGTAATAATAACAATAAAAAATGGTGTGCTAATTCAAGAAGCAATACAGCAAAAATAGCCAAATTTGCAGGAATGATTATCCCTAATTTAAAAAAATAAATAAAAAAGCAGTAATATGTGATAATGCTGTGAAACAATGATAAAGTGCACTAATTCAAGAAGCTATGCAGCAAAAATAAACAAATATGCATGAAATGACTATCAAAAGCAGATATTCATCTGATTTTACATAAAACGAAAAAAAAATATCGTCTTTTGATTTGATTTTGTTTTGTGTTTTTTTTTTTTTTTAATTAGGGATGGGCATTCATGCATATTTGTCTATTTTTGCTGCTTATCCTCTCGAATTAGCGCACTTCATCACTGTTTCACATATTATCGTATATTACTGCATTTTTTGTTTTTAAATGCGGTACAGTAATTCATGCATATTTGTTTATTTTTGCTGCATAGCTTCTTGAATTAGTGCACTTTATCAATGTTTCACATATTATCACATATTACTGCTTTTTTTATTATTAATTAGGGATAGTCATTTCTGCATATTTGTCTATTTTAGCTACATAGCTTCTTGAATTAGCGCTCCATTTTTATTAGTATTATTACATATACACAAATACACAGGGCATCCCATGATGGGAATCGTTGAGTTTTCAGATCGAGGGGCAACAGGTGCATAAATACAGAGATTGCAGAGAATAGCCAGCCAGAAATAAAGCTACAGAAGACGTCAACAGAATCTAAGAGGGAAATGGTAGACATTGCACACAATATAGGAGGCAAATCTAGCCATTTATAGGCCAAACCCAATACAGCACAATAGAGAACCCAGTAGTGGGGGAACCCTCTGCTCATCTCTCTGCTTTACTGTCAGGGATATAACGTATGCCTAGACCAGAAAGGTCATGTGACCTGAGACCTCTGTAGAGTGAGGTGAGCCGGGTATAGATGGTGACAAAAGTATCCACATTTTCCTATTTACAGTTTCCTCTCTGTATGCAGCACAATGCATGGGTCTCCCTGTATACAGTACATTACATGGATCTCTTTATAACACAGTACAGTGCAGTCTACTCTCTATATACAACACATGGCTCTCCATATACACCCACTATAGCTGGTGGTATTCTGCATTGTTGTCATATTGCTGGGATTTGCAGTCCTCTATACAGTGATGGAACTATGAGGTTTCTTGCACAGGTCTTTGAGGTTTCTATTTCCACCTCTCGTTAAAGTGGTGGGACACCCTGAAAATTAAAACTTGAGAAAAAGTTAGTAACAATTTAAAAAAAAAATTTTTTTTTACTTACCAGAAATGGCTGTTGCTAGGCAGATCGTCCTAATCTGCCTCCTCCAGCACCGCGGTGATCTTCTCTTCTTCTTCTCTTCTTCTCTTCTTCCGTCTTCAGGTGAATGGGGCGTGGTGTGTTGTGAGAACTGTGTCCCACAACACACCGCGTTCTCCATTCACAAATACGACTCGCGCATGCGCAGTTGGCCGCGCGCCGACTCACGCATGCGCAGTAGGCCGCGCGCCGACTCGCGCATGCGCAGTAGGAAACGAGAAGCCGTTTCCCTTACTGAGGATGGCGGCGCTGGATCCGGATAGCCGAGGGACATCTCGGCCTCCACGAACGACATCGCGGGCGCCCTGGGAGGGTAAGTGTACTTTTTAAAAGTCAGCAGCGACTTTTTTTTTAGCTGCTGACTTTAAAAAAAAAAAAATTTTAGGTGAAACCCCGCTTTAAATACACACATTTTCTGCTAAATCTCAGCATATAAACAAGGAAAAATAAAACATTCCAAATTGTGCTACACCAAAGGGATATTAGGGTCAGTCATTCCTTGATTTCTACCTCCTTGAACTCTATATCAGATCTCATGGTTACCACTCACCTCTCTGCATACATATCCCAAAGTGATTCTATGGCTGCCCCAGCACCAATTAAAGAAAAATCTTACACACAGCAGGGAGCAATGATGAAAATTCAGCCACAGTGATACCTGTGGTGGGATGACTGTTACACAACATAACTGAACCAGAACTTGCAGCAGACTTGAAGAATGTTTGCAAAGAAAGTTGATCTGGAGTCATGCAATGTGGACTTGCTGCAATTGTACAACAAACTTGTGAAGCCTGGCAAGTCTAGCAATAGCTTAGCAAGTCATCTTCAAACTTGCGGCACAATTACTTGCTATCGGGATTGATTTATAATAGGGTAGCAGTGATTTTTGGTTATAGGCCATTTAGAGAATACCTTGCATTAAAAATACTCATTAACCTTTCTAGCTGCTTGTGCTGTGAAGTAAGTAATTCTCAAGAATCATAAGAAAGACTCTAAAGTTGTATTTTAGTCAGTTTCTAACAGCTTAGAAACACCTCCTGTGTTTTTACCTTAGAGGGTTGGCAGGAAGCAAAGATTCTGCAGCAATAGAAAGTTATATGGAGGAAGTGAAAATTTCAGTGCTTCTGTTTAACCACTTTAGCCCCGGAACGATTTACCCCCTTAATGACCAGGCCATTTTTTGCGATACGGCACTGCTTTGTTTTAACTGAAAATTGCGTGGGCATGCAACATTGTACCCAAAAAAAATTGACATCCTTTTCTCCCCACAAATAGAGCTTTCTTTTGGTGGCATTGGTCACCTCTGCATTTTTTTTTTTTGTTGCGCTATAAACAAAAAAAGCCACAATTTTGAAAAAAAAAACTATATTTTTAACTTTTTGCTATAATACATATCAAAAAATAAATAAAAAAATAAAATGTATTCATCAGTTTAGGCCAAAATATATTCTGCTACATATTTTTGGTAAACAAAATAGCAATAAGCATATATTGATTGGTTTGCGCAAAAGTTATAGCGTTTACAAAATAGGGGAAAGATTTCGAGACTTTTTATTTTTTTAATTGTTTTTACTAGTAATGGTGGCGATCTGCAATTTTTAGCGGGACTACGACATTACAGCAAACAAATCTGACCCTAAGTGACACTTTTTGGTGACCAATGATACTGTATAAATGGCACTGGCAGGGAAGGGGTAAACACTAGTGGGCGATCAAGAGGTTAAATGTTCCCTAGGGAGGTGTTTCTAACTGTATGGGGGACGGAATGACTGGGAGAAGAGAGAGATCGCTGTTCCTGATCACTAGCAACAGCTGATCTCTCTCTCCTCCCCTGTCAGAATGGGAATCCGCCTTGTTTACACTGGCAGATCCCCGTTCTGCCTTTATTTCCCATGTTTGCGAGTGGCGAGCTCCCACGACATGCAGTGGGCACGTGCCCACAAAAGCTAGTGCACGGACCGCCGTACATGTACACTGATTCGCGCAGGGGAGCCGACCTGCCGCAGTGTAACTGTGATGGCTGGTCGGGAACTGGTTAAACATTGAAGATGAATTCCTCCACCATGCTTAAAGTTACAGAGGCGGATGGGGGCTTGTTTTAAAGTGATGTAAAAGTTTATTCTGAATATGTAAATACTTTAGAGTGTTTATTCTGGGCACAAGTTTACTTTAAGTTGTGGTGGTTGAGTTTAACAACTTTTCTACAGCACAGATTCATTTAAAGTCAGTGAAGCTAAGAAGCTGAGAATATCTTAAAATATAGTAGAAAGTTTTGTTGACAATATCTATTACAAGAATGAGTAGTGAGCAAAGGTTAATAAAAAGATACACCAAAGCAGGTGTCTTAGTACAGTATTTATTAAAAAACATAAATCTCAAGACAGTAGTTCAACATGAAGGCTACATTCATATTAAAACAATCACACAACTCTTGAAAAATCTCTTTTGAGTAATAGAAATAAAGAGGGCCTCACAAAAAACTACAAAGTCAAATGGTCCTGGGAAATAAAGACCTCTGTTTTGATTGCTGTTTTAAATGAGCACTTCACTCAGAAGAGTATATATAATTCAGCGTGTGTTCCATTCAGAAAGCACTTTCACCTAAATTGATATAATAGATATAATAACATCTTGTATTTGTATAGTTCTTTCAGTAGAAAGGAGTAGCTAACAGGTAAGCTACTTCCTCACTTGTGTCTTACACACAATGGCAAGCACCAGAATAGAAGGAATCAATTTATACCATTGTCACCTCACAGTTACTGGTAGGCTAGCTTGCAAGGAGCAGGAAAAATGGGTCACTTACTTGTAGTCTAGTGTTGGTTTGAAGTTTCTTATACATCAAGATACAGCAGTCTTTGTACTACACTACCTGCAAGTTTTTTTCATGCTTCTATAGTTATATATTTTTGTCTTTTTCTTTGCATGGCATTGTTATTTACTAGAAAACAGCAATTTCCGAAATTCATAAACAGTCATATAAAAGATTACAAAAAAAAAGGATACCCTGAAATTTGTTGGACAAAATACCAGTTTGAAATCCAATTCAATGAAAGGGAATAAATATATGTTAGAACGCATATCATGCTCTGTCCGTGAAACTTGGGAGAGGGGCAGTTGTGTTTGCATATTCTATGTGAGCTTCTATGCACTTATAGCAGCAGGGAACTCCATGTTTCTCATTTAAGAAAACAGTAAAAACATTCTCAGTTTCATAGGTCACTGATGCAGAATGCAAACATGAGTGACAACGTCTAATTTATATAATAAAAGGAAAATAGTTACTCCACCTTTCAAGAGTGTGTAAAGTGCTAAAAAACATTAGGAGTTTGCTGAATTAAAGTGGGGAAAGAAAAGGAGAAAAAAGTAGAGTTGATGTTTATTTATATTGAAAATATAAAAGCACAAAGCTCACCATGGGGGAAAAAACACTTGTATGCTCATTTTATTTTCTCATTCTATTTTCTTTAGATTTTAGGAGGTAATCCTGAAAATATATTATTGCATGGATTTCTTTTAATACTACTACTAATATTAATACTAATAATTCTTTTAAAACTAGAGTAGTTGTTGAAACACTTAGGGATGTATAATGTATATATAGACTATTTGCATAGCAATTTGCTTAGTGAAAATGCATGTACATTTGTTCTGTGCGAATGGGGCACAAAAAAATCTAAATATTTTTAGACTATTTCCTGTGCTTTTAAATGGAAAATTCCTATGATATTTAGGTATCCATTTACGAAGCAGTGAAAAATATTCACTGCTCTATTCTCCGGCATTCACAGAGGAAATTGTTCTCTTGTGAAGTTTGCAAAGCGGTGTAGATCGTTTCTTCTTTGGAGGAGTGAAGCGATCTACAAATGCTTCAAACAGTGGAGAACTCCCCCTGATACTGGAATCTTGTGAGACATAACAAGATTACAGTACTAGAAATTCACTGAAACACTTGAGGTGTCCGTTTATTAAGCAGTGGTAAATTATAACTGCTCAGTACATGGATATTCCCGTAGGAGACTGCCCACCTAGTTAATAAAATATCTGTCCCCCTACACTATATATATATGTGTTGTCAGATGAAAAGATATAATAAAATATTTACAAAAATGTGAGGGGTGTACTCACTTTTGTGAGATACTATATATATATATATATATATACACACACACACACATGGGATCCTGTGGAAGGTGACCCAAAGAAATGTTGAGACTGACACTGAATCCTCTTTTGGGTTATTTATTCACAAAAATAGAACACTGTCTCTCAATAAAGGGTAGAGGGTTTAGGGGTGAGTTCAGGTACTTAGATTGCAGGGTGAAGATATTGAACGAATCCAGAGAAATTAACTGTTTCACAAAATGGATTCCTGCAGTCCCCCGGATAGGTCTCTCTCACTAGGCCTAGCAGCCGGTAGGATGCTCGGTAAAGTCTCTGCCACAGACTTGTAAGTTACACCTTAGCGTCACTGAGATATTAGATGAACTTTAAAGAACTTTCATATGGTACCAGTTTCTCTCAGTCAATCCGGCGATACCATATCAGGGATGATCCAGGTCGCGTCCTTCAACTAAGCCTCCAGGCTCCTTCTGAGAAGCCAGCCTTACGCATGGCCCTCTCCTGAAAGGGTCCTCCCCTGGGGTCTTCAGTTGCTGGGCCTCTCCATTCCGATGAGACGGCACCGGACCCTCCCTGGATCAGTAGGCTCCGAAAGTCACTCGGGCCTACCCCTGCAGTTACATTGCCTTGGGCCAGCAAGCCTGAGACACAGGATGTATGGTTCCATACCCCAGGCCAGGGGGGCCATGAGGCTGGGTCAGGAGGACCACTAGAACGATGCGGACAGGAAAGAGCTCCACGCCAACATGACGTCGGTACCTTAAATACCCCCCCAGAATGCACAGCAGGAGAACACTCCCACTGGGCTGGTTCCGAGAGGCAAGTGGCATTCAATGCATCCAGCTAGACTGCTTTCTACTCTTCCCGGCGGTGACAGCGACACCTACGGTCAAGGAGAACTCAGTGCAACCCACCTGGACTGGTACTGAGACCAGAAATTTAAAAGAATTATCCTGAAACCCAACTGTGGCTTCAGGCAACTTAATTTTCAAAAACAATAGCGCCTGCTCGTCAGGAGCCAGCACTATATATATATATATATATATATATATATATATATATATATACACACACACACACATATATATATATATATATATATATATATATATATACACACACAGTAGACATGGCAGGGGGTCAAGGTTACTGTCTTGGGGGGTCTGATCTGATCTCGGGGGGAAGGAGAAAGATTTTTGACTTCCTCCCCCCCCCCCCGGGATTCTCTCTTCTCACCCCGATTCTCCACCTCTGAGCTTGTGGATCGGGGAGTGTGAATTCTGACACAGATCGCCAGTGAAGTGCTGAGATCGCACCTTTAAAAACTGCCTATTTCTGTGTCAGTCAATCACAGCTTCTCTGTGTGCGGAGATCAGCAGCAGAGAACATCTCTGTTTCATAAACCATTAATGGACTGAGATCAGTGGCGATCCTAGGGATCACCGCTGCTTACAGTTTCATAAGCGAACACCTCAGTGCCATTTTTTGGACAAATGAGGCCATATGTTGATCGTTGTGTCTGAGGTATATGGGACAAATCACCTAAATAGTAAGAAGGAATAATTAGAAATGAGGGGGGGGGGGGGAGTAGTTAATGGGGAACAAAGATGAGATTGCAATAGGCACTCCCTGTATTTTGATTTGGGTTGGGTAGAAGATGCAGGAGGAATCAGACCAACAATTGGGTAGTTTTCCCATCTGGAAAATTTCCCCTCTATTCCTTTTTGACAGTCCAACAATTCTTTAATTTCACTCTCAGTGATAATGGTAAATGGACAACTGAAAAGAGTGAATATCCCTAACAGGGCATATACAGCAATAAAAACCTGATAGGAGTTCTAATTCCTCTCCACTCTGTACAAAACTAAAAAAAAGTAGTTTTTTTTTAGTCCTCTCCTCCTCTGCTTCGGGGGCGGGCAGCAGGCGGGTTGTGGGCAGCGGCTCCTGTGTCCTCTCCTTCTCGACTTTGGCGATGGGCATCGAGGCTCCTGTGTCCTCTACTTCTTGGTGGTGGGCAGCAGGCGGGTTGTGGGCAGCGGCTCCTGTGTCCTCTCCTCGGCTTTGGCGGCTTACGTCATGTGGCTCCTCCCTCCTTCTCCTAGGCATCCAATAGGATTGCCTGTCCTTTCAGACAATCGGGTGACGGGTTTCAAGACCAACTTTCTGATTTGCTGGGAGGAGGAGTGTGTCAGATGCGTCTAACAGTGAGTCACAAAAGTGTTTAAACTAAATTTAAAACAGAGCTTTAATTGTCAGGGCAATGCAAAAATGTTCAACTTTACAAAACCCTAAGCCATTGTCTGTATTAGAACTGCCCCAGATGATTAGGCAGTTTGGATAAGTTTGAGCATGGGCGGGTAGTGTTTTTTTTTGGGGGGGCAGCAAACAACCACCCACCTTCTTCCGTTGGTCGGTCAGTCGGCGGCACCCCCCTCCCCTGGCACAGGCGGGTTGTGGGCAGCGGCTCCTGTGTCCTCTCCTCGGCTTTGGCGGCTTACGTCGTGTGGCTCCTCCCTCCTTCTCCTAGGCATCCAATAGGATTGCCTGTCCTTTCAGCCAATCGGGTGACGGGTTTCAAGACCAACTTTCTGATTTGCTGGGAGGAGGATCAGTGTGGCGATAGCGAATATTCAGTGCTCTGCGCCCAGAGCCCACCCTTTTGTATTTTTTTATAATTGTATTTTTATTGTTGAATTTTAACAAAACAATAAAAATACGTAAAAAAGACATTGAAGTAATGTAGAAATAGCTTGGGCATATCACAGTATGCAGTAGTACTTTACAAAGTTTCAGTAAAACATGAAATCGGGGTACAACTGTAGATAATACATAGGTGGCCTTTAGTAGAGCAGGCAAATAAAGCAGGATCAAATCAACAGAAAAAAAACTATTTCAGCTCGTTGGATCGACCACTCAAAGGTTACTCTGTATAATAAAAGCAATGGGAAAAAGGTACACCGTGGGGGGCGGGAACCCTAAAGTTTTGAATGATAAGGAGTAGGGTTGTCACATGTTAAAGGTAAAGTATTACTTATTCAGAGGCTAGAGATATAGATTCTGGGTTAAACTCAAAGTTATCCTTTATATCCCATGCTTTCGGGGCATGGAGTCATGTACAACTGCTGTAGGATGTTCCATTCTATGTATGGAAGCTATGGCCTGCACCAATTGGGAGAGTGTGGGAGGAGAAGAGGTCAGCCAGCCCAGGGGTATAACAAATACAACCAATTTCTTGGCGTATTTGGAGATGCCACGGATATGCAGGTCCAAAAGATAATGGACTGGATCCAATGGGAGACTGGTCCCAAGAAGATTTTGTAGGAGGGACTGAACGGAGGACCAAAAAGGTCGGATCATAGGACAATCCCCAAAAATGTGGTAGTGTGAACCCATGTGACCATGGAATCTCCAGCACAAGAGAGACTTCCGGGCTATAACTGTGAAGGATATCCAAAGTTCTATACCAGAAGAGCATCCCCTTGTAGGCTGTCTCTCTCTCTGTTCCACATAGCTCGAGGCCTTAGAAACTGCGTCCCAGATCTTCTGCCATTGTGGGAGGTAAATGGGTCTTGTATAATGTGAGAACATTTTTGCGTGTAGAGGTGGTGAGAGTTATCAAGCAGAGTAGCCTTGCGAAGAATTTGATAAAGCCCACTGTTTTTTGAAACCTATTAGAGCCTCTGGCTCTAGTTAGACATGTGCACAACAAAAAAATGTGTTTATTTTCGTTTCGTTTTTTTCGTTTCTGTTGATTCGTAACGATTCGTAAATTCATAAGTCGTCGGTGTTCGTATTCGTAACGATTCGTAAATTCGTAAGTCGTCGGTGTTCGTATTCGTAACGATTCGTATTTTCATAAGAGTTCTATTTTCGTTGATTCGTATTTCCGTTTAATTTTTTGTTTATTCGAAATTCGGACGCATTCGTATTTATTAGTACATTCGTAACATTCGTAGATTTGTAATCGGTGCATAATTCATAATGTTAAGTAATGTGTATGCTATTATTAAATTTTAAGAGACACGGAAAATTACGAATCGAAAAAAAAAGTTACGAATGTTCGAATTTTTTCGTTCAATCCATTCGAAGCACGTTAAGCAACGCCATTGTAAGAGACACGGAAAATTACGAATCGAAAAAAAAAAAAAAATTACGAATGTACGAATTTTTTCGTTCAATCCATTCGAAGCATGTTAAGCAGCGCCATTGTAAGAGACACGGAAAATTACGAATCGAAAAAAAAAAAAAAAAAAATTATGAATTTACGAATTTTTTCGTTCAATCCATTCGAGGCACGTTAAGAAGCACCATTGTAAAGGACACGGAAAATTACCAATTCAACAAAAAAAAAAGTTACGAATTTTTCCGTTCATTTTGATTTTCGTTGTTCCTGTTTTCGTTTTTCGGATTTTCTTCTTTCGTACATTCGTTGTTTCTAATTTGTTTTTTGGGGATTTTCGTTGTTTTCGGATTCGTTCGATTCGAACGATTCGTTATTCATTAAAATTTTTAGCAAATCGTTCGTTCGTTCGTACGAAAACAAATGAACGAAAATAACGAAAAAAAACGAAAAACGAAAAAAAAGAAACTAATTGCACATGTCTAGCTCTAGTCATGGGCTTCAAAAAAACACAACCCCGCCATTGGAATCCATGAGCCCGGCACCCTGTATGTAGATCAGGGGGCCAGACGCATGTATGGGGGGTGGCGCCCGTGCACCCCTAATGGTCGGGCCGCCTCTGTGTTTGAGTACAGATTTGTAATGATACGGCTATCATTCGTGCAATTAGGGAATATCAGCAAAGGCAGTAAAGCATTTCCAAACAACACAAGAAGCACAATATCTCTGTGGCAAAGGAGAATATGCTGGGAGTCTGTGCATTAGGCTGACAAGTGAATTTGATTCTTACAGTTTTTACATTTTTACCACCATGCTTAAGATGCTTATTGCCATAATTGTGCAATTGAAAGAAGAACAATTGAGTACTGTCCATGATACTTTTTTTATTTTTTTGCACTAACATCCAAATTTTCAGCACAGGCTTTTTGGGCGGACACCCTTCTTCAAGGTACAAGCAGTACAGGGGGTCCCCGGGTTACGAACGCGTTAGGGACTGTCCTCCTGTTTGTAATTCTGAAATGCTCGTAAGTCGGCCGCGCATGCGCAGAACGACAATTACGGACATTTACGATGTTCCGTTGAATGCCGTTCTGTGCATGCGCAGCAAATTACGGACATTTACGATGTTTTCCGAGGCTCTGTCTCGCATGCACAGAAATGGCCGATGTCCACACAAAATGGCAGAGGGTCCCCGCAGCGCCGGTTCGTAAGTAGGAGATGTTCGTAGGTTGGGCGTTCGTAAGTCGGGGACCCCCTGTACTAATATACAAAGTTTTTGCAGAATGTTAGGTAAAACAATCTCTAAGGACAAAAAAGGCACAAATAAACATAATGGACTAAATCATTATCCAACAGTTTTAGGACCATCCTCACCTCTGTGACTGTTACCTCCCTTCCCAGTCTATAGGTCTCTCCCTGCCTTATTTCACTAACTACCCAAGTTTAATTACTATTTTACTGTGTAGGTTTGTGCTTTTTTTTCCCCTCTGAGAATGCCTTACTTAACATTGTGCTAAAACTTTGTGTATTAGTACTTCTTGGACCTTAAAGAAGGGGGTACACCCCAAAAGTCTGCCCCGGAAATTGGGATGTTAGTGCAGATAAAAAAAAGTATCACAAGCAGTAATCAATTGTTCTTGTTACATTTGTACCAAAATTGTCAAAACCCTCGGAACTTCATGGTGAGGGGAAATGGGTACAGCATGCAAAAATGTTTTGCTTTTATTAGGCAGGATGCATTATAAACTCTATACCCAGGTCACAATAATCCCATGTTTTTCTTTTGTGTCTGAAAATACCTAACATCATTTTCAATCAAAGTAAAAAACAGAAATCCTCAGTGAAATTTAGGTTAATTTGGGTTTCTGGATATATAAATCAACAGCGCTATATACTGTAAGTACCTGGAATAAATTAATAAAAATAAATAAAATATAAATATTCTAAGCTGTTATCTCCCAAAATTATTTTAACCTGCACACTGTGTTGTTTAACCTGTTGCATGGCATAAAGTCTGTTTAGGACATACCAGCTTCTGAATAATAAGTTTCTAGCACCTTATGAACATTGTCATTATTAAGGCACCTAAACTCATGTAAAACATGAAACACACCATGTTCAGAATGCAAATTATCTCCACTCTCTACTATCAATGACACTCAACAAGTAGACGCTCTTTAAAATATCAAAATACTTGTTATTGTAACAGCCAGGTCTGCCAATATTCTATGGAACAGCTACTTCACAATTCAAGGAGTCAGTTATTGACTCGCAGCAATCTATATCTGCATTAAAATGGTGAGTTTTGGATTAATGTGGAGCTGAAAGCCCAATTGAAGCTCTTTTCCTACCAGCCCGTCTCTGTAATTGCAGCATGGATTTCACCATCCACAAAGGGCAAAATGATTGTGATCATCCGCAGTAGTCAATAGTACATCGATTTTACTTTTACAGTCTACAATTCACACAAAATATGGAAACCCACATTGCAAATCTAAAATAAAAGGAGGGACTTGGCAATGTTCTTTAAATATGCTGACAATTTATGGCCAAGGCAAAGTAAGGCAAAATAGCAGGATTTCAACTACCGTGTATGTAAAATTAAAAGAAAATCTTTGTCAATTCTTTTCGGATTGCTTGAATTTATAAATTAAAGTGATTGTAAGGGTTTAAAAAAAATAAAAATAAATTAAAAGCATATCATACTTACCTTCACTGTGCAGCTTGTTTTGCACACAGTGGCCCCAAACCTGCTTTTCTGGGGTCCCCCGGGGGCTCTCGTGGCTCCTCCCCACATCAGATAACCCCCTAGGGGTAGCGCTTCCCAGAGGGGGTTACTTTGCGGGCGCGCTCCCGAGTCCAGCATTCGGTGTCCATAGCCGCCGAATGTATGACTAGGCCTGCCCCCTGGTGCCGGAATCATTGAATTTGATTGACAACAGCAGGAGCCAATGGCTGTGCTGCTATCAATCTATACAATCAAGAGCCGAGAACCCCAGGCAGAGAGACAGCGCGCCCCCAGCGGGTCAAGTTCTAGGGCTCAGGTAAGTAAAACGGGGGGCTGGCAGGTATTTTTGCATCCTATGCATTAAGGTGAAAAAACACAAAGGTTTACAACCCCTTTAAAAATTCCACAAATGAGATCTGATCTTTGTTATATTATGACAAATTCAGGATGATAAAAGCAGCATGTAAACATTTTATGTTATACCTTTATTGAAAAAATGTGTAAGCAATGAAGATCTTTATGGACAAACTATGTTAACCTATGTGAACAAACTATGTAATAATGGTATTGAAAAGAGAGTACTTGGACTAAAGCTGGCCATAGATGGATCAAAATTCAGCCAGTTCTACTCCAATAAATGATATGTGATTGCAAGCAGAAGGAGTTCTGTCCTATAAAAAGCACACAAAGTACAGTTACTAAGAGAGTCTACTCTTCTCAAAAAAGATCATCTCATGTGAACCATGTCCCATTCAAAATGTCATAGCACCTTATAAGAAGAATTATATTTACTTATTGCAGGTACTTATATGGCGCCATCAATTTATGCAGCTCCTTTACATGTATATTGTACATTTATATCAGACCCTGCCATCAATGAGCTTGGGTCTAATCTAAGGTTTCTAAGGTCTCTAATAGGGATGAGCCGAACACCCCCCTCGATTCGCACCAGAACATTCGAACAGGCAAAAAATTTGTTCATACACGCGAACACCGTTAAAGTATATGGGACACGAACACAAAAAATCAAAAGTGCTAATTTTAAAGGCTTATATGCAAGTTATTGTCTTAAAAAGTGTTTGGGGACTTGCCCCAGGGGACATGTATCAATGCAGTGATTTTAATAATGCTTAAAGTGAAACAATAAAAGTGAAATATTCCTTTAAAATTTCGTACCTGGGGGGGGGGGGGTCTATAGTATGCCTGTAAAGTGGCCCATGTTTTCCATGTTCAGAACAGTCCGAGAGCAAAATTACATTTCTAAAGGAAAAAAAGTAATTTAAAAGTACTCGCGGCTATAATGAATTGTCGGTCCCAGCAATACACATAAAAGTTCATTGATAAAAACGGCATGGGATTCACCCCACAGGGGAACCAGAACCAAAATTTAAAAAGAAAATCACCCTTCAGGTCTGGTATGGATTTTAAGGGGAACACCGCACCAATTTTTTTTTTTTTTAAATGGAGTGGGGTCCCCCCAAAAATCCATACCAGACTCATATCCGAGCCTGCAACCTGGCAGGCCACAGGAAAAGAGGGGGAACGAAAGAGAGCGCCCCCCTGAACCGTACCAGACCACATGCCCTCAACATGGGGAGGGTGGTTTGGGGTAGCCCCCCCAAAGCACCTTGTCACAATGTTGATGGGGAGAAGGGCCTCATCCCCACAACCCTTTCCCGGTGGTTGTGGGGGTCTGCGGGTGGGGGCTTATCGGAATCTGGAAGCCCCCTTTAACAAGGGGACCCCCAGATCCCGCCCCCCCTGTGTAAAATGGTAACGGCCTACCATTTCACCAAAAATGGGTGAAAATGGTAAAAAAAACACAAGACATGGCTTGGAACAAGTCATTCATTAAAAAAATAAAAAAAAATAAAACTGTCCCATGAAGTCTTCTTCTTCTCTCGCTCAGACGGACCGAAAAAAAAGCTGCACGCCGCCTATGATCTGCCTCCATGGGAGGCACCCACTGTAATGACCGGCCTCTCAGGTGACAGTTCTTTTACAACTGAGGGCGGGGCCACACAATGACATTGCCGGGTGACCCCGCCCCCCTCTGACGCAAGGGGACATCCCCATGGCTACCAGTATACCAGTCAGTGAATTGAAGTTCCAAAACCAGAAGTGAAAAATGATTGTTGCTTCCAGTTTAATTCAGTGAAGAGGAAATCGAGGATCAGTTTTCTTCCCTTTGTCACCCTGAAGCAGCTGGAAGGGCTCCAGAAAACCACATGGGGGGTCCAGTGGGGGGTTCGAACCCCCACACAGTGAAACGGATGGATGGCTATACAGCCCCCAGGAAAATAGTTTTTTGGATGGTGGATTTTATAGGCACAAAACACTTACGTATATAAATGTATTATTTATTTACAGAAACACAGTTAAATCCTTCCCTATTACTATTATTGATGCCTCACAGTTATGCAGGACTAGTATAGTTATATATCTCAGTATAGATACAGTATTTCCAGGGAACTTCAATATTATATACTTTAAATATTAAAGCCCTGCTTACTACTGTTAAATCTAAGATTGGCATATGGTTCAAGCTCCCTGATTGATGTCAAGGGACATATTAACCTTGTTAATATGATTTATCTCCCCAAAGGTCTTTATATTCATTGACACTCTCCAATTGGTTTGATTTTAAATATATTTAATTGTATCAGCTTAGTAAGTCTAAAGAGCTGTGTCTCTTCAGTTGGCTCCTGGCTTCAAAGTAAAAGTGATCTGGGGGCTGTATAGATAAATTGGATCCGTATCCTCACAGAGTGGTACTGTGGATACGAAGAATGAGTAAACATATGCCCGATATATTATATTGGAAAAGAGGTTTTTGGATGATGGACTTCATAGGCAAAAAACTAACTACATAGTTTTGTAAAAAAGTATATAAATGTATTATTTATTTACAGAAACATTTGAAACAATTAAAAAAAACATTGACTATCCACAATTGTGCCTTGAAGCATACAACACACCACTTATGTATCGTAGAAACTAAAATACTTAGTAGTGAGAAACCCAAAGGTCACTCTCCAAGGATTTGATGTAATAACGTGATTTAGGAAAGGCAGTGTGTCATGGTTCGGCTCAGCTCTACATGTTACGCGTACTCAAAAACGCTTCTTCAGGAGCTTAGGGCATATTCTATGAATAGAGAATCACAATTAAGTTTCTAACATATAATTATAATACACAGTAATGTTAATACAATGATACTTTAATGGTATACATTTGCTGCTCAGCTTCCCTGGGCCACATCGTACCAATTGCCACAGGTCCAAGCCCACAGAAGGACTTTTGGGACTATGTGAACAGGTGTAAAATTAGAATAGTGTTATCTATAACAGGTAGTATGTGAATAGTTTACCCACTTGCCGACCGGGCCATAGCCGAAAGACGGCTACAGCGCAGTCGGCTTATTCTGGGAGAGCGTCCATGGATGTCCTCCCAGAATCTTGCTCTCGGAAATATCTGTGACCGCCGGGTCCGGAAGGTAAATGGCCGCTAGTAGCAATAATTTGTAAACAAACCGGCGTCATGTCATGAGCGCTGTGGGCTGGATTTGTAGTGCCCACAGCGCTGCTCAGTGCCCATACTCTGCAATACTCTGCCCATACTCTGCAATACTCTGCCAATACTCGCTAATACTCGCTAATACTCTGCAATACATTTTAACATGTGTATGCCTAATAAGGATATAAGTGTTAACAATGTGACTTTAAATAAGTGAAGAAAGTGAATTTGAATATACCATAAATAAATATAACCATGCAAAGGCTTATTCATTCACAAAAAAAAGTATTTGAAGTGATTAATCCTTCACACTCTCCCAAGTGTGCAATGTGGCATAAAGTTCAAATATATAAAGTGATTGAAACAATAAAGATCCAGCCTCTGGTATGACACTTAGAAGGACAGGAAAATGACACCACCACTGTAGTAAAGGGAGGAGGCTTACCGGACAACAATGACCTGGCAGGGCTTACGCCACCCAAGTCAAAAAGGCCTGTTGGTTACAATGAACCCAATGAAGATCAGATATTCCGCCTCAGAAAGAGGGGGCTTCAGACCATCTGTTCACCGATAATTGCCACAGGATATCCAATCATCAGGCGGGAATATGGAGCTCATGTATCATATGCCATGCAAATATAATTTCATATCATATCAAATATCATATAATACCAGATGATGACTGTGTAAGTCGAAACATGTCGGGTGGACCCTCTTACAGACATTGTATCATGCTATTGATATACGCTATAAACGATCGACTTAAATGTGAGTGTTCAATTTTATTCTTATATTTTTAATAAACGCTTTTTAAACTGTATCACGCTATGCAAGTTTTTTATTTGCATGGCATATGATACATGAGCTCCATATTCCCGCCTGATGATTGGATATCCTGTGGCAATTATCGGTGAACAGATGGTTTGAAGCCCCCTCTTTCTGAGACGGAATATCTGATCTTCATTGGGTTCATTGTAACCAACAGGCCTTTTTGACTTGGGTGGCGTAAGCCTCGCCAGGTCATTGTTGTCCGGTAAGCCTTCTCCCTTTACTACGGTGGTGGTGTCATTTTCCTGTCCTTCTAAGTGTCATACCAGAGGCTGGATCTTCACCGTTTCAATCACTTTATATATTTGAACTTTATGCCACATTGCACATTGAGAGTGTGAAGGATTAATCACTTCAAAGACTTTTTTGTGAATGAATAAGCCTTTGCATGGTTATATTTATTTATGGTATATTCAAATTCACTTTCTTCACTTATTTGAGTTACATTGTTAACACTTATATCCTTATTAGGCATACATGTGTTTGATTATTGCAACCCAAGCGCTACACTTTTTCCGTTTACCATTTTAGGCTGCTTTGTCTATAGCAGTGTTGTCGGCTAGGTTGCTTATATATTTATTTTCACAGCGCAGTATTTTCCTCCTTTTTTTCCTTAATAAATTTCAACAGAAACAATAAAAAAAAATGTTACCAAATTTTCAGTCTTTTTTTAATTATAGCGCAAAAAATAAAAAACCCAGCGGTGATTGAATACCACCAAAAGAAAGCTCTATTTGTGTGAAAAAAGGACAAACATTTCATATGGGTACAGTGTTGCATGACTGAGTAATTGTCATTCAAAGTGTGAGAGCACCGAAAGCTGAAAATTGGTCTGGTTAGGAAGGGGGTTTAAGTGCTCAGTGGTCAAGTGGTTAACAACTTGAATATGTATACGTGAGAGAGATAACTTAAATTATTGTAGTCAAAAAAGTAAACAAGGGACAAAGTCCACAGCGCAGCTAGAGATGCAGGGATATCTCATCAGATGAATTCCCAGCTAGTCCGTATATGTAAAGACATTTTTAAGGATGTATAGTAGGTATTTAATAAAAGCAGCAGTATATGCAACATTAATCCTGTCACTATAATGGTCTCTAAAAGAGGGGGGGATTCAGGAACCATTCAGGATATTTTGGAAAACCTTTATGATAATTCTGGAAATGTAGGGGATCCCCCACTATTCACACATCTCCATTATTCATCTGTTTTTGTTTCCATATAGAATCTATTTTTAAGAGGTATAAAGCAAACATTCAGGCGATTGATCAGAAATATGTTTTTGAAACAACACAAATCCCCTACATAGTCCCTTCTCAAGCTAGCACATACCATCAAAGATGTACAGCGACCAGGTCGTAAGGCACAGTGCAATGCGATTAAAACCAGAGCTGTCGCACCATAGTCATTAGATGGCAGCAGGGCAGCCTGACACCAACTACAAGCTGAGCAGCAAATGTATACCATTAAAGTATCATTGTATTAACAATAATGTGTATTATAATTATATGTCAGAAACTTAATTGTGATTCTCTATTCCTAGAATATGCCCTAAGCTCCTGAAGAAGCGTTTTTGAGTATGCGTAACATGTAGAGCTGAGCTGAACCACAACACACTGCCTTTCCTAAATCATGTTATTACATCAAATCCTTGGAGAGTGACCTTTGGGTTTCCAACAACTAAGTATTTTAGTTTCTACGATACATAGGTGGTGTGTTGTATGCTTCAAGGCACAATTGTGGATAGTCAATGTTTTTAAAATTGTTTCATATGTTTCTGTAAATAAATAATACATTTATATACTTTTTTACAAAACTATATAGTTAGTGTTGTGCCTATAAAGCCCATCATCCAAAAACCTCTTTTCCAATATAATATGTCGGACGTGGCATATGTTTACTCATTCCTTGTATCCACAGACCCATACGGATCCAATTTATCTATACAGCCCCCAGATCACTTTTACTTTGAAGCCAGGAGCCAACTGAAGAGACACAGCTCTTTAGACTTACTGTGCACATTCAAAAAGCTGATACAATTAAAATATATAAAATCAAACCAATTGGAGAGTGTCAAGACCTTTGGGGAGATAAATCATTTTAACAATGTTAATATGTCCCTGGACATCAATCAAGGAGCTTGAACCATATGCCAATCTTAGATTTAACAGTAGTAAGCGGGGCTTTAATATTTAAAGGATATAATCCTGAAGTTCCCTGTAAATACTGTATCTATACTGAGATATATAACTATACTAGTCCTGCATAACTGAAGTGAGGCCTCAATAATAGTAATAGGGAAGGATTCAACTGGGAAAATTTGTGATTTGGGCCAGGTAATGGTTAGAATTGAATAACCACCAAAACCATTAATTAAGCTTAGAGCAGAATAAAGTGAAAGGTCTGAGTCCTCTAAATATAAAATTGTATCATCTGTGTGCAATCCAACATTTGCTGTCACCTGTAGACCCTTAACAATGGGATGTTACTGGAGTTGAGCAGCCAGAGGTTCTACCGCAATAGTGTACAGAAAGGGAGCAAAAGGAGAACCCTGTCTAGTGCCCTTGGGGAGTGTAAATACCTCAGATGACCACCTATTGACATAAACTCTTACCATGGGAGAGGCATAAAAGCTAAAGCTGTGTTCCAAAAAAATCAAATGCCTTTGCTGCACCCAGACTCAACATAATTCAAGTGCCTACCTGGCCATGGGAAGCTTGCACATTCATGATCAAACCTCTTATGTTAGGTGAAATATTTTTACCAGGCACAAAGCCAGTTTGATCCAGGTGTATAATGGTTTTAATAACTTGATTAAGCCTGAGAGAAACGAAATGTTAAAGCCTGTTTGTAGTAAAGTTAAAGGTCTATATCAGGGGTGCCCAACCTTTTAAAGAGCCAGGGCCACTTAAGCGACTTAATAACCAGTTGCGGGCCACAATGAGTGGAGCGGGCGGATGACAGGTCCATGTCCCCCCTGCATAGTGGACACGGCTCGCTCTACTCTATGGGCCCTCTGATCTGATCTGCCATGATGGAATAGGATGGATCCCTACCTTCTGTTTTTTTTAGTGGACCGGATTGGAGGTAGATGGGTGTATACAGCCACAAGTCCATTTACATCTGTGGCTCAATAGAGGTGAACAGAGGGTACAATTGGGTCGGACCGATTATGCCAAAGGGGCCTAATGCTGCTTTCATACTGACGCGCTGTGGTTTACCTGCACTGCAGGTGCAGTGCAGTACACCTGTGACTTTCCTGCGGGTTAGCTGCACTTTGCCTTAGACTTCTATTATATCCTCCAGGTGTGGTGCACTTTCTAAAAGCTCACCACACCTGCAGGTAATAACAGCATCTATGGCTCAGTGCAGGTAACCCACAGGTGTTCTGTGCTGCACCTGTGGATCAGTTTGAAAGCAGCCCAGTAACCACTGCAGAAGAGATATGCCCATATATGCACTGTGATTTTAGTAATAAACTTACCTTTAATAACAGTCTTCCAATCAGGTATCACCGGCTGTTGCTGTCCCAGGCAGAGTGCATTTGGTATCACTCCGCCTGTGACAGGAGGCAGCGCTATACAGGAAGCATCGGTTTATGCAGCTCTGTAGCCACTTGCTTTCTCTACCGCCGGCTTCATTAACAACACTGATGCTCTGGGATGGTGGGTCGGCAACCTACTTGCCAACCCACCATCCCAGAGCAGGAGGTCGCGGGCCACATCAGAGGGCTCCGTGGGCCACATGTGGCCCCCGGGGCACTGGTTGGGCACCCCTGGTCTATATGATGAATCCTGCTGTTTTTTTCTTGCTATTACTGCAGTACTACAGTGTTGTCCTAGTGACCTTTGTCACTGGCGCTAAAAATGAGGGAGAATGACAAATTCTCACTTGATGCAGTAACAAACACTTTTGGAACATTGGATGCAGAAATTTATGTATAACACAGGATTTTCCTCACTATGGAGAAATATTGTCCGGTTTCCTCTTGTGTCTACAGTACAGAAAGTGATGGGACATTTTTTTAGTGGGATGCAAATGTCACAAAAACATTCCCTACTCCCTACTAAACAAAAAACTACTTAAAACAAAACAAAAAAAACATTTAGATTTTTAGAAATACTTGTTTATGTGCCCTCAGTGAAAGAAGAAAATCAGTATACAGTATGTTGGTTAGTCATATACCGTACACGAAAAAGTACATATTTACTTTGATGATCTTCTGATGTTCCGGGACCGGAAGTGCCAATTTTTACTCATTATGAGCCATACAGTTTTCTTTGCAATTCCTAGGAATTCACGTAGACACAAATTTGTCAGAATTTAGTTTGCCCATAGAGAAGATAGATAAGGCGAAAACTTTGATTAAATTTTTGATTAGGAAAAGAAAAGTTTTGCTGAAGGAACTTCAGTCGTTATTAGGGGTTTTAGCTTTTGCATGTAGCATTATGCCAGTTGGCTGAATTTTTTCTAGGAGGCTTTATTTAGCAATATCAGGAATATTCAGCAATTTTTTGATACATATAATGGGAGGTCTTTCTTCCAAGAGGACTTCATACAGGCAGCTGATTTCAAACTGTTTACAGATGCGGCAGGTTCAAGAGGTTTCGCGGCAGTTTGGTGCAGCCATTGGTGCTGCTGCAGGTGGCCTTCCTCTTGGATACGTAGTAAGGCCATTAAGAACATTGTTCTACTGGAACTTGTTTCAGTTATTGTGGCGCTTGAAATCTGGGGTGAATTTTTCAATAATAAGCGCATTGTCATTCAATCGGATAATAAAGGGGTAGTTTTCGCAGTTAATTGCCTTTCCTCTAGATCCCCTCGGTTAGTAAACTTCTTCGGTATGTTGTGCCTTTATGCTTGTATTTGAATATTTGGGTTAAAAAGTTATGTACCTGGGTCCCATAATGTTATCTTGGTTCCAGATAGTCCATTTCCGCATCTTACTTCCCAGGGCAGATCCTGCTGGCTTTCCATGTCTGGACCATCTGTGGGTAATAATTTGAGCCCCATTAGTATCGCTGTTCAGAATTCTGTCACCTCGAAAACGTGGGCTGAATATTCAGCTGCATGGAGGAGATGGAGTTTGTTCAATGATACTTTGGGTTTTCTGTTCTGATTCACCTTCTGAGGTTATTTTAGCATTTTTAAGTAGTTTGTTTGAGGAATATATAGCTCATAGCCAGATATCTAAAATATTGGCGGGTATTTTTTTTCTTTTAATTATGCATTTCCAGCATGCAGTAGTTTCTTTTTAGTACGGCAGGCTATTAAGGGATATAGACAATCTCACTCATTTACTTGGTGCATAAACGGGCCATTGTTACTATACTGCTAACTTAAATCTCAATCCTGAAACTTGCCTCATTCTGTGGAAAGGAGTAAGAGGTTTTCAATGGTTGAATTCATATTATTATATTTCTCAGCTATATTTAGTTTGGCCATCACCTTCAGTGCTGAATATTCACCTTGGTGGGAATGATGTCGGTCATACAAAGACCTTGGATTTGATCTACAAGGTCAAATATGACCTGCATCAGTTGAAGATGTCATCTCCAGGGGGGCGTGGCTACCGCGCAACTGAATGGACGCATGATCACTCAGCTCCGCTCCAGAGACGAGAACCGGAGGCTTTAGCCAGCATACCGCCGCTCAAAAATCATTCTCAACAGACCCGGCGGCGTGGGTGAGGACCAGGGATGGCCCGCAAGAGAAAGGGAACGGCGCAATTGATCAAATTGCAGGATTTCTTTCAGCCGAAAGGCCGAGGCCAAAACCAAGATGGCGCCGGCTCCGGGAGCAGCTCTCCCTCCTCAGCAAACAGCCCGCGCTCCGCGGCCTCCAGCCCAGGATCGCAGCAGAGCCCGGACCACATCGCACCGGGTGCATCAACCCCAGTATCCCGCAGCCCTGTAAAATCAAAGCCTCGTTTAGAGCAAGACCTACAGCACAGCCGCACACTGCAGGACAGCATGGAAGAGACAAGGGAGCTGGTGGATCCTTTCACGGCCTTCCCCACCACGGGTAAGCCTGTTTCTGACACAACCTTAAAAGACATGTTAGTCTCCCTCCGCAGCTCCATGCACGCAGACATTATGCAATGTGTCACCAGTTTTAAAGCAGAGCTAGGAGCGGTGGGGGGCAGAATTTCCCATATAGAAAAGAAAATGGGGGAGCTTGCTGAGTCCCACAATACACTCATTGATGCCCACAATGACCATGATGGTGAACTGGAGTGGCTGAGGTCAAAGGTCGCCGACCTCGAGGACAGGTCGAGACGCAATAACGTGAAAATTAGGGGGGTCCCTGAGACAGTCCTCCCGACGCAACTGCACCAGTATGCACTTGACTTAATCAAAACGTTTCTACCTGCAGTGCCCAATAAGGATCTACATGTGGACCGCATTCACAGACTCCCCAAACCCTTGCACCTGCCTGATAACATCCCACGGGACATCCTGATGCGAGTCCACTTTTACCAAACCAAAGAACAGCTGATGGCGGCCTTTCGCAAAAATCAACAACCGCCGGACAAGTTTGCGCACATTCAGCTATTCGCTGATCTATCGCAGCATACTATGCAAAAGCGCAAATCACTCTTGCCGGTGACGAAGGCGCTTCGCAACCACAACATTCCCTACAGATGGGGCTACCCTGTCAAATTGACGATCACGCACGAAGGCACCACCACCACTATCTCAGATGTGGAGAAAGGGTTCTCCCTGCTCAAGTCATGGGACATCATACCTGAACACCCGCCGGAAACATCCTCTCGTCCACAGCACCCAGGTGCACAGTCTGAGTGGCAGACGGTAACAAAGAAGAAGAATAAGAAACAACACGATGCTAAAGCTTCCAAGACCAAATCGTGAACCAAATCTACTCAATAGAAGTTCTTGAACTCTGGAGTTCTCAGTTGTGAACCTCTCTTTCACCCCTTCAAGTTATGGGCAATTGCTGTGCCCTCAAGTTCAAATGCGTATATGTTTTCATATTACGTTGTTTGCTTTTTTACAGACTTATCCTAACCCTCTTTTCCATCCTGATTTTCCCCATTCCCCACCGGTCCGGTCGACATCCTGCCTGCGCCATCGTCATCCCTATGGAAGCAGAAAATCTCCGCAGAGATACCCTCAACCCACGTCAAGGGACGTCTCGGCTGCCATCATCTCCGCAAAGGTATGAATACTATCTTTTCACACCACACACCAATGGCAGTTAACATAATTTCGTTCAATGTGAACGGCCTTAACCACCCAGCTAAAAGATCTGCGGTGTGGAAAGAGGCTCTTAAACTGCAGGCTGATGTCCTGTGCCTTCAAGAGACACACTTCTTGCACAGCGACCCCCCGAGGTTCTGCCATAAGAACTTTCCCCACATCTTTACGGCATCAGCTTCATCTAAACAAAAGGGAGTTCTTGTCGCCATACGAGACTCTGTTGCATTCAATTGTACGTCCTCAATGGCTGACCCTGAGGGCAGGTATATAATCATTACTGCAGAGATAAACAGCAAACCATTCACAATTGTGAACCTCTACGCCCCCAACTCTCACCAACTACGGTTCCTACGCAGACTATATTCCAAAATATCTCAAGTCAGAAGAGGCTCCCTGATTGTCTGTGGGGACCATAACCTTTCGCCTGACCATACAATGGACACAACATCGTCGGCCAAACGGCCACCTCCCCCACTTCAACCCCTACTTAATACTGAGGACATCTACGACGTCTGGAGGTGCCAACATGCCGACGAAAGAGACTACTCCTATCACTCGCCCAGGCACAATTCATACTCCAGGATTGACCTGATCCTGGTAGATAAAGCTCTCTTGCAGGCTGTGTCTTCCTCCACCATCCATGGCATTACTTGGTCAGACCATTCTCCGGTATCTATCACGGTGGTGGAGGGACACGCGCCAAGCCCCGCATACATTTGGCGAGCTAACTCCAGGATCTTTCGCAATCCCTCGCATGTTAAACGTCTAGAAAAAAATCTATCTGACTTTTTTGATATTAACAATGCTTCTATTTCAGATACTAATACAGTTTGGTGTGCCCATAAGGCGTTTGTTAGAGGTTTAATATTACAGATATGTGCAAGAGAAAAGAGGCAGAGGACACAAAAATTAGACCTTCTTATTAAAGAAATTAACACATTAGATGTGGTTAACAAGAAAAATCCTAGTCCCCAATCAGCCCAAAAATTGTCTCAACTCCGTTCTGATCTCAGGCTTCTCCTTGTTCAACAATTTGATAAGCACGTGCATTACCTGAAACTATCCCATTACTCATCGGGTAACAGAGCGGGTAAATATCTTGCACAGAGACTTAAGGCAGCCAGGTCCAAAGCCAAAATTGCTTACCTCCTACATCCCACGAGTAAGGCTAAGTTGTTTAACCCCAAGGACATCGCCAACTCCTTTGCTACATATTACTCGTCCCTGTACAACCTAGCCAATGATGATACCATTACCCAACCAACAGACCAGAACATCCAATCCTTTCTAGCTAGTATAAATCTCCCCTCTCTTACCCTGCTGCAACTTAAGACCCTGAACGCTCCAATTTCCGAAACTGAGATCAGAAAGGCTATCAAGGAACTCCCAACAGGCAAATCCCCAGGGCCTGACGGACTACCCAACGACTATTACAAGTCATTACAATCATCCCTGATCCAACCCCTCCAACAGATATTTAATGCTGCTGTGTCCTCTGCCTCTTTCCCCCAGGAAATGTTGAAAGCATTTGTAGTAACCATCCCCAAACCAGGCAAGGACCCTACAACCCCCGCAAATTTTAGACCGATATCCTTGCTTAATACGGATGTCAAGTTGTACGCGAAAATAATAGCCCATAGACTGCTTCAAGTACTGCCTACCCTCATTGGGCCTGACCAGTCCGGCTTTACTCCGGGCAGACAGGCCTCTGACGCCACCAGGAGAGTTCTAAACGTTATGCAACATGCACGAGCCTGTCGGACGCCTTCCCTGCTCCTCTCGTTGGATGCGGAGAAGGCGTTCGACAGGGTGCATTGGGGCTACATGAGACACACACTTCTAAAATTTGGCTTCACAGGCCCAATACTATCCGCTATTCTCGCCCTATACTCATCCCCTTGTGCCCAGGTCTATACTTCGAACATACTCTCAGAAACCTTTACCATTACCAATGGTACGAGGCAAGGCTGCCCACTTTCCCCCTTCATATTCAATCTAATGATTGAACCACTGGCAGAAAAAATTAGAACACACCCCAACATTTCAGGCTTTAATATCCAGGGACAGTCCCATAATATAAACCTATTTGCTGATGACATAATTCTTTTTTTAACATCACCAGAACACTCTCTTCAACATGCCCATGACACCCTTATTGACTTTAGTAATATTTCCTTCTATAAAGTCAACTGCACAAAATCTACTATTCTAGAACTAGGGATCCCACCCTCGGTCAAATCTTACCTTCAACGGTCCTTTCCCTATGTCTGGAGCAGCGATAGCATCACTTACCTTGGAATTAAACTAACCAAAAACCTCCAAGACCTGGCGGCAGCCAACTACCTACCATTAATAGACAAACTATCTAAAGAGACCAAAAGGCTGTCTAACACAGAATTAACTTGGAGTGGACGCCTAGCGTCGTTCAAGATGCTATTGCTGCCTCAGATCCTGTACATCTTTAGAACCTTAGCAGTCCCAGTCCATAAGACTCACTTCAAAGCTCTTAATTCATTAATGGCCTCCTACATCTGGAAATCCAAAAGACCTAGGTGCTCGAAAGCCCTGCTAATTAAGCACAGATCGGCGGGAGGGATGGGACTAGTTGACATAGAAGACTACTTCAGAGCTGCCTCCCTTACACAGATATCCAAATGGTTCAACCCTTCTCCGGACCATCACTGGTGCGGCATTGAACAGGCCCTACATCCCATAAACAACTTAAAAGAACTACTCATGGTAGACACTTGGAAAAAGTTTCCACTCAAGACCCTTCCCCTTTCCATTCAGGCGACTTTGTGGGCCTGGAGGGAACTGGGGAAAGTCTCAGCAAACACCGACGACCTGGTGACCATTTCGTTTCCAGTCAATACATTGTCCCATGCGATCCCAAACCTGAACGTCTCGAGCTGGTCTGACAGGGGAATCTTAACCTTAGACGACCTGTTCGACAATGAGAACTTAATCCCTTTTGCCCTTCTTAGACAAAAGTTTTGCCTACCGAGCACTGACCACTACAAATATATACAAATAGCACACTTCTTCCGAGCGGTCAGGACTCGCCACATTGCCCTACCCAGGGTTGTATGGCGTTTCTTCACTGACAACCCTACACCAGCCAAGGGTATTTCCCTTTTTTATAACCTATTTCAGAACAAAATGACTTTCACAAAATCACGCCCCTTTTTGAAATGGGAAGCTGACTTAGGTACCTCTTTCACAGACAAGCAATGGCAATGTTCATTAAGCTCAGTATACAAGGCCTCCAAATGTGTCAACCACTGGGAGTTGTCTCAGAAGATAGCTCTCAGATGGTATCTCACACCATATAGGCTCTGTAAATTTGGAGCACTGGCTTCCCAGCTATGTTGGAGAGGATGTGGAACGGTCGGTAACCTACTCCACATGTTCTGGACATGTAAACACTTATACAGCTACTGGAACTCTATCTTTCGTACCATATCAAGCATTACCGGTGTCCTAACCAAACCTAACCCAGGTTTGGCGGTCCTAAACCTAGGGATAGATAACTTCCCTATAGAATTCAGAACTGTAATCACACATATCCTTTTGGTGGCTAGAACCCTAATCGCAAAGCATTGGAAGGACAACATTGCACCAAATGTGTCAGAAGTTATAGCTAACACCAAAACACATTACGCTTATGAAGCCTTGCTAGCTGGGAGGTCAGGTAACTCTAATATATTTAATAAACACTGGGAATGTTGGACCTCCTGGTCAAAACAAAATTAATGATATAACCTTCTCAACCTTCACTCTTTATGGATGGTTATGCTTGATGTCGATCGGACCAATACCCCCCCCCCAACCCCTCTCCCCTTCACCCTCCCCTTCCCCTCCTACCCCCCCCCCCCCCCACCCCTTGTTATGTAATTAAAAATTTCTTTATTCCACTCGTATTAAGGATACTTGCCGGTACTAAGTGTTGTATGATCAGCTGTCAACCTTTATGCTATGTTGTATATCTTCATGCAAAACCATCAAAACTAATGTCCTCTCTGTATACTTATACTGTGCAGTATCGTACCATGTTTGTACATTATTTTTCTTTTCCAATAAAAACTATTTACACAAAAGATGTCATCTCCAAACACAGCAGTTCTTTTTTCAGACTTCATTTCCAGGCTACTACGGTTATCACACCCTAAGTTTAAGAATTATAAAAAATGGGTGAATCACTCCATTGAGAAGTTCATGCCTCTTGTAGGTAAGTTAACCTTTGCCATTTTCGATTTGGAGGGTGGTTTTCGGGGGGGGGCTTGTATTAGGAGGATTTAGTCCATCTTTCTGATGTAGGCCTGGAGATTTTCAACTGGGGATTGCAGAGCATGATCGAAATGTCTGCGGGTTTGGAGTAGGCCGGGCCTAAGCCCTGGCTTTGTAGGGATTATTATAATTATTATTGTTATTATAAAGTTGATGAAATGTAATTTGCTTGAGTCATTAAGGCTAAGCAATTTTGTGAATGATAAATTTGATTTGATTTAGAATTGTAATATGGTTATGAAAATTTATGAATTTATTTGAAAATCAATAAAAGTGTCGCGGCCAATTTATGCCAATATTTGAGTGTGATGTTTCATTATTAAATATTTGTTGTGTTTGGAGATGGGGGGAAAGGGTGCGGAGTGCAATCCCATGTAAAAAGGGGGTACAATTGCTTTGGGCACACCTTCATGGGGTTGCCTCTGCCTTTCCCCTGTTTGTACCATTTAGCATTGATTCAATATGCAATGCAATTTAAGGGACAATGGCCCTTTAAACATTCCAGCTCACCTGTGGGCAGATGGGAATGGGCCAATAAGATTTGTTGGAATTTTTTGGAAGGGCCCACTGTCCCAGGAATCTTGCTTCTGGTCAAGGGTTCGGTTTAGGAAGAGCTACCCACCCTCCCTCCTATCGTGTGCACTTCATGTGGTAAGTCACCTTGCATCTAATGGGGACTTGTTGATAAAGTTGTTGAAATGTAATTTGTTTGAGTCATTAAAGCTAAGAAATTTTGTGAATGATAAATTTGTTTTGATTTAGTATTGCAATAAAAGTTCCGCGGCCAATTTATGCCAATATTTGAGTGTTATATTTCATTATTAAATGTTTGTTGTATTTGGATATGGGGGGAAAAGGGTGCTGAGTGCAATCCCATGTGTAGGTAATAAGCAAATATGACTGCTCCATTAAATGAAAAAGTTTAACTATTATTAAAGTTAAAAAAAAGGGACAAAAAAGGGATTTTGATAAAAACATTCTTATTATTATTATTCAGTTTACATCCAAATCTATAAAAAAAAAATTATAGGTTTACTATAGGTAAAATAATAGTCCTTGTACATATAGTGCATATTTCGCAAAATATTCTGCCTTTGTCAGCTGTTCTGAATTAGATTTGCAGACTGATGAGTCCTTAATGTATGCAAGATCAGGGATAAAGAGTGTTGAAGGGAAGAGTGCTTTTGCAATCTGAAAGCTCCGCAGGAATATAATTTAGATGACATAGTTCACTTAGTGTAGATATTTTCCCCATGCTTATGTGAGAGGCTGGAAATGTATGCAGTCCTCAGACAAACATTGAGGAAATTGAAACAACACACCAATCTGGATGTTGTCAACAAGAACCATGATTGGAATTAACTTGTACATAGCCTGCAGAAGCTGCACAGAACAGGCTTGCTCTGACTAGGATGGTAAATCAAATCTTCTGCCAATACATTCTGTGGCTGTCCAGATAAAACGTTGGACTAAGCTGGCGAACTTTCACCTTTCACCCAAACTCTCTAAGCCAAAGTACAGATTAAAAAAAATCAATAGCCTCAATCGATAGAAAAATATTTTTAGTCTCTAACTAAACGATATGTTTTGACAAGGCCAAAGAGGTGTACGAAAGAAGGGTAAAAAGATAAAAGACAGAAAATTAGGATTTTGCTTTATTGGATCGCAAATCATGTTTTCGTAGCATCACAGAGAAGATTCTTTAACAGTAGGAAATAAAATGTGGGTAAGTGAGTTTATAGCATTACATGATATATGTTATTCTTTTAATTCTCTATCAAAGCTTCTTAATTATTTTATACATCTGCTGCTCTCTGAACCAGCTAGATATATGTACAGCAAGTTCTTAATGCTGTATGCAAGCTAGATCTAGGAAAATCACACAAGTGTAGAAAGACTGTGAATATGATCATCATAAATATTTTTGCTGAGTATTTTAAAGATTTTAGGGTGAAAAAAAAAAACTAAAAAAAAGGATCTATTAAAGAACACATACTATTTTTTTTTTTTAATTAACATGAGTAATGATTTAAAAAAAGGTACAAACATTAAAGGAAATGCTTCATGAAGTCATCCTACTTAATGTTTCAAAATGCATTTTCTTTAAAAAATGGAAATGTTTAGCCTTATGGCCTAGAAAAATGTAATTTTCTTAAGTGGTAAATTTACAGCATGTTTACAAGGTTTGTTGGCCTTTTTAATATGAGCAGGTTGTTCTTTGTATCCATGAGCTGCATGCATTGTTTACTGTTATCACATTAGGTGGTGAAATATTACAGTAACTGAACTTACATTCACTGATCACACCATATAATGCCTTGTGCAGAATCATATTAATAGGAATACATTGGTTAGTGTATATTACATTTGACATGAGCCTGTTGAGTTAACTAGTTAAAGCATAACTAAAGGCAAAAAAAAATCCTAAATTAAAGAGGTTGCAAAGGCAGAAGGTGATTTAACTTAATTGCATTCTCTGCATTAAGGTAAACAACCTTTAGTGTGCAGCTTCTCCCTCCAACCCCCACTTATACTTACCTAGGCCCGATCTTGATCCAGCAATATAGAATTTGCCCCAACTTTCTAGTCTGACACCTATCACCTGGATAGCAAGATAAACCTCCCAAGCAGGGCTAAAAAAAAACTTCCCTTTATTGAATTACTGTTGGTGTTTCCATTTTGGGGAGATTCCCCCACATGTCCTGCTCTGTCTCCCCCACTGCCCAAATCTCACAGAGTCACTGAGAAATACAGTTTTAGAATTTACAATCAATTATCTGATTGCAACTCAAAGAGGTGTCATTTGATCTGCACATAACATCAATTAAAGCGACTGTAGCAGTACACCCCTAAGGGTTGCTGATTTGGTTACTTAGCAATCCTCCAATCACCCTGCTGCCAGGCTCCCCACATTCAGATAAGACAAGGAACAGTCATTTACACGGTTTTGTTGCGTTTATTACAGGATACAACTTGGGTGGAACAAAGGGGTTATATGAGGTGCCCATAGCAGTTTGACAATACTGAATAGTCTTAGCTTGAAAGTTGTTGTACATATAGTATTCTCAGCAAATTATTGAAACACTACTTCTTCACTACTGTTCCCAGCCAGTCCCTTGCTATCAATGCTGCGTTCCCCGGCAACAGCATTCTACACTATTCTTTATAGCTTCTCTTGTTCCGTTCACTGACCTTTGGTTACTTGGCCGTTCTGTATGCCCGGTCACAGAACGCTGCTCTATTCTCTTCCGCTTTACTGCAACTTCTTCTGTACCGATTTTGTCCAGCATTCAAGTCCTGTGTTCCCCGGTCACAGCAACTTGATAACTTTCCCAAAGACAAATATCTTTATCTAAGACTCCCTCTCTGCGGTTCCTCCATCCCTCCTTCGCGCTCGGTGACTCCCCGCGTGGGGATGCCCAGAACAGCACCGCAATACTCCATGCTGTCTTTCTGTGCTTCAGACTCCTCCCTGGCAGCATGTGACCCCAGCTTATATGGGAGGCCTGCCCCCTGCCAATACCGAAAGAGCTGCCTGCCACTCAGACTTCAGGTCCAACCCCCATTCCAGAACCATCTTTCTGAAAGCAGGGGTGGCACCTCTGAATCAGAGCACAGGTGACCACACCCACCACTACACTGAACACTCCCAGTCCCAAATCAAAAAAAACAGGCCTAGCCTAAAGCACAGGCCTGGCTAAATTTACCTGCACTTGGGCCCTGAACCAGAAAAATCCTATACTAGCACCTACCTTTAGGTAGAGGGTGCTACACAACCTTACCAGTAAATTATTTTTTTTTTTTAAATAAAAGTTGTTTCTGTTTAATCCCTTTTAGCCCTTAGATAACACTAATTGGCTCCAATAACTCATTCTTTACATTTCCCCCTTAGATATTGGGGTTTATTTACTAAATCAAAAGAGTGCAAAATCAGACTCATTTCTGCATAGAAACCAATCAGCTTCTAACCTCAGCTTGTTCAATTAAGCTTTGGCAATAAAACCTGGAAGCTGATTGATTTCTATGCAGAAGTGAGACTGATTTTGCACTCTCCAGCTTTAGTAAATAAACCCCAATATCTAAGGGGGGAAGTTGTCTGTATAGCAGACTGTATGAAGCAGTGCTTGCGGAACTACAAAATGTGTTGTTTTCTGAAACTTTCACTGTTGCTGTTGTTGCGTTATGTGTCTCAAACTGTGTCTGACCCTTGCTCTGCATAGTCCCATGCCTCTCTGTTAAAGTAAAACCGTCACCGAAAAAACAAATTCAATCTATAAAAGCCTAGAACAGCCGTCATTACAAGGTCCCTAAATGTTTCTAAGGGGTCTGTTTATAAATGTTTTCATACAAGATTCACAGAAATTTCCACCAAGATTCACACATTTTGTTTTGCAATTGATCCTAATTAGAAAAAATGTGAATGTTAGATAAAGGATGTTTGAATATTGTGTAAAAACATTTAAGAATAGACCCCTAGTTGTCAGCACACCTTTTTCTGTGTGCCCGAAGAGTGTCCACATATGATTGCAAGTAGCATGCAATTAAAAAATTAACAATGATTCACCCCAGAATCACCCCACAGAGTGTTTCTCTATCTAAGTAAAGTTTGTTCTTTTATTAAAGCCAACATTTACCAAGTAGACTCTGGTGTGGTCAGCTGCTTTGCCACTTTGCACCATATTATTATGCTGAATGTACTATTATGCCTCGTACACACGATCAGACTTTCCGGCGGGATTGTCCGCCGGACCTAGTCCGGTGGACAAACCGCTGGACCTTCCAGCGGGGCTTCGCCGGACTTGAAAGCGAACAGACTTGACCACACACGATCAAGCTAAAAGTCCAGCAGTTCACGCGATGACGTACAGCACGTACGACGGGACTAGAAAAAGGAAGCTCCAGATCCAAAACGACACCCTTTGGGCTCCGTCTGCTAATCTCGTGTTTATCTCGTGTCAGTAGACGTTTGGTTAGAAACGATTCGCACTTCTCAGACTTCAGCTTAATTTGCTTGTTTTCTGCGGTTCAGTCTGTGCTTGTGAGGTTTGTATCTGTCTTTCAGTGCGTGTGGATCAGTTTGTACCTGTTCTCAGGCCGTTCTGGTCCGCTCGTTCCTGTTCTTCAGGTCGTTCTTCATAGGCCTTGCTGTTCTTCAGTGTGTTCGGTTAAGTTCGTTTGACCAGCCGACCGTTTTGAAGCCATGGAGTGTGGACGTACTCGTTCGCGAGTTCGTGCTGTGCAGGGTGTTGCGGTTAACACTTTGACCCGAGTCCAGTCCATGAACAGGGCGAGGAGGAGTTCATGGACGAAGAATTGGCTGCGCCAGCGTGGCCAATTCTCACATATGCCTTTGCTCCGTGAGATCCGTGAGAATAATCCTGAGGATTTCAGGAATTATCTCAGGATGACAGACCCCGTTTTTCACCACCTGTTGGCTTCGCTGTCCCCTTTTATAAGCAGGCAGGATACCTGCATGCGGGAAGCCATCACTCCGGAGCAGAGGCTAGTCGCCACGTTGCATTACTTGCCGACGGGGAGAAGCTTGCAGGACCTCAAGTTCACAACAAGCATCTCCCCCCAGGCTCTGGGGATCATTATTCCAGAGACCTGTTCTGCCATTATTCAGGTCCTGCAGGAGGAATATATGAGGGTAAGTTTTATCCTTTAAACTTACATTATATGTATTGTATGTTTGCTAATGTAGTGCATTCATTTCATCATTAGCTAATTACCATGATAGGAATATTCTGTGAATGTCCCCTAGTCATGCATGCATTTCAAAATGTTTTTGTTTTTTGTATATTTTATTTTAAGGTTTGTTTGAATTTCTCCTTTAGTGGCCTACATGCATATTTGCTTGCACCAACCTCCCCAGCATGCAATCCTGGGCCCATATACACCCATAGCCTAGTCCCTTTTTTAAAACTAAAATGTATATTATCAGCTCCATTGTACTGCTTTACACACCCCCCCCCCCTTTCCCCCCCCCCCTCTTTTTTTTAAATGTGTTCAGGTGTAATGTGTGGCCTTATAATTAATTACTGCCCCCCCCCCCCTCTTTTAAATGTCTTCAGGTGTAATGTGTGGCCTTATAATTAATTACCCCCCCCACCCCTCTTTTAAATGTGTTCAGGTGTAATGTGTGGCCTTATAATTAATTACTCCCCCCCCCCTCTTTTAAATGTGTTCAGGTGTAATGTGTGGCCTTATAATTAATTACTCCCTCCCACCCCTCTTTTAAATGTGTTCAGGTGTAATGTGTGGCCTTATAATTAATTACTCCCCCCCCCCCTCTTTTAAATGTCTTCTGGTGTAATGTGTGGCCTTATAATTAATTACTCCCCCCCCCCTCTTTTAAATGTCTTCAGGTGTAATGTGTGGCCTTATAATTAATTACTCCCCCCCACCCCTTTTTTTAAATGCCTTGAGGTGTAATGTGTGGCCTTATAATTAATTACTCCCCCCCACCCCTCTTTTAAATGTCTTCAGGTGTAATGTGTGGCCTTATAATTAATTACTCCCCCACCCCTCTTTTAAATGTCTTCAGGTGTAATGTGTGGCCTTATAATTAATTACTCCCCCCCCACACCCCCATTATTATGTTCTATGGGCCATCAGAGGGGAGAGCAATCTGAGAACTGGGCCTTATCTTTCATATTAATTTTTATTTTTAAGGACTACTTAAAAAAATACAGATGTTGGTCAAAAATGTTTGTTTAATTTGTTGGCTTTTTGTCATTTTCTTTTTTTATTTTAATTTACTTATAATTGTATCTTTGTGTTTGACTCCACAGTTTCCTTCCACGCCACAGGAATGGCAGACTGTGGCTTCCCAGTTTGCTGCCCGTTGGGACTTTCCCAACTGCGGAGGGGCGATTGACGGCAAACATGTGAGAATTGTGCCACCACCCCATTCGGGGTCTTACTATTGGAATTATAAGGGGTTCAATAGTATTGTGTTGATGGCGGTGGTGTCAGCACAATATGACTTCCTCTTTGTGGATGTGGGGAAGAACGGCCGGATGTCAGATGGAGGAGTCTTTAACCAGACGGAGTTCTGCCATCGTCTCCAGACTGGTGGCCTGGAACTGCCACCAGATGCGGATAATGTGGAGGGATTCCCCTTTGTTTTTATTGCTGACGAAGCATTGGTCTGGGCGACCACCTGATGAGGCCGTTTCCACAAAGATCCCTCACCCCTGAGAGGGGGGTTTTTAAATATCGGCTGGCCAGAGCAAGAAGGGTGGTAGAAAATGCTTTTGGAATTATGGCCAACCGGTTCCGTTTGTTTTTAACTGCAATCCATCTGGCAGAGTACAAACTCAACACCGTTATCCTCAGCTGCTGCGTACTACATAATTATTTATGCAAAAATTCTGGAAGCTACCTGCAACCTATTGGGCCTGAGGCCGGAGTTACCACCGATCTGACAGGCCTGGATCATGGCCCTCATGGCTCGGCCCCCCAATCTGCACAGCAAGTGCGTGACAGTTATGTCACCTATTTTAATTGTAGGGGGCCATTGCAATGGCAGCAGACCATTAAAACTTTTTTTCTGATAAAATATTGTGTTTTTCGTATTGTTTGCTTTTCTTTTTTGCTGTTTTCTATGTTCTCCTAGTGCACTTATTATAGTGAAAAACTTGTTTTGCCTTTATTAAATAAGCCCCTATGTCAATGAAACCAAACATTTTTATATCAAACTGGTAGTATTGAAAAAGAAGAAGCCACACACATTGTTGTTTAATTTGTGCAAACATTTTTTTTTTTTATTATAGTGCACATCCAAACATGTTTTTTATTTATTTTTTTTTATTTTTTTTTTTGGGAATAAAAAATATATAATTTATTTTTTTCCTCAATATTTATTTTTTTATTTATTTATTTTTTTTTGTCAAAAAATTTAAACATGGTTTAAAACACTTAAAACATTTTTGTTTTGGTCTAAAAAATTACACAATTTAAAACTATGGAACTTACAAAGTTCAACTGGTTCATGTCACCCATGTACAGTAGAAGCCAAATTTTGAAGATGCACACAAATCGAAAGTCCAAATTGGTAATGTGAACATGTGCTATCTTTCATCATGGGGAATCAATGGACGTGTTTTGTGGGTGAAACCCCTTCCTCTCACCTACTAGCATTATGATGAAGGGGTTGCAAACACAAAATGCGTACATTGAGATCCCCTGATGGCACATAGCACATGTTGACACACCATGTGCATCTTCAATATTTGGCCTCGAAAATCGGGCAAAATTATGGTATCAAAAAGGGGAATGAAGGACATGATTGATGAATTGAAACGTAAAAGGGGTATTAGATTCTCCCCAAAACATCAATCATGTCCTTCATTCCCTGCTGCATGGTGGCCATCTGGTTGCGCATGCTTTACATCTGGTTTTGCATGCTTTCCAGTTGGCTATTCCAGGCCATGATCTGCCAAATAAGCCTGTGGGCACTGTCTGACGAAAAGGGCTCCACAGCTTCCACAACCAGATCATTACCTAAAAGTTGGGTAGATAAAACCCCCCCAAAAAATGTCAAAAACATGCAGACATTAATTTATTATCTCAATCTGTGTTCTCAGACACTCACTTGGTGGGGTGCAGATGTTCTCTACTTCAAACACCTCTTCTTCCTCCACATCCCCGCGTGGGCTTGGGGTAATTGCCCAATTAGGCTGGTGAGGTCAGGAGGTCCTGGGATGTCCTGAGTCAGGTCTGAGTCTTTTTTCCCCTATGGAAATGGAAACCAAAGGTACACTTTTAAGCACAGTGATATTTGAGTCCCTAAATAGGAATATTAAACATTGGTTCAAAGTGGTGTCCAATTATTAGCAGTTTGTTACAAGATCCTAGTTGAAGACATAATTGAAATCCCTATCTAATCAAACTCCAATACTTAAAGCGGGGTTCCACCCTAAAGTTGAACTTCCGCTCATTGGATCCCTCCAACCCCCCGGTGTCATATTTGGCACCTTTCAGGGGGGGGAGGGGGGTGCAGATACCTGTCTAAGGCAGGTATTTGCACACACATCCGGCCATAGACTCCCACAGAAGTCTACGCCACTTCCCGTCCCACCGTGCTGTCTGCTGGGACACACACGGGTCCCAGAGCTAGCGCGGAGCAGTCCTATTGCATTGCACGACTGGCGCATGCCCAATAGGGAACCGGGAAGTGAAGCCGCAAAGCTTCATTTCCTGATTCCAATATCAAAGATGGTGGCTGCAGCATCCGAGGGACGGTTCGGCCTCGGGTGCTGACGTCGCTGGACCCTGTGACAGGTGAGTGTCATTATTTGTAAAGTCAGCAGCTACAGTATTTGTAGGTGCTGACCTTTTATTTGTAATTTTTAGCCGGACTCCCTCTTTAACATGGTTACAGACGTTTTACAGATGGAGACCCCCAAACCATCCTCTGGAGTCCCTGTGTGAGTTACCCCAAAACAATAAAAAAAAACAATACAAAAAAATAACCCCCTGCCAGTTAAACACAACGAACTTTCTACCGACAAACGAAATTTCCTAAACACTTCGCAAGATTCACGAACGAGATTTCCTAAACACTTCGCAAGATTCACGAACGATATCTACTAAACACTTCGCAAGATTCACGAACGATATCTACTAAACACTTTGCAACATTCACGACCGATATCTACTAAACACTTTGCAACATTCACGAACGATATCTACTAAACACTTCGCAACATTCACGAATGAGATCTACTAAACACTTCGCAACATTCACGAACAATATTTACTATCGGTAATTACGTTCAAATATAAGCATAGTAGCGCACGTCAATTACTTACTTTTTTGGAGCGCCTTTTTTATTCTCCTGTACTGATCGTGCTCCCTTGATTTAATGTCGGACCATCGCTTACGCAGTTGATCCTTACCCCTTCGTACGCCAAATTTATGCTCCAGGGTGCTAACAACTGCAGTAAGAATCTGGTCCTTCCGTAAATTGGGTCGAGGGTAGGGGCCATTTTTCCCTTCGTAATCTTCCCTTTGGAGGATGTCCACCATCTCCACCATCTCTTCAAAGGCCATATTGGTGGCCTTATATCTCCTGCTGGATGCAGATGTCTGTGGTTCTGGGCTTTCCTCCGCGCTACTTGATGAGAATGTGGCCGCCATCTTCATCTAATTATTCTCCCACAGTGCAACGAGGGGACGCGGGTGGGGAATTCTTGTCACAAGGAACGTCATGGGTGGGCGACGTGGAGGACGCAGGCGGAGCTTGACGCGTGCACAGTGTATATAAGGCTATTTCAACGGCAACGTATTTTTCGAACGGAAGTAGTGATCGCTCTGAACGAAGGTCGTTTTTTTGTGTTACTTTACTATGGTTTATAGTGTTTTGGGCCTGCATTTTAGTTGTGTGTGCGTGTGTGTGTGGGGGTGGTGTGTGTGTGGCACAGAGTTATATTTTTTAATTTGTTTTTTTAATTATTGTCAGGATATATTGTATGTGTGGGGGTAGGTGGTGGTGTATGTAAGGAGGGTGGTGGCGTGTGGGGGTATGATGGTGTGTGTGTGTGGGTGTGTGTGTGTGGGTGTGTGTGTGTGGGTGGGTGTGTGTGTGGGTGTGGGTGTGGGTGGGTGTTGGTGGGTGTGGGTGTGTGGGTGTGTGTGTGTGTGTGTGTGTGGGTGTGTGGTTGGGTGTGTGGGTGTGTGTGTGGGTGTGGGTGGGTGTGTGTGGGTGGGTGTGGGTGTGGGTGGGTGTGTGGGTGTGTGGGTGTGTGTGTGTGTGTGTGTGGGTGTGTGTGGGTGTGTGGGTGGGTGGGTGGGTGGGTGTGTGTGTGGGTGTGTTGTGTAAATTGTTAACAAAAAATCATACTATGAGTTTGTAGTGACATTTGTGTTTTTTGTCTTGTGTATTGTCGTTCATAACAAAAAACAGAAAGATGTCAAAATTCCAATTGAATCCCTTTAAGGAGGAGGCTTTCATGAGCCAATTTATCGCTTTATATTCGAACCACAGAAACCTGTGGGAGTTAAAAAAAAACTTATATAGTAATAGAGATGTACGGAAGGCAACACTGGTGCCACTTTTGGATTTTGTGAAGACTCGACTCCCCCAGGCAGACATCAAGTTTGTTGAAGACAGAATTGCAAGTGTGAGGCATATGTACAGGCGGGAGCGCAACAAGATTTTGGAGTCGCAAACATCAGGAGCAGCAGCAGATGATATTTATGTACCCAAGCTGTGGTACTACAACCAACTGCGTTTTCTTGATGACCAGATGGAACCCAGGCAATCACTGTCCTCTCTTCCCTCCACCCTTCCCTCCACCGTTCCCTCCACCCCTGCTGAGGCCTCCGAGGAAGTAGAAGACCCTTACACCCTGGAGCAAGTTGATGCGCCCAGCTGGAGCCAGGTATATTTTATTAGAGAAAATAGTGATTGTCTTAATATTAATGATGTAAATGTAAATCTTTGAATTGCTTACAAATGTATGTTTTAATCAAAAGTTCTAACCACCTCCACTCCCACTCTATAACAAGCCGCTATGTATTTTCTGGGCTTACCGATTACCCGCTTCTTGTAGCTTGTCATTCATTGTCTAGGGGTTCCCAGGTTAGTAACCATCAATTGCGGAGACCGATACTCAAAGCACCTTTCATTTGTTAAGATTTTTGCTCATTATTTCACAACGTTTAAACATGACACAGTCTCTCGGTTGTAAATTGAGGGCATGGGTGATAAAGCTCAGGCACTTCTGAACTGCTGGCATTCAAAGAAATTTGATTAAGAAAGCCCAGAGAGTAGCCACTCACAACTGGACACTTCACTGTTGGATAAACCCTTGTCCGCAGATCTAGCAGACAACAAGTGACTTGGAACCAGCAAAGTCTCCGCCACAGACTATGTTGTAAGCAAAGGGTGGTTTTTAGGAATATTTCCTATGGTACCTTTATCTTTCAGCCGTTGCAGCAATACAGTAGGACATGGCAATTCACTAGTGTCCATACATCTCAGCTCCCAGGCTCCTAACAAGCAGCCAGCCCCACTGCTCTCCTCCGAAGAGCCCCCCCCCCTGTGGTCGCCGGTACGAGTCGCTATGCCTCTCCAATCCTGAGAGGACACCGGGACACTTCAGAATCCTCCTTCAATTACTGTGCCTCAAACTAGCCAGTTCTGAGGCTCGGGAACGGATGGATCCCCACCCCAGACCATGAGGGCCTCTGGGGCTGGTCAGGGTGACCAGGCTTACAGGGGCAGCAGACACTCCTGGGCCCGGGAACACTTGTGGGGTTGTTCCGGACCAGAACCAGGAATCAAAAGGGAAGCTCAACCCTGAACATGTGACCTCAGCATCTCAAATACCCCTTCCCGAAATACACAGTGGGGCCAGACGCTCCCAATGATTGGCTCCGAGCAATTGTAACCTAATGTGTACAACCAGACTGTGTTATCAGCCTGTCACAGGTGCCTCACCTCACCTATGACCAGGCAGAACTCCAGTACAGCCCAGACAAACTGATGTCAAAGTAAAAATCGAGAACAATTAACACCCAGAACTCAGTTAGAATTCTTTAAAAACAAAAATAACAAATCTAAAAAATAGCGCACACTTATAAAAAGTGTTGGTGCTACATATGTATACATATAACTATAGAGTAGTGGCCAAAAATGATTAAAACATATTGGTGAACAGCTTTGAAAATGCTGGGGTCAAAATGATAGCCTTTTTGATATATGGAAAAATTAATTTGCACATAAGAAATGGAAAATTGTCTGATTGATGAGGCCAAAAAACAAACCGATGTCTTTTAATTTTTTTTTTTGGATACACAGGATGAGCTCACCCAGGAGGATGACGGGACCAGTGGTATGGAGGAGGAGGCCATGGCCAGCCACAGCCAGGAGGTGGCTGGGCCCAGCAGGAGCCGGACTGTAATTAGTCAAGTCCCTCCCCTGCGTATAGCCACAAGAAGGCCCAGGAGGATGACCAGGGTTGAGGAGGAATCCCTTGCCCTCATTCGGGAGGCGAGTGAAGTTCTACAAAAAAAACCCAATCCAGAAGAGGCCTATGCCACCTACTTGGCCAGCAGGTTGCTGGAAATGGAGAAGGCCCAATGGCAGCTATGTGAGGGCCTATTTTTTGAGGCACTTCTGAGGGGTTTGAGGGGTGAACTGACTCCATCCACCCGCCTATATGATGCAGACCCTACTGCAACTCCTCCTCCTCCTCCTCCTTCTCCTCCTCCTCCTCCTACCCAGTGATGTAAGTAACTGAGTTAAAATAAACTGAGTTACGTAACTCACGTAATTACTTTTCCCCTCATGGTAACTCAGTTCCCATTACTTTGGCTTAGTTACCCCAATTACATCTACCGTCACTAGATGGCAGTAGTGTAATTCCGGTGTCCTGCCAAAAAAGTTCCCCCGCCGGATAAGGACCCCCTGTACTGCGCAGGTGCAGCGCTTGCGCAGTACGAAGGACTACGGAGCTTCCGAAAACTGCCGAACCTAAACAGCTCTGAGTGAACTCTACACTGCGCAGGCGCAGTTAACATGTAATTGTACGAGGCAATGCCGCACCCTCATGATGCTCGTGCTACTCTGCAAGGGGCGTCTATCGTGTAACTAAGGGGCGAGTCTAGTATTACTGTAACCAAGGGGCGCATTTATTATTATTGTTGTTATATATCGAGCTCTGCCCATTAATTTAACATTCGCCCTCTTCTGTAGCCATCCGCCCCTTACACGATATAATAATAATAGACCCGCCCCTTGCTTACACGCTATAACAGATCTGCCCCTTGGTTAGAGTAATAATAGAGCAGCCCCTTGGTTACACGATATATAACAATAATAAATGCGCCCCTTGGTTACAGTAATACTAGACCGCCCCTTAGTTACACGTATAGAATATTTAAAAAAAAAAGTCAGTTACTTTGCTGAGTAACTAATTACTTTTCCAATGTAGTAACTGAGTTACTAACGCAATTACTTTTTGGGAGAAGTAATTTGTAACTTAACTAAATTACTTTTTAAAAGTAAGATGACCAACACTGCTTCTACCACAAGTCCACCACCAGAGATACAGCCTCCAAGGAAGCGTGGAGGGAAGACTGCAGGGCAGAGTGGTGGGAAGGCTGCAAGGAAGAGTCGGAAGTGATTGCCTGGCTTCAGTCTGGTCTGACAGAAGACGCAGGCTGTTGTAGTGCCACAGTTTGGGGACATAGACATCATCTGCTGCTTTTCCTGGTCTGTGTGTGATTCCTGGACAATGTTGTGCTCCCTATTGTATTTAATGTGCCCAATCTTAATTTTGTTGAGCACTAACTTGATGTCTGCCGTGGGGGAAAAAAGCCTTCACAAAATCTAAAAGTGTCTCCAGTGTTGCCTTCCTCTTTTTTTTTTTTTGCTTGTTTGAACCAGAATAAATGGAAATTTAATTTTAAAAAAATAATGTAATATGTGTTTGTAATCGAAAAAACATAGTTTGTTTATGAGTAGGCAGGTACATGTCAAAAGACTATGGGGGTTATTTACAAAAGGCACATTCATTTGACAAAGTGGAAAGTGCAACTTCAATTGCACTGCAAGTGCAGTCGCTGTAAATGTGAGGGTAACGTGAAATAAGGGGAAGCTCTGCTGATTTTCTAATTTAATCATGTGTAATCAAAAATGCTGTTTAAAACACAAAAAAATTATACTATATATCTATATATATATATATATATATATATATATATATATATATATATATATATATATATATATATATATATACATATAGATATATATATAGATATATATATATATATATATAGATAGATAGATAGATAGATAGATAGATAGATAGATAGATAGATAGATAGATAGATAGATAGGTAGATAGATAGATAGATATAGATATATATATATATATATATATATATTATATATATATATATCTTGCTCTATATATATCTAATTTCACAAATTAATGATGAAGAAAAACTTTCGTGATGACTCTGCGTGAATATAAGCAGCAAGGCAACCTCATTCTTCAAGCACGATAAAATAAAAATTGCGCTGTATTAAAATATCAAAGAATCAGCAGCGTGACGAATGTGCTAGCTTCAATACGAACGCTAGTTTTACCAGACCGAGCGAGTCCGTGACATACTTGCTACTGAGAATGCGTCGAAGCCCCACACACGGTCGGACTGTCCGGCCGACTCTAGTCCGGCGGACAATCGCGCCGGAAAGTCCGCTCGTGTGTACGAGGCATAAGAAGTACCCACAGATTCCTTTAAACACAACCATGGTGTTTTACATGCCAAGGATAGAAATACATATTTTAACAGGTAAATTCTTGTATGCAGGCATTTTGTATTATCTACTAGGATACACAAACAGCATTTTTTATCTCAGCACAGCTCTGCATATTCACAGCCATAACCAATGCACCATCAAAATGATACTGACACACAGCAGACAGAGCCATCTACTAGGCTTAAACACACTGTCAGTAAGATTATGAAGCAAAGCAAGCAGAGATGAGTGACAAGTTGGTAGATTTATTGAAGAAGTACATGCATTGCATAGCTATTGTTGCTGGAACCACAAATAATGCAGAACAGTTATCTAGGTGAAGTCCTTGAGTGTATGTAATATGCTCAGAAAACCTTATCTACATACACCCTGGGCTAACTCTGTAGCCACAGTCATTCTGCTCAGTGAAAATGTCAGGACCAGCTGTCAGTTTGATAAGTGGGTCCCACTCTGTGCCACTTCCAGCAGACGGGTCCTGTCAAATAAAACCTATGTAAGGTATATTCAATCATGATTTAAAAAAACATAGTAACACTATCATTGTTATAATATAATTGTATTAGTTATTTTACTGCAGATCAAAAAACAGCATTTTGATCGGCACAAAATTGACCCCACACCCTGAGGCTGAATTTACACTGCTTAACGTGCGTTGGTTTGCACAGCTTGTTTTTGACAAGCCGTCTATTTCTCGTTGAATCTGAGTCAGGAGACACTTACCAAGCTCATCTTGCAGCTAATTTATTAACTGATTCCAGTTGGTAAAATATAAGTTTAAGTTTAGGGCCAGTTCACACCGAAATCGCACAGGAATGCACGCATTAATTTGAATAGGTTGCACTACTTTTAAAAATGCACTGCAACAAACTGCATGGTACTCTGGTACTATGCAATTTGGTGCCTGCAAACGCACTGCATTTGTGATCTGTGTTTGGAGTGACATTAACAATACATTGCCACCTGCATTCAGAACACAAGGGCAGCACATTCCTATTGGTTTAAATAACAAGGAAATCAGTAATTTGTCGGATTTCACTGGCAATTATTTTGAACAGAAGAAAGACTTATAGCAACTATAAAGCCCCATGCACACTTGGCATTTATCCCCCCTCTGGCATTTAGGTGTGGGTGGCAGGTATAGGTGCAGACTGCTTGCATTCTGGGAAGCCATCCATGGGCACTTACTGCACCAAATGTAAGTACCAGCTGGTGCATCTTTCTAGCCCCCTCTTATAGAGTTTGACATGGTGCCAGCAGCAGATTGGACTGTGTGCCTGTACCTGCCACCCACACCTAAATGTCTCCTGCATTTAGGCTAAATGCCCAGTGTACATGAGGCCTAAAGAGCAACTCTAAATGAGTTATCAAGATGAGAGACAAAATTCAAGTCATTTACTGCATATCCTCTATGAATCTAAAGAAAAGAGAATATCTTGTATCTACTGCATATTGTACTGATGGGCTGCCATAATAAGTACCAAAGTTTTGCACAATTCCCATTAATACTATGCATATGGTGGTATGTAAGGTGCAGGTAAGTGGCAAATAAATACACTGACCTTTTAACAATTATTATAATAATGTGGGTATAATCCTATACCCACTAAAGTGAACTGTCTCAGATGATACACAGAGATGAAACAAATCTCCCTATATAACTTTTACATGTATATCTGCTGTCTTCAGCTTGCTATATTCTTTAGATATATCGTGTTATATATTTTTTTCTTCCTGTTCAGCACTGGGAGTGAAGTCTTGGCATACACTGTTTTGATAGCTGATTGGAGGAAAGGCACACACCCCCACTCCACATAGGCAGAGGAAGGAAGGAATGTGCAGAGCTTTGCTGTGAATAGACCAGCTCACTGCTAATCGATTTATAGCACCCATCCGACACAAATTGAAGGCTGGTTTTGTCTCGGTTGTTGGAGAACTTGTCAGAAGTTATACTGGTAACAGAAGAACGGAGCAGCAGAAAGACATGGGACATAGGGCTTTGGAGAGAGATAAGTAAACACTACAGATATACTGTATGTGCTTAGGTCAAATTTCATGAATCAGGTTTACATCCACTTTAAGTTTTAAATATCTAAATGATCTCCCACAGAGATATAGCTTGAGTAATATGACCTTCAGCATACCTCTGGTAACAAAGACAAACAGCCTGAGGAATCCAAGCTTCAAGAACAAAGGCCCACACTGCTGGAACTGAAGTGCTTTTGGCAGCAATTAGGGAAAGGATCTCCACAAAAGATAGTTGTTCTGGAGAAACTGCATGCTTCTAGGTTCTGTCCCAGTCTACCTATTCCATCTGCACATGATTGGATAATTAAAGTGAATATTCATAACTTTATATGTGAAGATTTTCAACCAGTCTTAGGCTATGCACCAAGCATGTCAAGCAATGAGTACTGATATGTGGACACAGGCTACAGTGCACAAAAGTGTGGTTTACTGTTATAGTGTAAGTGCCGGAGTCCAAATTTATGCTCACTAAATGGTGGCTAGGCTAAAATAAAAAAATAAAATAATTCTAACTACCAATATTGATCTTGTGTAGGAACAAAACAGCAGGAAGTTCATACTGATATCAGAGTGTATATTCAAATATGCATGCTGTGGTCATGGGCAAGTATACGTGCACAATTTCATACAATGCTTTTTGCAATGAGAGTGCCAGTGATAATTGTACATGTATGATGTCTTTTTTGTTCTGACAGCACAGTGTATGGGTCTCAGAGGCGGCTCTAGGCTTTGTGAGGCCTTAGGCAAACCTTAGATATGAGGCCCCACTCCTCCTCCTATTATGGAAAAAATGATTCAAGCGATAGAAATGACTGCAGAAAAGAATGCGTGATACAGGGGATGGTCAAATACAGCAGACATGATACAAGAGATTGGCTAGCTGAATTTGATTGACAGCAGCGTGAGCCAATGACATCACTGCTGTGTCTCAGCCAATAAGGAAGAGAATCAGGACAGCTAAGACACTCGTGAACATCGCTGGACAGAGAGGGACCTCAGGTAAATATTAGGGAGGCTGAGGGGGGCTGCTGCACACAGAAGGCGTTTCATTAGGATAAAAAAACCTTCTGCCTTTACAACCCCTTTAACCACTTCAATACCAGGCACTTAGACACCTTCCCGCCCAAGCCAATTTTCAGCTTTCAGTGCTGTCGCAATTTGAATGACAATTGCGCGGTCATGCACACTGTACCCAAACAAATTTTTTATCATTTTGTTCCAACAAATAGAGCTTTCTTTTGGTGGTATTTGATCACCTCTGCGATTTTTATTTTTTGCGCAACAAACAAAAAAATACCAAAAATTTGGCAAAAAAACAAGTTTTTCTTTGTCACTGTTAATTTTTTTTGTAAATAAGTGCGTTTTCTTCTTCAATGACGGGCACTGATAAGGCGGCACTAATGGGCACTGATAAGGCGGCACTGATGGGCACCGATGAGGTGGCACCAATGAGGTGGCACCGATGAGGTGGCACCGATTATGGGCACTGATAGGCGGCACTGATGGGCACTGATAGGTGGCACTGATGGGCATTGATAGGTGGCACTGGTATGCGGCACTGATGGGCACTCAGGTGGCACTGATGAGCACTCAGGTGGCATTGATGGGCACTCATAGGCGGCACTGATGGGCACTCATAGGCGGCACTGACGGGTACTTATGGGTGGCACTGATGCACACCTATAGGTGGCACTGATAGGTGGCATGAATGGGCACTGATAGGTGGGCATGGATGGGCACGGATGGGCACTGATAGGTGGCACTGATGGACGCTGATGAGTGGCACTGATGACACTGATGGGTGGCATTGCTGGGCATCCCTTTTTTAAAAATTTTTTAATAAATATGATGTGCCAATCAGTGCCCATCTGTGGGCACTGATTGGCATATTTTTGGCATTTTTTTTAACATGTGGATGGCCATGTTGGATGTACCTGGCCATCCACATGCTGGGGGCTTCCCTGGTGGTATTGGGGGCTTCCCTGGTGGTCCTGGGGCTTCCCTGGTGGTCTAGTGTGGACATCTGAGGGGGGGCTGCGCTGATAAACAATCAGCGCATACCCCCCCTGTCAGGAGAGCCGCCGATCGGCTCTCCTCTACTCGCATCTATCAGACGCGAGTGAGGAAAAGCCGATCAACGGCTCTTCCTGTGTACATCGTGATCAGCCGTGATTGGACATGGCTGATCACGTGGTAAAGAGCCTCCGCCGGAGACTCTTTACCGAGATCAGTGTAGCGGTGTGTCAGACTGACACACCGCTCCACCGATCGCCGCGATGCGCGCCCCCACGGGTGCGCAGCGGCTGTTATCCTGAAGGACGTCATATGACGCCCAGTCAGGATAACGAAACCACTTCCCGGACGTCAATCTGCTATTGACCGGGCGGGAAGTGGTTAAAGGCTCTGAGGGCACCGACCAGGGGACGTTCACACCAACACATGGTAGGCAAATTAGGTGGCCGCGAGGCCCCTAGGAGTGCGAGGCCTTAGGCGACCGCTTAATTTGCCTAATTAGAGAGCCACCTCTGATGGGTCTTTTGGCATATGGAATTTGCTTGGCACATTCACATTATACTGTATTCCTTAGTGAGCAACTACGGTGCTTGTCATATTAGTATTTGTTGCAGTGTTCTTATTCTTATGTAAAATGTTTACAGGCACATTCCGTAGAGCACCTCTATAATGGTTCTGGTCAAATTTATTTACTTGTATATATATTTTTTTTTATTTATTTTTTTCTTAACACAGCCGTACATCAAGTCTTGCCTTTTCTGATTAAAACCTCAGTTGAGCTATTGACGTCTTTAGACAACTGCTTTTTTTTAAACAGATGAGCCTCCTCACTACAGGATAAGTTGGTACATAATCACTTCCCTGGATCTAGTATTAGAACAATTCCATTGCGAGGTACCTTCAAATGTGGGACCTGTCCTACTGCAAATATTTGAAAACTGCCAAAAATGTTATCTTGCCTAATGGTAAAAAATGTGTTCCTATGAAATTCATCAACTGTCAGACCCAGGGGATAGTATATCTCATGATGTGTGAATGTGGGGCTTTTTATTTAGGGGAAAACCTTCAGAGAATTATGGAGATGGATACATGACCATGTTTATGCAATTGCAATTGGTAACTTTTATTCCCCAATAGGTAGATATGAGCCCATGAACATTTATACTGTCCCTTTAAGGTACAATGTATGGCTCTGAAACATATCCCAAAGGACCCAGGGGGGATTGGGACAGGCATATTTTGCAGAGAGAGATGAGGTGGATTCATTCACTCAGAGCTACCTCGGCCCTGGGGTTTGAATGATGCCCCCTCATTTAAGCCCCTTTTACCTGTATAATTTTCAGACCAAATCTTGTTACTTTGATATTTAATTATGTTTAAGTATTAGTTTAATCTCTTGACCGGAGGGTGCCTGGTTTAAGCAAGATCCGGCTTGTCGTTTGTGGTATCCTAACTCACTGATATATCCTGGGAAGTATATACGTGTACACCTTGCCAATGTAGCCCCTGGGGATTCCTTGGGATGTTTGTTTTGCTCTGGCTGCTCCTCTTCCCCTCCACAGTCCCTATGGAGAATAATGTAGACCTTTGGGGACCGTCCTTCGTTCATTCCCTTTATTCCCATTGGGGAGACTTATGAGAACCAAGAATCCACACGACTGCTAACCTTTTTTGGAGTTCGATAGGACTATTTTACATTATTACGTTTATATCTATCTCTCCTGAAGAAGGGAGCACTGTTTCGCGAAACACGTTGAGAAATTTATTATATAAGCATCTACACCTTGGATTATCAGCCATGCGTTGATCTATCTAACTATAGATATTTATGCATATGTGTTTGTTCTTATGTTTATCAGAACAATTTTAACAGTATGTATCAAATATGTTTAAATGTTTAATACATTTTGTATATTTTACACTTTTTGGCTTGTGTCTCATAAAGTCCCTCTTTGTATGTATATATATTGGAACTGAGACACTATCATGTCCCACACATGCCAGCATTATTTTTGAATATAGTTCCAATATCTCCTCACTGACTGGAAAACCTCTAGTTTTAAGGCGTGTTTATCCTAGAGGTTTGCAATATTTTTCCATCGACAATTTTGACTGATTAAATCAGTAACAATGAAAAATGTTGTGTGCATTGTTTGTTAAAGAAGAATGTGTTTATGTTCTATGATTTAGATCAGGGGTCTCCAAAATACGGCCCTCCAATTGTTTAGGAACTACAATTATCATCATGCCTAGTCATGTCTGTGAATGTCCGAGTTTTAAAATGCCTTATTGGACAAGTAGTAGAGCAACTGGAGGGCTGTAGTTTGGAGATCCCTGATTTAGATGAATGTATTTAAGGAGTACAGAATTTAGAGTTTATAAACATTCTTGCAAAATTATCACCCATACCAAGAAGTCTTGATCAGCACTGCAATGAGACTAAAGTCACTTTTCCACTGGGTTTTAAGAAAACATTCTAACTAGATGTAGTGGTCCATCAGCAGTAAATAGTCTCAATAACCCCTTTAGGCCAGGTACTATACAGTAGTTCTCAACCTACACTGAGCACAGTTCACCAAACAAGAAAAAAATGATATGCTGCCCTTTCAACTGACATATACTGTAAATGAAGCAGGAGATGTTAAAAGTGTCTCTGTCTGGAGGAAGTGAAGTGAGTAATGCAGAGGCCTTCAGCAATCTCCAAAAGGTTCCTGTCATAACCAATTATAGGCCATCTTGAAAGGCAAAGCTCTGAAACTTCCATGTAGCATTAAAAATATAGCTTATTGCCACCTCCACAAATTCCTGTAGGCCTACCATTTTGATGGGCAGCCTCACTTGGACGATATGAATGTGTGGCATGTAGGAAAGCACAGTCCAGCTTTAGTGCTATGATGAAGTGATGAATCTTTACCTGCCAGAATGGCCTAAGATTCAGTCATGACAGGAAAGTTTTGGAGACTACTGTAGTTATGTTCAGGTACTTCTAGGTGGCCACACTTTATACCTGCATCATTTTGATTTGATTTGGATGATTTGCATTAAGATTTACTAAAAAGTCATAAGACAGTAGCATGTTCAGTCTAGCTGTTTTCAGAAAACCAAAGAGTCCCTATGTTCTCTGGCGTACCCATACCCATAGATGACCATATAAGACCATAGCCATATATGAATGTAGCTAACTTCAAGAGTCCTAGGAGCAGACTAATAAAAAAAAAACTAAAAAATATTTAAACATTGTGGGGTTATTTGACAATGTGAGGTTGATGTACTAAAATTGGAGAGAACAAAATCTGGTGTAGCTGTGTATGGTAGCCAAACAGCTTCTAACTTCTGTTTGTTCAATTAAGCTTTGACAATAAAACCTGGAAGCTGATTTTTTTTTTTTGTACAGAGCTGCATCAGATTTGCACTCTTCAGTTTTAGTAACTGGTTTGGAATATTATACAGAATTTGTATAGCGCTGACAGTTTGCACAGCACTTTACAACATAAAGGCAGACAGTACAATTACAATACAGTTTAATACAGTGGGAATTACAAAGAGCTTACAATCTAAGAGGGAGGGTCAAGAGATACAAAAGGTAATAACTGTGGGGGATAGGCTGATGGAGAAAATACATTTACAGTTGTTAGGTGGGGGCTGGATAGGCCTTTCTGAAGAGATGATAGTTCAAGAACATAGACAGAAAGTCCGACAACTCAGGAGATTCCATCTGAAGTCTTTATTGCAACATGACCATTTTAAAAGTATTGTCTTTTTATGGTCTGGAAAAGGTTAAAAGTCAACCCAGTGTTCTGAATGGTATGAAATATTTTTTCCATGAGATTGACGTACACTTCACATTTATACAATAAAAAAATGGGATCCTTGGTTTAAACATTCCATATCCTTCTTCAATCCAACCTGAGAATGTCTACACATAAATCATCAATCTATCCTTTATAATGTACTATAGACCATATTCAAAACTATTGTACCATTGTTAAGAATTCCTACCTTATTACTTGTACCTTTACATTGTTACATATGTAAAACATATGATTACTGTCAAGTTTCAGCATATTTTTGTACTCTTTTTGTACCACCTTTTGCACTCAATAAAATAGTTTGTAAACAAAAAAAAAAGTCAACCCAGTGGAGGAGATTTACACTGCAGGCTTCTCAAAAGAGAAGTCTGGTGGATTTTTAACCTTCAGATCAGGATAACACCTGGTATGAACCTTTGATATGATGTTGATCTCTTCCTTCATTAATTGTGTATTCTTGTGGTATTTTTTGTTTTAAATACTTTATTTTGTTTATTTAAATTTGTTTAGTTTTCATATATAGATCCATATTGCTTACCCAGTGATTCTGGCTACGTCATGATATGTTTTGTAAACTTTCACTCCCCAGGGATTGTACACCTTCTCTTGTTTACTTCAATTGATGACATCATCTACCTTATCTTTTTACCTTTTGTATATATATATATATATATATATATATATATATATATATATATATATATATATGTTGTGTTTTTTTATTGTAACTGTGCTTGTCACATACCTTACAGCGGAGTCTGGATGCTGGGGGTGGCCTCGTGCACGGTTCCGGTCCCAACACCCCTGGTGGTGGGAACAGGGAGTGCTGGGGCACGAAAGGGTGCAAGTGCCTGCGGCTGGGAGACTGGTGCTTGGAGGTACCGGTTCTTCTGGAGGGCAGGCGTAGAGGTTGGTAACCAAGACTATATCCAGTGATGGCCGAACAGGTGGGTATAGGCACTGCGACGTCAAGACAGGCAGGGGTCGGCAACTGGCTGGCAAACGAGGTACAAGGCGGAAGGCAAGTTCGTGGTCAAGAGTAGGCAGAGGTTGGCAACGGGCAGGTGATGAGGTACAAAATCAAAGAGCAGAGCCGTAGTCAAGGAATCCGAGCCGAGGTCAGTTTAGTAAAGGCAGCCAATAAGTAGGGATGATCCAGGAGGGTAGTCAAGGAAGCTGGGTAGATCAGGAACAAGATAACGGGTAATACAGGCAGGAATTCAGGACGCAGACTGAAGACGATCCAGCACTGACACCATGTGAAGGCCCTGTTTATATAGGACGCCCTGTGCTGGGATTGGTGGAGGTGAACGTCCGTGCGCGATTGCGCATACACGTTCGCACTGACGTGCGAGTGCGAGTGCGTGCACCCGTTCGTATTGGAATGCGAGGACGCGCACACGTTCGCGTTGGTACGCGGGTATGCCCGCACGTTCCAGAGCTCGTTCGGTTCCGTTGGGGAAACTGCGCATGGGTACTGGCACCTGCAGAGTGAGGATTCACCCCTGCTGAACGAAGACGGGCATTGGTAACGTGAGTTCTCTGACATTGCCCCCTCCTTAGGGGCAGCCTCCGGATGCCTCTTTGAAACGAACCTTGAGGGCGGGAACGGTGAAAAGCCTGTATGAGTCTCTGAGCATGAAGGTTTGTTTTTGGTTCCCAGGAATTTTCTTCTGGGCCAAAACCTCTCCATTTGATCAAATATTGGTCCTCTCCCTGCCTTTTTCTGTGGTCCAGGATAGCCTCAATTTCAAATTCTTCTTCCCCATCCACCCTGATAACTTCCGGGGGCCCCACTTCACGATCCGGCAAGGAATTTGGAACATCAGGTTTAAGTAAAGAAACGTGGAATACAGGGTGTATCCTGAATGAGGCGGGAAGTTCGAGTTCATAGGCCACTGGGTTGACCTTTTTCTTGACAGGGAAAGGCCCCAAGTATCTAGGTCCTAACTTCTTGGAGGGGCATGCCAGTTTTAAATTTGCGGTAGACAGCCACACACGGTCACCCACCTCTAAGTCCAATTCTCCCCTTCTCTTCTTGTCAAAACATCTCTTATTATCTTCCTGTGCCTTAGCAATGGTTTCCTTAAGCACCTGGTTGTTGGAGGTAAGGAAATTCAACCTGTCCTGAACAGCCGGTACGGAAGATTCTGGCACAAGTGCGGGCAGAAAGGAGGGATGGAATCCGTAGTTGGAGAAGAATGGTGATTGGTTCGTGGTGGAGTGGATGGAATTATTGAATGCAAATTCTGCCAAAGGAAGTAGTGAGGCCCAATCCTCTTGGGAAAACGAGGAGAAGCAGCGTAGGTATTGTTCCAATGTTTGATTGGTGCGTTCGGTCTGCCCGTTGGTCTGTGGGTGATAGGCTGAAGAGAGGCTACATTTAATACCTAGTGCTTTGCATAATGATCTCCAAAACTTGGATGTGAATTGTACTCCGCGGTCAGAGACGATGTCACTGGGGATTCCATGGAGTCTGACAATTTCTTTGATGAATATCCTGGCAGTCTCGGTTGCAGAAGGGGTCCCTTTCATGGGAATAAAGTGTGCCATCCGGGAAAAGCGGTCTACCACCACGAAGATGGAAGAAAAACCCTCAGAGGGAGGAAGCTCCACAATAAAATCCATGGCGATTCTGTCCCATGGCCTTTCGGGGATGGGCAGTGGTTTCAGCAGACCCCAAGATTTATTTTTACTGTTCTTATTTCTCAGACAGATCGGGCAAGAGTTGACGTAATCCCTGCAGTCCTTGGCAAGATTCGGCCACCAGAAGTGTCTTTGGATTAGATCCACAGTCTTGTGGCCCCCAAAGTGACCCGCCAGAGGATAGTCATGGCAGGCCTGTAACGCAATGGTGCGTAGGTCTTGAGGGATGAAGATCTTGTTGCCTTGCCAAAAGAGCCCGTCCCTCTCCTGAAGGTTAGTGCCTGGGGGTAACGGTGTTCTCAAGGATGCTTGGCGGACTTGTGTCATGAAACTGGATTGGGTTAGTAGGAAATTCCCTGCTTGCAGGATAGTATCCGGTGGAGACGGGGCTTCAAGTTCCGTGAACATTCGGGATAAGGCATCGGGTTTAATGTTTTTGGATCCAGGGCGATAAGTAATATGAAAATTAAAACGGGAAAAGAAAAGAGCCCATCTGGCCTGTCGGGGTCTAAGGTGTCTGGCAGTTCTGAGGTATTCTAAATTTTTGTGATCTGTGAAGATCAATATCGGATGTGCTGCCCCTTCCAGGAGGTACCGCCATTCTTCCAAGGCTAGCTTTATTGCTAGGAGTTCTCGGTCACCTACATCGTAGTTCCTTTCCGACACACCCAGTTTCCTGGAAAAGAAGGCCACAGGATGCATTAGGGACTTGGGTCCTTGGCGTTGAGACAGGATGGCCCCCACCGCACTTTCCGAAGCATCGACCTCCAAGATGTAGGGTAATGCAGGGTCAGGGTGTTTTAGCACTGGGGCTGAGGTAAATGACCCTTTTAATTGGTCAAAGGCAGCTTGGGCTGCTGTAGTCCACTGGAAGCGGCTTTGCTTTTTGGTGAGCTTGGTGATGGGTGCTATGATTTTGGAGAAGTTCTTGATAAACTTCCTATAAAAGTTGGAGAATCCGATAAAACGTTGTACCCCTGTTTTGTCCTTTGGGGGCGGCCAACCTTCTGAGGATCCATGGCCACACCTCCGGTTGATATTACCAGGCCGAGAAAGTGAATGGTCTGGCGTTCGAACTCACACTTCTCGGCTTTTGCGTAAAGTCCATGTTGTCTTAGTCTGCCCAGAACTTGCTTTACATGATCACGGTGTACTTCTAGGGAGGTTGAGAATATCAGGATGTCGTCCAGGTAGACAATCACGAAGGAGTCCAAGAAGTCTCTGAAGATATTATTGACGAAATGCTGAAATGTGGCCGGGGCGTTGCATAGTCCAAATGGCATGACTAAATATTCGAAGTGGCCAAAACGTGTTTGGAATGCTATCTTCCATTCATCCCCTTTGCGTATCCTGATTAGATTATAGGCCCCACGTAAGTCCAACTTCGTGAATATTTTTGCAGAGCGGAGTCTCTGAAATAGTTCTGGGACTAGTGGAAGCGGGTACTGGTTTTTAATTGTTACTTTATTCAGATCCCTGTAATCCACACATGGACGGAGCGAGTGGTCCCTCTTTTCAACAAAAAATATTCCGGCTCCCGCTGGGGAGGAGGAGTGTCGGATGAACCCCTTTCTGAGGTTCTCGTCGATATACTCTTTGAGGACCAGGAGCTCAGGTTCGGACAGAGGAAAGATCCGTCCAAAAGGGATTTCGTCCCCGGGAAGTAGCTCGATCGGACAGCCGTAGACCCGATGGGGAGGAAGGGTGTCTGCTTTCTGCTTGTCAAATACGTCCAAGAAGTTGTGGTACACTGGTGGCACCAGCTCTTTGAATTCAGAGTCCGTTCTTAGACAGCCAGTGACTGGGGGAATGTGGTGGAAGGTTTTGAGACAGTTCTGGAGACAGTAAGAGGACTGAAAAGTCACCTCACCGGTGACCCAATTGACCTGAGGATTGTGGGCTTGTAGCCATGGCATTCCTAAAATGACTGGAAACAGGGGTGAGGGAATGACATCTAGACGAAGTAGCTCCTGGTGGCCTGGTGATATGCTGGTGAACAGTGGTTGCGTCTCAAGAGTAATAGGCCCGGACTTGATGTTTGACCCGTCTGCAAGCCGTATGGAGAGTTGATGCTGCTTAGGTGTTAATGGAATATTGTGTTGTAGGGCAAAGGCATGGTCCACGAAGCAGCTACAGGCGCCAGAGTCAATTATAGCCTGGACTCAGAGTATCCTTTCTGGAAGCTGTAGGGAGATAGGGACAGCAATGTGAGCGGACTTCGTTAGAGACAATGCGTAAGGCACACGAGATGATGGGTTGAACTTACGGGTCTTGTTTGGGCACCCATTGGCGGCTTCCCCACAGTAAAGGCAGAGGTTGTTCTGGCGCCGCCATTGTTTTTCCTCTGGTGACAGCGGTGAGCGGAGTAGGCCTACTTGCATGGGCTCTGGTGCCCCTGGGACGCAGTAGGTACCTGGGAGACGGGAGTAGGAGGATAGTTAGGAACTCTAGGCAACATCCATGTGGGGCGCGTCATGCTGGACCTCTCGGACCTCCGCTCTCTCAGACGACGGTCTATCTGGATAGCCAGCTGGATCAGGTCCTCCAAGGAACTAGGGATCCCTACACGGGCCAACTCGTCTTTCAGTGCCTCAGAGAGGCCCATGCGGAATTGGTAGAGGAGGGCGGCGTCGTTCCAAGAGGTGTCAGAACTCCACCGCCTAAAGTCTGTTACATAGTCCTCCACTGGCCGACGCCCTTGCTGGAGGGCATGGAGGTTGGCCTCTGCTGTTGAGGCGCGCTGAGGATCATCATATAGTTTGGCCATTTCGTTCAAGAATAAGTCCAGGGTATCCAGCAGAGGGCTGGCTTGTTCCAACAGATGGTGGGCCCAAGTTTGAGGTTCCCCTTGGAGTAGTGAGACTATGTACCCCACCTTAGTGCTCTCCAGGGAGAAGGTGCGTAGTTGTAGCAGGAAGTAAAGCCGGCAGGCATTCCTGAAGGAACGGAACTTGCTGCGATCCCCTGAAAACCGCTCTGGAGGGGGTACACGAGGCTCTGGGGGTGGCACCATTACTGTGGGTGCTGATGCGGAGGTTGCTGGACCGGAGGTCCGGGATGCCATGGTCGCCTGATGAGTTGCAGGGCTTGGGGATATGGATTCCACTCTCTGTTCCAGTTGGTGATAGCCATCTCGCAGGCCCTGGACTGCCTGGGTAAGGGCCGCCATCTGCTGGCACAGGGCTTCCAAAGGCGAGGCCCCCCCTTCAGACTCCATTCTGGCTGGATCGTACTGTCACGTACCTTACAGCGGAGTCTGGATGCTGGGGGTGGCCTCGTGCACGGTTCCGGTCCCAACACCCCTGGTGGTGGGAACAGGGAGTGCTGGGGCACGAAAGGGTGCAAGTGCCTGCGGCTGGGAGACTGGTGCTTGGAGGTACCGGTTCTTCTGGAAGGCAGGTGTAGAGGTTGGTAACCAAGACTATATCCAGTGATGGCCGAACAGGTGGGTATAGGCACTGCGACGTCAAGACAGGCAGGGGTCGGCAACTGGCTGGCAAACGAGGTACAAGGCGGAAGGCAAGTTCGTGGTCAAGAGTAGGCAGAGGTTGGCAACGGGCAGGTGATGAGGTACAAAATCAAAGAGCAGAGCCGTAGTCAAGGAATCCGAGCCGAGGTCAGTTTAGTAAAGGCAGCCAATAAGTAGGGATGATCCAGGAGGGTAGTCAAGGAAGCCGGGTAGATCAGGAACAAGATAACAGGTAATACAGGCAGGAATTCAGGACACAGACTGAAGACGATCCAGCACTGACACCATGTGAAGGCCCTGTTTATATAGGGCACCCTGTGCTGGGATTGGTGGAGGTGAACGTCCGTGCGCGATTGCGCATACACGTTCGCACTGACGTGCGAGTGTGTGCACCCGTTCGTATTGGAATGCGAGGACGCGCACACGTTCGCGTTGGTACACGGGTATGCCCGCACGTTCCAGAGCTCGTTCGGTTCCGTTGGGGAAACTACGCATGGGTACTGGCACCCGCAGAGTGAGGATTCACCCCTGCTGAACGAAGACGGGCATTGGTAACGTGAGTTCTCTGACAGTGCTGTGAACAAGGCTTTTGTCAAAACGCGTTAGTATTACTTTCAACGTTGTCATGTTGCAATAAGGACTTCAGATGGAATCTTCAGAGTTGCCAGCCTTTCTGTCTATGTGCTTGAACTATCATCTATGGATGTAAGGAGGACATTTGAGCCAGAGCACCTGGAGTGGGTTTGCTGTTATTAATTATCCTACCTTTGGCTTCGCAGCTCACAGCGGAGCTTTTCTTGTATTTCTCTTTCTGAAGAAATGAGTTATATGGGATCATCTGAAAATGGACAGAGCAGGAGATAGTCAGACAGATTGGGATATGGAGTTCCAGAGGATGGGAGAGGCTCTGGAGAGTCCTGCATGGTGTGAGCATGAGAGGAGGTGACAAGGGAACTAGAGAGCAGGAGGTCTTGGGAGGAATGAAGAGAACGATTTGGTTGGTATTTTTAGACTAGGTTAGTGATGTAGCTGGGGACAGAGTTGTGGATGGCTTTGTAAGTTGTCGTAAGTATTTTGAATTTCATTTGTTGGGTGAGTGTAAAGCCAGTGGAGGGATTGACAGAGAGGGGTAGCAGTTTGTAAGGTGGATGAGCCCGGCAGCAGCATTCCTGATGGACTGAATGGGGTATAGTCTATGTAAGGGTAAGCCAGTGAGGAGCGAGTTGCAGTAGTCGAGGCGAGAGATGACCAGGGAATGGATTAGAAGTTTTGTGCAGTCATTGGTTAGGAAGGGTTGTATTTTGGAGATGTTGTGGAAGTTGGGGCAGCAAGCTTTGGACAGTGTGGATATAAAATAATTATTGCGCTAAACTTAAAACAGAAAACAAAAGCAGATACACTAGAATGTGACAAAATTCAAAAGCAATGTGGGTAAAAAATGTAGCGCTGCAACAAGTGAATAGGTGTGATGCCCCAGTAGAAGTCTTATTTAGACGAAACGCGTTGGTAGAGGTTCACCATTCCCCATACTGCTTTTCAATTGTGATCACTTTTTATATTTTTATATTTTTGTTATGTCGGTTTTTATCAATACAATCCACCTTATTTGACCTGCACCATCGGAGCCCCCTCTTCTCTTTTCTTCCATGACCTGTGGTTTGAAAAATATATTGTGGGAGTACCATCTCTGAGTCTGTGCCATACCTGCCAAGGTGACATCCTATTGGTTCCAGCCATTTTTATTGGATCCCTCGTGGACTTCGTGGTTCCTGTTCTATCGTTGTGGCTAGTCGTCCACTTGGTGACTTGCGGTTCAGCCATTTGTCTCTTCTCAGTGGAGGCCAACGAAAGAACAGAGTGCACCTGCCTATTCCCGGGATTACAGTGATAGTCCAGTCCATTGGTTGTTCCGAGCCTTCTATGCCTGATTGACTCTCTGTCGCTGACATAATGTCCACCTGTTCCGGTAAGCGTACATCTGTTACAGCATTTGTTCGAGAAAGTGTTCCATGGAAGGATCTATATGATTTAAGACATCCCTGTCACCATATCACTCTATTTATGTTGGACATTTTATGTTATATGTGTTTATTCTCACCACATGGAGATTTTTCATTTTTAGTCTCCCTTATCCTGTTTAAGTTCACTTTACTTATTTTTCTAAGGAATTTGTTTTCACGCCTGTTCACTTGTTGCAGCGCTACATTTTTTACCCACAAGCTTTGGACGGTAAATGGATGTGGGGCTGAAAGGATAGTTCAGAGTCCAGGGTTACACCTAGAACCTTGGCGTGTGGGAATAGGTTGATAGTTATGCCGTTGATTTTGACAGAGAAATCAAGGGAAGAGGCACGTGGGGGAGGAAATATTATAAGCTCGGACCCTATATATTCCATTTAAAACTAAAATTTCGGTGAAACGTAATAGTTAGAAGCCAGTTACTTTTTTAATGTACCTTTTGCACTAAACTGAAATCTGATTTGTCAGTTTACGTGGCTTCCTTCTAATTATAAGCAAAACAAGTACAAAATATGATCTTCTTAAAACTGAAATCCAGGCAGAAATACAGTATAAAGCACAAATGAATGCAGCTCTGTAACCATCAAACAAGTAAAGCATATTATTTTTAATGCAAGCAGTGTATGTACTTCAATTTGTATTGGTATCAGCCTATTGTATTTCCTGTAAGGCAGAGTTCAGAGAAGGGGAGGAGAAAAAAGCAGAAGCAGACGGTCAGGTGTATAGCAGCAAGTTAATAGAAGGATAGAGCAGAGTGACAGAGAATATCAGTTTGATGCTTCTCTTTTCAC